>WHPX01000489.1:1240000-1566084 GCA_011057435.1 Actinia equina | reverse complement strand
GTGTTCTACCATTGATAGTGGTTTGATTTTCGTCCGCTCACTGCCCCTTGTACTATTCATATACTTTTGTTTTAGGTTTCATATCTTAATCTTCTACGCTTCTCCAACCAAGCGGTATAATTCTACAATAAATACCAAGAATTGCATACGTCATGGCATTTTTTGTAATTGTTTCTGATAGCTAAAAATAATCATTATATACCGCTGTGTAGATTCATCTTACTGGCTTTCCCTTCTTGATCTTGGGAAGTAACACTGTCATAGATGCTCTTGTTAGAGAAACGAAAAGAAAGATCAGAAACATGGTCATTTGTATTATCCATGAGGGGTTTTTTCACGAAAGCCATCTTGTTTTTGGGAACAGTTATGAAAAGTTTTTATGTGAAAAGTGATTTCGTGTACTTTTCTAATGGAATGTATGATAAAAGAACGAAAATAAAGAAAAAAGAAAGAAAAAAGAAACAAAGAAAGAAACAACAACAACAGAGGGAAACAAGACGGAAGGGATAAGAAAGAAGAACAAGATGACAGACCTTGAAGCTCTTGGCTTTTTAAAAACGTGTTTTAGAGGCGTTTTTCTTCAGAGGAGCTGCCGTTGTTTTTCTCCAGGTTTTCCCAGTTATATCCCCACAAGACAGTGAAACAAAAGAAAAAGAATGGGAAATACCGCTAAACCATAACCGACAAGGAACCATCACTGAATAGAAAAATAACGCCTTTTACAAGGATTATAAGGTGTATTACAATGCAGGATTATGGATAAAAACATTCCAAACTACATGCCATAGTACCCATTGTATTCACGAAAAGTAAAAATAAAGAATATTCATATTCTCCTTTGGAATAAGGAGTTTAGATGGATTTCAAATTTGAAGGCGTCTAGTAAATGCAGGGATATTGATAAAGGATATCCCGCACTCGCATGCAATATACCTTGATATTTAGGTAGGAAAATTCTCCCTCTGTAACGGAGATGATTTGGCGGCTGCGGCACATACTACTGGTGTGCATATAGACAGTGATATGCAAAAGAACATTCGAGTTAAAAAATTATATATCGAGATTCATTGATTCCAGGAAAATTGGAATAAATGATGAAAATAAGAAGATAGAATCAGTAATGGGGTTCCCGGATTGGCCTTAATTTTTGCTACCGAGCCAACAGAATACAAGTTGATCTCAAGGGAAAAGGCCATGAAACCAGAGAACCCCCAGACATGGGAACAGCACATTAGCAGCAGCGTGCAACACTCCCGTTTCATCTTTCGTTTTCTTGTTTCTTTTTGAAAGAAAAAAGAAACTATTATTAAATGAATAGACATCATGCACGTGGCAAGTACCTGATAGGTCGAGTTCTACAAGCCAAGAGATCTTGTCTTGTTTTTGAAAAAATTTAAAAACAAAAAAAGGGAAGCAGGGTGTATTCTTTGTCAAGAAGGAGAAAAGTGCCGATGAAAAAGTGTAGGTACATAAAGATAAGATGTAATGATTGAGTGTATAGAATATAATGGATATTTGGAATAACAATTTACGCTGTTTGCCTTTTTTCCCGATTTATTCCCAAGTAAATACTTCGTGCAAAGTATCCCCAATGCAAAATGGACATCAAGAACTGCCTTGGGCTACCTTTCACAAAACGAAAACGGTCGCTCAAAGTAAAGCCAGTAACTTTAGTGTCTGTTTAGCATTAGCTTCTCATTCTTGGTGGCTGAATGAATAATCATTTTTCAATTCGAGTGGAAAAAGCAACCCAGTGCTAAGTTTTATAGCAATTACCAACGGTACGTCAATAGATGAAATGTGTTACATAATATTTCGTCCTGTATATTATGGGCGTAAAGCCAGGGTAATCCGTTTTCGTATCCTGTAAGTAACGCTCAATGCACGAACAGGGTCATGACACGGCATGCATTTGTAGACTACTACCATTGCCACACGGGAGAATTTACTATTCATCCAATCAAATGTCCGACACACGGCCTGCGAACAAAGCGCGGAAAACGGTCCCCTCTAAGTAGTGGTCATGTCAGTGTCCACCAAATCACAAATTGCACAGAGGAGAAAGATAAATCCCCTCCACGCAAATAGTCTTGAGAAAAACTGCTCACCATGTCTGCTGGGCTAATGCACACATATCACTGCACCGAGCCCTTTTTCACAGCATACGAAAACTACCTACAGCACGCACACGGCAACGAAAACCCCTCCTTATTCTACTAAATAAAATTTAAGAAATCGTCACACTGGAAGGGCGGGGTTCTAATTCAGTTACCTTGGTTTTAACCTCAGAAGCCCCGTAAACACGCCATATTCTCCACCCCACACTGGGGTGCTGATAATGATCTGTATGCAACACCCTGAGGCACACGTCCACTACAATAGCAAATAACAAAATACTTTAAATATTCCTTCACGTTGGGGCTAATACACCCACTAGTGGTGCGATAATGATCTGTATTGAAACACCCTGAGGACAACGGACACTAACGGCACGGAAGGGCACGGACACCACAGCGTGACTTGCACGATCTTCCTGTTTTTTTCCCCAGGGGGTGGGGGTTAAGGATGATGTCCTATACTTTTGAGACAGCCCACTAGCCAACGGCACGGCCGGGACAACCACAGCGTTGTCATGCACAGATCTCTTCCTGTTTTTCCAGGGGAGGGGGTTGGGGATGCTGCCCTAGACTTTGAGGCAGCCCCTAGCCACGGCCCACCCCCCCCCCCCCCAACGGCACGGACCCACCCACAAGAAAGCGGCGACATGCATGATCTTCCTGTTTTCCAGGGGGTGAGGGTTGGGGATGATGCCCTAGACTTTTGAGGCAGCCACCAGCCAACGGCACGGCACGGACACTACAGTGGTTGACAGTGCATGATCTTTCCGTTTTCCAAGGGTGGGGGTTGGGGAGATGTGGCCTAGACTTTGAGACCGCCCCTAGCGTGCGTTTTTTTTCTGTGGACACCATGAATACTTACTTGATGTTCAGGGTCATGAATTCGTTGTCCCAACATGGATTTCTGTTCTGTTAATGCTTGCAGAAGTGACACACCTTTGATAGAACAACATAATTACTAAAATAAATCAAAAATGCACCTTCCTTTCCTCCATCACATTCCAACGCACCCGCCCCGTCCAGGTCCATGGTAACAGACAGGGAAAATTTAAGTAGGCACGAGTCAAGAAAAATAGTTCTAGGTTTTTGATGCGCATTTATTGTCTTACCTAATAAGTACTTGCTCTCTGCCTTCTCTCCTGTACTTTCTTGTCCATGTTTCATCGAGTAAAACTCATTATACCTCTGCAAGGAATATTTACAACAACATAGGTTACTAAGGTACATGCATTCCAATAGAGTAGTTGTTTTCCCTGAGAAACTGAATTCTTCCTAGACCATTTCGATTGTATTCCTGCAATCTAACTTGCTTAAAAGCCGCAACATGATTTTGTGCAAAAGCTCTATTCGTAATACTACACTCGTATTTTTAACGTTTGATCTAGTACAGTGTATTTAACATGGTCTCCTCTTGATACAGCTTTTAGCTGAATGGGCCACCCTGTTTAAATGAAGGTTCCTAACCATATTGGAATAGCATATTAAAACTGGATAAAGGCTTCGATTTCAAAAGCTTGCCTCCCTCTGAACTGTACAAGTTGAAGCGTTTTTAGACGAGATGCTTTATCCAACTATGACAAAACAAACGGACGCAAGAGATTTCGAGTGAAGATTCCACCGTAGATTCTTTTGGTCCAGATATACACCACGGGCCTAACTTTCATCCTCTCTACTTACGATCGTTTGAAAAACTCAGATATGTTGTGAGAAACCATTGAAGGGAACGCCCTCTGGAACAACCACTTCTATGATACTGTAAAATAAGAAGAAAAAATTGATTGATTAATTATTGAAGTGCAACCATTTACAAAAGAACGAAAGGCTTACTAAACACAAAGTCCTCCAAAGTTGAATATTCGAAGGTGTGGTAAGGGTAGAACACTAGTTCGTGTACCGAAGAGTCGTACATAAAATGAACATTCCGAAGACCTCATTAAACATAGACACAGGTCTATTTCTTTTCGCGTGGTCGACTCGACCTCCACACAGTACGATGCGCGTGCCGACACAACCAAAGGTATCCCAATCTACACAGGAATCCCAATACAATTTGTTCTTGACATTACGTACCTCATCTTCTGTTTTCTGCTAATATCCTAACATCATTTGGCGTCAAGATTGTCTAGAAATCGGTTGCTTGGTTCTCTGAAGGATGAGATATATATAAGAAAAATTATAATATACTTCCGAATAATTCGGTTCGTTGCTTCACGTATTGATTAATGCATCCGTCCATGTATGCATCTACCCGTCCGTGTAACAGATTATAACTTCTAAATGTCGACCTTACCTCATCTATATTCTTCTTGGTGTAGAAACGCATGCTGAGGGGAAGCCAATGTAAACGATAATTAGAATATTGTGCAACATACTACATACTAGGAAACCAAGAGAATATGAACCAAGAAAATATACACAGTCAGTTTTGAAATTTTCGGGGGAGACCAGCCGTTAGTGCAGTGGCAACAGTTGACGGTAAAGTACAAAAAATAGAAACGAGTCGAAAACGTCGGCGCATGCCTTGGTCGTACACTAATTGGGTCGAGAAGTCAGTTAAAATAAAACATAGCAGAAAATTTCTATTGTTTGATACAGCCAAAATGGCTGTTGGTCTCACCAAAAGTATAATCATTCTTTTGTTGTGTGTGTGTGTGTTTTAGTGATGGTGTGTTTAGGGGGAAAACCCCGAACATTTTCATTATAAGATAAAACTCTCTTTGAATTATTGGGAAACACTGAAACGCACGCTTGTGCAAACGTTTTTTTCACTAGTGAGGCTATCCATCACATATCCTATCCATCATAATACCAGCCTAAAGGAAACACAGGTAGACAAAGGTCCCAAACATTGCTTTATACATATCCAGATTGGAACCTCGTGCAGTTGGGCTTCCTGTGGGAGGTAGAGGTTGTTTCGGTTATATTACCTTTGCTCGTTGATCAGAATATAGTGCAGGGAACACCCTTGTCTTGTACGAACAGGTTGAGGCTACTGGTGCTGTTAACAACGAAAACAATGAAATTAGAGCATGGTAAAGCATGCACAATGACGACGTTCTTTTCAATGATTCTGAACATTCTAAAATAAATCTTGTCTTCTGATTGGTTGGGACAGAGATCGTGTTGAGGTATCCACTAGTTCTAAGACTATTCGAGGACCCAAAAATGATTTTTCAAGGAGTATATTCAGCAAATAAAATAAAATTGATAAAGCTGGATAGTAGATTAAAAGAGCTAAAAACAACATGGTATGGTGAAGAAATAGAAAACGCGCGCGCATGCTGTGTGAAGTCATACAGCACGCACTGATTGGCAGAACACGAGAGAAGTGTTAGGAAAAGCAAAACGTGTAGCGGATTACTTCTCGACACTTCTCGAGTGTTCTGTCTTCCCCCAAGTGCTTTATCACTCCACACAGCACAGCAAGCTAGTTTTGTTTTTCTTTGATAAAATACAAATTACATGAATGACGAAACTGAAAGTACACGCGCGTACTGTGTGCTGTCATGAGCACGCGCTCCTATCCAATCAGAACGCGAGATTCATAACAGTTACTTGATATATTTGTGTAACTTACCTGGCTGTTGTGGTGGTGACAAGGTTTTCTGGATACGAAACGCCGCAAGGTTCATAAGATCTTTGATCATCTGACCTTTGATGTTCCGATCCAATTGCGGAGTTGGAATGCAAACTGAGAACACAGGAGTCAATGTATAAGTGTTGATAAAAAGATAAATAAACGTATTGGTAAATCAAGAGGGAAAAGAGAGGAGAGGACAGAAATACTATAGTCAAACCTGGGTGATATATTGACTTCCAATAACCAAGGCTTCAGGTTTTCATCCAGCATTACATCGCAGCCAAACAACTCATGACAACATGATCTACGATGAATTACATTTCAAACAAATTTTATTTCACGTCTTCCAAGTGACATTTGAAAGTCAATAGAAGCGATCCAGATCATCCAGCGGCGAACTACACATCAACCTACCGTTCTTCTGACGTTTTGCTTCACTAAAATGTTACAATGATTCGACCTAAAAAACCAATAGTAACACAATAAATATTTATTCAATAATGTATGTATCTTCATTTTCATTCTTTAAATTAAATCCGCGCGGTGTGAAAATGGCCCAAAATCGATCAAAACCATGGCTATAGTCCATTTTCATTCATTCATTTCATCCATTCATACTACAGGAGAAGTGCTTCGCACCGCATGTGAAATCTCTTGACAGTTTAGTAAACAATTAACGAGACAAGTTCCTGGAAAAATGTTTCTTGTAAGGCCATGGATTTAACAACATTATCTACAGTATATTGATCTCCTTGACTTGGATGTTTTCCCCTTTCAGACCATGTGTCATTCCCTTTAGTACTATCCTATTACTTGAACTAAATATTTTCCCATTGTAGACCACGTGTCATTCTCTTTAGTACTATTCTTTTACTTTGAACTAAATATTTTCCCATTGTAGACCACGTGTCATTCTCTTTAGTACTAGTCTTTATACTTTGAACTTAATGTTTTTTGCCATTGCAGACCACGTGTCACTCCCTTGAGAATAACATTCTCTGTTCGAGTTGCATCCATATTCATTTGTTTGTGTTCTCATGTGCAACCGAGCGCAACCGTTAAACAAATGAATGATACGCTAGGGAATGACATGTGGTCTGAAATGGCATAACATTACGTCAGAGCCGAGATCATGTAATGGACTTGGATCAAAACCTTACCCAATAATGGCCTTCACGATGATACTTTAATGTTTTCCCATACACTTGCATGGTTTATACCCAACTTCTTCATGTAGCCCCAAAGAGGACTTCAAACTCCTGTCGTGTACATGAAAGCATTATCAGTTTTATTCAAAGGCTTCACTCAATCAATGAATCAAGCATCGTTTATCTAACACGTATCGTCCGGGAGCTGGTTAAGCTCGTTCAATATACGAACGTGTCTGTACCTTACTTTTCCCGAGAAAAGTCATTCGTGCTATTATTCAATACAGTCAACTCTCGCCTTGCGGACACCACCCGATATTACGGGACACCTCACTGTTACGGACAAGAGCAAAATTTCCGGTGAAAAAAAAACCTGGCGAAGAAATGACCGTAATCACTCTCGTTGTCGCGGTGCTCACTATTACGGACACCAAGTGAAGGTCCCAAGGGTGTGCGCTGTAACGAGAGTTGCCTGTATTTCGTCAAATGACATTGAGACCCCTTCTACCGTATCCGCCATTTTTTTTTGTTGCGGATACGGATTGCGTCCACACGTGTCCGGAATTTTTGTATCCGTATCCGGAAATTTTCGAAACAGTCCTCCAGAGTGGACATTTTCGAATACGCTCCGAATACGGATACGTGTGGACGGTCGTATCCGCAATTTTCGAATGCGCTGACGTAAACACGATTTTGCGCATGCTCAATAGAAAAACTATCAGTCAAAGGCCATAGGCACTAGCGTGTATCAGGGCGGATCAAGAAATTTCCGGAGTACGTGTAGACAGTGAAAACGATTCCAAAACGATCCGAATACGCTGCGTTGTGGGACGCGAACATTTTCGTATCGGGCAAAATAATTTGTGGATGCAAAAATTCGCGGATAAGTGTGGACGGGGCCTGAGACTTAGCGTGCATATTGCTGTTTCGTGGCTATCGTTATTATATCAGAGGAGAAAAAGAAAGCACCTACGCAAGACCGTAAAAAAATATTCTATAATTTTTTAAATAAAAAAATAACCTCTTTTTCTTTTGTACCGTGGATGGAAAACCCTTTAGGCAGCTGTAACTGCAAGATGATTACTTGTCTGATCTTTCTTAACTTGCTTCTCTCATGCATTACAGCTTCCAGTTTGCTTACATGTCTTATATCACAGCACACACACAAAAAGGCGCGCACTTTCTTTTGCTATGCGGCGAGCGCTTCTTCAGTGAAAATATAGTCTTTTTAAGAGCGCAAATATCAAGAGATTATGATACACGTGCGAAAGCGCAGCCGCTTGCACGCTAAAGAATGGTGAGCCAGCCAATTGTAGCGCGCGTTATTTCGTAGCTATGCTATAATTTCATTAGTTATACCCACCATTTGTGTCCTTGGCAAAGAGTGTCATCAGAGTTTGGCTGGTATGCACCCTCGTTCTTCTTGTTCACACTGTAGTTCGTAAGGTGCATGAATCTGTTGCTCAGCGACTTGACTGATGAAGAATACCTAATAGTGAAGTATTCGAAGTATACAAGTTGGTGAGAGTGAGTAAGTTATTAAATACTAAGCAAATTTAGAGCAATCATAGATAACTATTTTATCTGCAGCTGCAGCTTCGCTTTAAGAGGCGTTTTCAGTGTTTAGGTTATTCGGATTTTCAATGCATTTGCTGTCATTCTAATTCGGTCTTAAACGTGTGACTCTGCCATCACTCTCTGTTGTTTGACAAAAAAGAAACTCCACTTTTCTTCTATAGCAGGTAAATAAGCCATTTGCAGGGAATAATCATGTTACTGGATAGCGTAACAAATCAAACTTTCTTTATTTAAATAACTTTTGCTAGAATACTATGTCAGATCCAAAACCTTTTTCAGAATAATTTTTCTCCTCATAAGATACTTTCGAGTTCAAGATATGAAGCAATTTAAAGTTTGTTTGCCATCTAGCAGAGCCTTCCCCAAGGGACCTTTAGCTGAATTGATTCATCACCAAAGTGATATATCAGCATGTGATGTTTTGTTGCAAATGGCCTATTCTCTCGCTTTTCGTGATAGGTCCCTTAGCACAGGCCATTTCAAAACCAATACCAAGCCATCAAGTAGTATGACAGATGTTTTTTGAATACTTACTTGCATGTAGCAAATCGTACCAGACCATCTTCAAAAATGTAAACCCGAAGAGGATCGTAAGAAGTGACATAAACATAGATGCGCAGATCAAACTTACTGCCATTAATTAGAAATGGCTTACTAAGGTATCTATGATGGCAAAAGAGATAGACACTGTTAATAAAGTATTTCCTTTTTGATCTTTGAAATTCTTTTGTTTGACTATTGAATTAATTATTATTGAGTAAGAACCCACTAATCTTATTATCAAGGGGATCGAGACATGTGGTTCTGAAACGAGAAAATATCATTGACATAAATGACTGACCTTTGAACTATGACTGGTCTTTTTCGTGGTATTTGTGACCACTTATGAATAACCCTAATTCCAATACCCCTAGCTGACGCTGGCTGTTAAACAATAGAAAAATTACAAATTTATTACTAATGAGTTTAAATCATACGAGCACCCTGCTTAAGGCCAATATGGCCTGTTCTTAAAAATTTTTTAGACTTTTTAGACTCTCATTCAAGATAATTTTGAAAAGTATCTAATACGATGAACAAAACGAAAAAATGTCATCAAAGGGAAATGGAGGGGAGAGAATAGAGGAAAGATGAGGGGGTGGGGTGTTAGGGGTACTGGGTATATACTGTATACTGTTTATATGTAGAGTTTATATTTAGTCGTTTCATCTAAGGCTCATAATTTACCTATTACGCATTTTCTCATTTGATATCCGAGCCCATCCCACACGGCGCACTGCCTTATCTATCTAGTACTACTTTTTTGTGGGATAACCGGCTCACTAGATACACTGTGCTGACAAGGCCCAATACAGGCTGAAACAGCTGTCCACAGTTTCTAGTTGAGCTGGCTCATTTTTTTACGCGACTTGAAGTTGTGAAAGGCTTGTATGGCGCTCTTCTTCAGTTGTTTTATCTAAGGCTCATAATTTACCTATTACGTATGTTCTTATATGTAGAGGTGAAGTGTGTAGATAGACAGGGTACATGAAGATAATCAAAAAGTACTTGGCAATGGAATTTGAAAGGAAGAACAAAATGGATAATCATATTAAACATAATTATTGACTCACTGGCTTTAAGATCCATTTTTGCCTTGAACCACCCTCATCCCATGCTCGCTTGAGAAGCTTGAAATCATATGGCAGGCAGTATGTTTGGGGAAGAAAACCAAACTCCTAGTAATTAATCGATAAAAAGAATGTGTCAGTATCCTCTTGTATCATCATCAGCTATCGCACTTATGTCATGTTATCAACATGTATCAATTTCATCATGAAGCATTATGTAATCGTATTCAGTACTTGTATGATCATCTTGATCATCATCATTAGTACATAGTTCCATTAGCTTAGGCACCAATGAACACAACATTAGTATCACTAGCGACGTCCATGATGCAGGCATGTCCAGGGCTGGCCTATGTTGTCCCCTATCCAAAAAGACTGTCCCACCCATCTTAGGCTGAGAATCCCCTTAAAACCTTCCTTGTGTGGACCTTCCTCCCACCACCATCTTTGAAATGTTACAATTGGTAACAGATATTCAGATTCCTCCCCCCATTCCACCCCCAATCACACTCATTCTATTGCCATGACAAAAGGGACCCTGAGAGAGTATTCCTTACCTTCTTTCCATGCTGGATCATCAGCCTTGATATATTTCTCCATAACCTGTCTTTTCTGCCTATTTGAAAAGTTCCAGGAAAATGATTGACCTAAAAAAAATATGAAAATGTTAGAAATTTAACATCACATATAAATTAGCACTATTGTTCAGTAAAATTACAGTTAAATTAAATAAGTTTTACAATAACTTACAAATTTCTTGCTCACTGATTGGTCGATTTTACCATCAATAAGCGGACAGACGGATAAATGTCATCATCGAGCGTGCACACTCATTCTGTTAAATGTTTCGATCTTTCAAACACCAGACTTTTTACCTGTTTTTTCTTCGGTTTTGTTATGTAAAAAAACAAATTGACAGCAGATTTTTATGTGTCTGTCCTCTTATAGACAATGAATTTCGCCATCACATTGTCAAAGTAGTATTATTGTGAGCCATTTAATTGGCTACGCCTCGCAGATGACAATGACAATGTGATGATGCAATTTATCATCAATGGGTAGTTCCAGAAAATATCCATACCCCTACCACGGGCGGCATTTTGGAATTCCGAAGGAGAAGGGGGTTTCTTAGATCAGGAATTCCGAAGGAGAGGGGGGTTTCTTAGACCAGGAATTCCGAGGGAAAGGGGGGCATCTTGGTCTGGAAAATTATTTCAAAGGATGGTGGGAGAATTGATAATAAGAGGACAAACAAATAAAAATCTGCTGTCAATTTGTTAATTTGATCACAGCTGTTGAAAGTATATAGTACCCACCTTCTGATGTTCCCTGATACTCTTGAATGCAGTGCCTTTCATATGTTTACCCCAATAACCTAACCAATCATTGGGTCCTATAGAATATTCAACAGAGAAAAGTTAATGTCAAGTTAAACTTAAGACATGGAATTCAGCCATGGCTTACATGATTGTAGCTGATAAAAAAAGTGCCAAGTTTGGCCAGAATTTGTCAAGTGGATGGCTGTTATTTTTAGCCATAAGCAATTGTCAGTGCTAAAAGATATTTACAGTTGTATACATACTTTTTGTTGCTCTGAATCCAGATCTTGCTATACACTGCTTCACAACATTTGGTGTTATTGAGCTCATCTTCCATCTTAAGAGTTTGCGAAGCTCATGAGGTAGTGGAGCAACTTTGAATACCAAAAGCAGACAAGAGTAGGGATGTTGAGTGTATGACATCACAGACTCCAAAAAATAATATTGTAAAAATATCATACTTTTGTCCTGAATATTGAGAAAACACTTCATGCAGTGATAATTGGACCTTTAAAGAGTATTCTTAGGAATTTTCAGCTGAATCAAAGTTTGAGTGATTTCATCAGAGTAGCACTTTAACATTTTTTAATATGTTTGCAAATGAGATAGAGGAAGAGGTAAAGAAATAGGTTTTCATGAATCCAATCTCAATTAATTGAGAAGCAGTGATTCCAATAAATTGTTGCATTTAATAATTCAAATAAAATTAATTTTTATATCTTACTACCTTTCTCTCCCTCAATGGTAAAATAGATAGTAGGTGGTATATGTGCAAACAAACTGGGAGTTAGTGCAGGCTTGATATCGTCAGCTCCATCTTGCACCCAGTTATTATTAGCTTGCTTAATCAGAGACACATCTGTGGTAACCTGTCTGCCACCAAATGCACTTGTTGTGCGGGTTCTTGCAGAGGAAGACTTCAAGCTATTTATGCTGATCTTTGCACTTGATGTGCGTGATCTGGCTGAGGAAGTTCTGGATAGTCCAGTACAAGTTGATGCATTGTCATCATCATCATTTTCTGAGAAGTCTTCTACAGTATATAATGGTAAAAATAAGATCTACTTTAATGTTAAAAATTGAAATAAAAACACAACAGAATTAAATTTTTCAAAAGATAATTTTTTCCTGTAGATCGAATGACAAAAATTGCCCTGTCAAATACCATTTAGTCTCATGGTACTCTTGACCATTCATATTGTCCAGTAACATAGAACTATAGAGGTTGATCACCAACATGTGCCTATGCCCATAATACTGCTTGGGCTTCCTGCGGTAAGATGGCAGAACAATAAAATCCATTTGCTCTTGGAAACTAAATTCTTTTTTACGTAAAATGATTGATAAATTCTTTTTTATGTAAAATGATTGTATTTTTCCTGTCATCTAACATGGCAGCCATCACGTGATGCTTCCAAGCCTCTAATCATAGTGAACACTCACCTAACTCTTCTTCTTCGAGACCATTGCAATCATAATCGATATCTTCATCACCAGCTTCATCATCATCATTTATACATTCGGCATCACATTCTTCATCTTCTTCAGCTATGTCAGAGAAACATCCATCACCAGGCTGTCTTTCTAAAAAACTGTCTTTTTCACTGTAAAAGTCATCATCTTTAGAAGCTTCTCCATCTCCAGAAACTCTGTCCTCATACCAAATTTCTTCTGATCTTGAATACTTTCTCCTAAATGTACTCTTGATTTTAACTGTTGAGGGGGGTGTTGGCTTTTTAACAGGACTGCAAACTGGTGACAAAGGGACAGAGGTTGCTTTCTTAGGCCCCTGAGGGGGGTGAGGTACAAAGTTTGGCTTTATTGATCCATTAACTGTCTCAGATTCCGGTTTTAGCAGCAACGGCTTGGCCTTTTCCCTTAGCAACCCAGTAGGAGGCTTGGAATTTACTTTAAGTTCTCCAAATTTCGCTATCAGACTAGATTCCCAATTTGGTTTATTGTTCATGTTTTCATCTATTCTTTATCTCTTAATTTTTCCAATAATTCTAAATTCTAATTCTTTCATTCATAAGGTGCTTTTCACGGGTTAAAGGAATATCTCGAAATTTGAATATTTGTAAGGCAATCCAAGGTGAATTATCCCATGAAGTGTGCAGACAACATCTCTTTTGTCCGTTTAAAGGTTCTTGAGTCCGTAGGCCAAGCTCTGTACTTGACAACAACAACAGATTTCCATGTTTTTTGGGATTAACTTAAATGCGACAATGCAAGCCATTCTTAACGACCACAAACAACGACATCTCTAACCAAAACTTGTCCAAAATAGTCAAATAGTCTGTTGATAAATCTTTGAAATCTTTCTCCTCCAAAGGTCGCAATCTGTAGACTATGTTCATAAGATGACGACGGTCGCTAAAAATTCAGCTTCAATAAGAATAAAGATGAAGTATCGTTGAGATAATTAATACTTCAATAAAAATGCTTTTCTTCAGACGATTCTTGTAATGTTGGCTCCAAACAACAATGTTTCCGGCTATACAAAAAAAGCGTCCAAATCCAGCAATGCTCTCTCTCTCTCTTCGGTAACTAAATAAGATAAGATATTTAGTATAAATAACGGCAGAGAAGATAATGATTCGACTTGACTGTAGAAGGAAAAAATCCCACGAAGCTGGTTGATCTTCGGAACAAAGAAGTGACGTAGCAAACGACCAGCAACAATTCCTTTAATTATCCTCGTTATCCTTTAAAGAGTGAAGAAATAACTCATCCAATAGCAATGTTACTTTGTTGTGTTGCCTTGTAAAGCAGCTGGATAATAAAGCTTAAAGAACAACATAAACGAGAAAGCTCAAATGAGCTCACAAGATGGCACAAATTCTTGGACTTTCGACGACTTTTATCCGCTAAGAAATTAGTCGCTTAGCGAAATAGACGATAATTGAATGTTCAGGGTTTATCCTTTGGGCTCTAAGCAACCAAATTTTATGGAGTTTGGTAATTTTGAGCCAGAAAATTAAAGTAAATATGGACTCAACCGTGTTTACCTTTGAGGTTTATGTTCAGATCTGAAGAAAAGCACCGTTTGACTAAGAAACCCTTAGCAACAGTATGAACCAATCACAAGCGTTCTTTGTTCATTAGTATTTATCGAATGCAAATGCAAATTAGAAGACGCGAGGAGACGTAGAAGCCTCCTTTGCAGACGTAGAAGCCTCCTTTGCAGACGTAGAAGCCTCCTTTGCAGACGTAGAAGCCTCCTTTGAAGGCGTTATTTGTGTCAATCTCTTGTTGGTGTCTCTTTGTAGACGTCATTTGTGTCGGTCCTTATCCTTCTTATTGGGGGAGGGATAAGAGACCGACACAAATAACGTCTGCGAAGGAGGCTAGAGGAGGTGCGGCTGCTTCAAAGGTACCCTACGAGCAGAATATTTTTTACAATAATGTAAACCCTCTCCCAACTCTTACCGACCGTTGGGAGATGCGAGAGGGTTTAGGATATGGGCCTCTGCTTTCAGGGTAAAAATTTGATAAAAGACTTCAAAATATTTAAAACTATTTATGCTTATTACAAATAACGAGTGCTACACCTGGCCAAGTATGAATTTTGCTTTTAATGTTCTCCAGCATATTGTTTTTCAGCGTCTTTTTAAAAATTGCTAAAATGGCTCGAAATCACTACTATTAAATGAACTAGGATGCCGATACTCATCATGCGAGTAAATATTTAGCTTTCATTTATTTTATTCTTTTCGTTAAATTACATTCAGCTCTCAAAGCTGGTATGGGCTTCCTGTGTTCGTACGGGAGTCGGTTCAGCAAATATTTACCAACATTTTTCACTCCCGGACGACTTTATATCCTCGATTGTTATTCGTACGGGAGTCGTCAGAACTTCTACTGACATTTCCCATTTTAAATATGGCAGTGTATCACGATCGAGATTATCTTGCTATTGCCAACAGGAAAACTTTAAGTTTTCAGTATTTTTCTTAAGTTTTGCGATTTTGTCAAAAAAATCAAAGCACCGGCATCAAAGCACCGGCATCAAAGCACCGGCATCAAAAAAATATAAGTTGCCTTAGTTACGCTACGCCATCTCCGAGCGTGCGCAGTGCGTTTTTCATCAGTGTCGTGAATTCCTCTATTTCTCGACTGAGCTTAGAATAGGATGACACCTCTCTCTCTGCACTGATTACACAACGTAGCAGCACACCTACTTCAGAGGTCATGAATCATGAATTATTCACACTTTTCAATAAGCTGGAAGTTTGGTTATATTAATATATCAAAGCAATGTTTTCGCGACCACAACCCATGATTGCAAATAAGCCATGGAAGGATGGATAATGAGAGTTCAAATTGAACATAGATTCCATTAAACGGAACAGGTGCACTGGAATGGTTTCTGATCGGCTTATGAAGTTCACACCATCATCACTGAGAAGTGGGCCGGCAGGCTTGATTTAAATATAATACTTGACTATTGAGTTGAAGTATTCAGTGTGTTCTGTAGTCTCCATGGAAGCTTTTTTTTTCTTTAGAGTTATTAAGCTGAACACTTGATTGGCTTTGAAAATGACGCATGAATTTGGAACTTTTGACATGGAAATTGCTTCGGTGTATGCCCCAAAATTACAAAAACGACCTGTAATTATTTGTTTTTCTTCTTCTTTTCTTTTTCTTTTTAAACTGTGTGTTTTTATGTTTGATAATGAATAATTATGAAATACCTTAGATCAAAGAGAGACTGCCGATATATGCAGTCACAAAGTTTAAAAACTCCTTGGAATGCAATTTCGCTTAAAACCATCTTCACTTCGAATAATTTCTTTCATTAAATTAAAATTCATCAAGGAAACGAAAAACTTTTAAATAAATTCGAAGTTCCAGCCTTTTTCGCCGCATGTTTTAAAAAAGTCCTTATTGTTCCTATAGTTTAGTGCTTTTTCCGGCTGTTTAAATTTTTAATGAACTTACTTTTATAGACTAAGAATACAAATCGAGTACTTTTTTTTTCAATTAATGTTTAGAATAGTATGGATGGAGTAATTATTTACGTACTATAGCATCAGGATTGATTTAGGTGATGCAATCGAAAGAAAAATATTAACACACCCGTTAAAGGCTACTAGGAAATTTTAATGAAAGACGAACAGTGAGTAAGTAATATCAAGAGGAAGGACTTTCTCTTGGTGATATGGCATAATATGTTGGCACTGGGTGAGCAAACCCCTCTCAATTCCCCTCATACATGCTTCCATTTATAATTTCCTATCTTTGAGTGAGCCGGAAACTGATGTAAGACAAATGCTATCCCATCCCCTCATGGTATCTTGATAAAAAGATTGGACTTTCTGTGGATATGGCGAGAAATTTCTGGCTTTTGACTTCAGTGAATTCAGTGAGAAGATTGTAGAAGAATATTATTAACGAACTCAGTTTAAAATACGAGTACACTCGCAATATTGACTGTGCGACGACGCTGAACAGTGGATATTTGACTGTGCGGGTATTTTACCGAGACTGCATCACACATGAGCAAACTCAGTAGTGAACTAATGATTTGAGTTGCGTTGATGTAACTTGTCAATATAACTAGGAGGATGAAGACAGGAGTAATGAAAATTGACCGTTATAATAATAGTCATAGTAACGCCGGAATTAAGAATTGCTTAAATTTACGTTTCGGCCGTTGCATGTCGTTATGTGGGTGGAAATGAAAGATTTCATAGTTTACCGTTCTTTCTTCATTAATTCTTTCTTTCAATTGTTCATTATTTTTTTTTTCATCATTTTCCTCTCCTCAATTGATTCTTTTCCGTTTTCTTCTCATTTGTAGTTCTCTATTTATGTATCAATTCACTTCCACTTTCTTCCATTCTCTTTCTATTCTTCCGTTCTGACTAGCTTCTCTCTCCTTTTTTTCTTTTCTTTCTTTTTTTGAGCTTGCAGGTTAATCGACACCAGTGATACCTTCAAGTCCGACGTTGGCATAGTTTTAATTTCCTTCTCATTACCATAGCATTCGCACTCCTAACAAATTGCTCATTGAACAGTCACTATATACATATCTGATAAAGGCTTTCATTAAGTTCAAACTTATATGAATTATATATATTGCTCTGGCATCATGTTTACTATGTATATGGCAAGACCCCAAAAAAATGTTTTTCGTCTAGTTTGAGTCTAGTAATATTGAGTTTCACAATAAACTAATAAGCAGAAAGTTTGTTTACATTGATGCAGCAGCTATTGAAGCTTGGACAAGTTTATGTACCTTCTGTTCTCAATACTGTTGTTTTATCATCTCAAAAATAATTACCCCAGCGGTATTATAATGAATTTAATTTCTTGAGTAAACCAATAAACTCAAGCGCATATATTAATAAATGCCTCTACTTTTGACCAACCAATCGCTGAACGTAACTGACAAATCTTCCAATCCTAATTCGCTTTGTGGAATTCTGTACAAAACCTATATTAATCCTCTTTTGTTTGCGCTTAACTTCCCAACACAACTAGTGGAAGGCATCTCGAAATCTAGATTAAAGTCTTCGTTAGCTTTGCAGCTGTAGCACAAAGACAGCACAGGAATCACTAAGTAAGTAAAAGTTCCAAATATTCCATATATTATGAAAATTCAGATTATTAAATGTACCGTTTTGCCGTTAGGCATGAAATATTTATTCTATCCCACAGAAATGACATAAAAATTTCCCCGAGAGAAATCGATATCGAATGGGCGGAGTAATTCTTGGTTTTCAGATTAACTCACTTTACTATCCAGTTCAAAGCGTTGACCCTGTTGAGAACAATCGAAGTTAAAAAACACACACAATTTTTTTTTTTACATTTCACTCTTAATGGCAATTTCTGGGTTTGAAAAATTTATCAAAAATTTTAAATCTAAATGAATTAGTTGAAAAGTTATTTATCGTGATCCTTCTTTGATGTGCAGACATAGCGAATATTTATTCAATATTTTTACGAATGAATTATTTGACTTTTCACAAGACAAATCAGCTTATTTCAAAAGCTCTCAAGGACTGATTTACTTTACTTCCCTTGGAATTAAATTGGAATGAAAAAAAAGTTGAAAAATTAGATCTAATTTCAGTACTGGATATTGAACAGATCTCATAGACTATGAGTTTCAGTTCCTTGGCTGCCTTTTTATACGCTGTTACATGCTGGAAAAGTTTTACTTTAAACTTGGTGTTGTTGAAAAACGTTTTTACCACTCAAAACTCATGGTTTCGTTTCACGAGTTTCACGCCCAAAAGATTCACGAATTCGTTTGTCAGATGGTGTTTTTTTTTGAGATTTCAGCTATAGTTTTTGCCATGTGTTGTCCTTTTTCGCATTTTTAAAAGTCTTTTCACCCATGCATCATACAAATTCCCGGAAGATCTTAAAAATACTTTTGTAAACACTGAAATGTTGGACTCACGACATTTAAGTTAATAAATTATGGGATCATTCATTGAAACGTTTTCCATTTCTGACACTATTTTGTAAATCCGCGAGGAAATTTGAGGTGACGAAAAGGCGCGAACTGGCAGTCCCTAAATTCAGTTTTTCAAGTATTCTATTTGACTTTTGGGAGAAGGGGAAAGCTGGGAGACCGAAACGGGAATGAAACTCAAGGCCCCATCGGTTCGAATCGAAGTAATTCATTTTGGCTTTATTACCAAACCTCTTTTGGTTAATAACAGACGGAAACCCCGCGCTAGATTAAGGAAAAAAATATTTGCATCCTAAATAGTGTCTGAAACAGTTAACTGAAGAAAATTGAAAGCTCTAACTGTCTCGACTTCGGCCTCCCGGTTACGCTGCCAGATGTTCCAAAAAGAAAATAAATAAATTCAGTTTAAAGCTTCGCGTGTTGTAAGAACCATTATTACCTCAAAATAAACTCGCGTTTTTAGTCGCCAAGGTAACCGTAAGAATCTAAGCAGAAGTCAAATCTAGAATTATTGATAAAAACAACCAAATGATTTGTAATATATATCTCTTCTTAAATACAATATTTTAGATTGTTGACGACCTTAAAACTACCAATAATTAATAAGGGAGCTGGCCAAATGATGCGTTGAAGGCTTTTATCCGGATCCGTTGCCTTGGTTACGCATAGCGCGAATTAACCATTAATTGACAATTAGTACAAACTTTCCGAGGCAACCGTAAAAGCTTCACTAGTGGCTGTAGTAATCAATAAATACTCTATTTGTCATGATCAGATACTATACGAGTCATTTTTACCTAGCAATGGATAGCAATGTTTTGACTTTAGCTTGAATCTTCGTAGAGGGGAATCATAGTTTTGACTGAGGAATTATTCCTTATTCGAATGCTTGATTTAGAGAAAAATTAAAGGCAATTTTAGTGAGTGGTTTGAGGGATCACACCTGTACAAATACCGTCTGTCTAAAAATTAGAATTGAAATTTTTGTTGCAATTTGTCTTTGTTTTACTCACGTGAAAATATTATTAAAACCGTTAAAAATATATTTATATGCGAATATCTATTCACAATCTTTATTACGTGAAAACATTTTTACCTACAAAAAAAGTTATTAAAAACAGTGAAAAAAATTGCCTTTATCATCTTTTACTTATAGCATTGTCTTAAAACGGTAGTCTACGTAGCTGTGTGCGTCAATGAAAATTTTCCCCGCCAAATTTATGGTTGCCAATGCAACGGAAGTCTAAAAAAATTCTCGAATATTTCTAATTTAGGCTTTTATCGTAAAAAAAAAGAATTTTGTTGACTCAGCCGCTATGACTTTCACTTTAATTTGGAAAATATTAGTAGAGATGGCTACTTTTCATTAGTACAAAATTGTACCAGACTGATACACCTAAGTGACACTTATACCATTGTCGACGGTTTACTCCCCCTACATAGATTGAATATTGACAAAATAAGATTGAATATTGACAAAATAAGATTGATGCTATTCTGTCTACTCTGGTTGTTCATTGGTTCTTAGTTTCTTCTTTTACACGGCTCAAAATTGACCGGCGTTATGATTTTTTGTTCTCAATTTAACCATATTAGCAATCCGGCTGCACAAACGTATAAACCTAACTGAGGATTGAATATTTTTTGCTTAGCCTACTTATCTTGGTGTTGAAAAGTGTCGTATTTTGGTACAAAGATCTATACTTTTTTTTTATTTGTAAATTTTTATTTTTTATTTTTTATTACATTTTTAATACTTTTCTTTGTTTGTTTATTTGAGACTGACCTTAGTTTATTTACTATCGCATATATTGGTATCCATATGCAAATTACAAAAGCCGTACAAATAGCTTAAGGACTTCCAAAAGCCATTATTCAATTTGAAAATCAAATGTCAAAAGCAGATCGAGAGTCTAAGCAGAAGTGTAGTAGCTACAACGTACGAAGACAACCCAATTCCTGTAACAATGAAGTCTTTCATTCAATTTTCCAATTGAGACACTTTTGAAACTAAGGCTAAAAGGAGCAATAAGGTAAGATAAAGTTAGCTTTTCGTATATATCATTTCGAAAGCTGATTTCGGGTTTGTCTTTAGAGAGTCCGATAGTAAACATAATGGCCTTAGAAAACGACTTCAATTCATGAGTTTTAAATATAAGCATAAAGTGCTTGAAAACTTCGACCCTATTACTGATCAGAAAGCACTGAATAAATTCAAATTGGCATTTGTAAACGTACGACATAGTTACAGCTACGACTATAAAACCTGTCGACAAACTTTGGATTCAATGAACATAGTGCTTTATGTTTCTTTTTTGTTTTATGTTTTGAATTTCGGCTTGTTGAAGCCTTTTTCGGTTATTTCATTAAGGATTTTGTACAAATTTCAATAATTTTGATTTGGCAAAAATCTTAGTCAAATAATAGTAGAGCATAGCGTATTTGCAGACCGAATACTGACTTCACTAATACCATTCAATGTTTGAATACACCGACCTGCTGAAATGTTTGATGATATTGTTTGACTACTATAAATGAGCTGGAAAATCGTATTTTTGGATTTGTGCTATACTTACTGTAAAATCCTTTTTGCGTTTTGCCTAAAGACTGATGTCTAAAGCTAATCTTCTTTCAGTGCATGCCAGAAATGTTGGGAAAAACCTCTTTTGTTCAAAGTATCAAGCATTTGTGAACAAACCTTTTAATAATCTATGGTCATAAAAATAGGTATTTGACAATGGAATAATGATAGTTCTATTTTTGAAAAAAAAAGCAAAAAAGGGACACAATCTCGAAGAAAAATATCGAACAATCTCAAGATATTTATCAAATATTTGCTTTTAACGAGTTAGCCTAGATTTATAATTATCGTAATAAAGGCTGTGATTTTTATCTAAATATCTTAAATTTGAGCTATATATTTTCCCATCTACGCTGTCAAATCTGTGCTAGTTTGAATTTTTTTATTTTTCTTTTCGTGCTTTGGTTCGTGAAAGAGATGATTAGCATTGTTTAGATCACAAACCACATGTCATGATATTTTTTATCTTATATCAATACGACAAACGAATGTCAACTTCAGTGTAATCTTGAGACAGATCTAAAGAAAATTTCGTACTTTTTTATTGCTGAAATCGCATCTTTTTATGAGACCGGAATATTTTAAAAACAATTTTGATCTACCCACCGACCTACCGACCGACCTACCGACCTACCGACCGACCGACCGACCGACCGACCGACCGACCGACCGACCGACCGCTCAGTATATATCTCATCGATTCTTTCTCCATCACAGGACTAAAGGCATTATGTCCGCAATCACAATAGATGAAGCCTTCGAGCAGATCGGTAGCATGGGTCGCTACCAACTTCGTTTACTTGCCATCTTCGTCTTCTGCGCTTTTTCAGTGGTTGGATTCCAGACCCTCCTTATAACATTCATAGCCGCTGAACCGGGCTGGAGATGTGCCGATAACAGCACTGCCTGTAATCTCACTGGAGTGCACAGACCAGCAAGCAAGCATTACAACTTTAGATGTGACTTAGATAGAAGCGACTGGGAATTCACTGAAGAGTACACCTCCGCTGTAACTCAGGTGAGATGGGTTCCCTGTGTTGAGACATCATCATCATCATTACTATCTATCATATTTTTAATCATTCATTATTCGTCGTTTGGCCAGTGGAATGTCTTGTACAAGGACTCCTGACCAACTGTCATCTCACCATCATGCATTACAATTATTCACAATCAATAGTTGTTATTGTCAATTGTTATTTTTTTTACTAGTGGAATCTCGTGTGCAAAGACTCCATTCTACAGAGTGTCTCATCCTCTTCTATCTTTGCTGGCTGGCTGCTGGGTGCCATCATCCTCAGCTGGATAGCAGACAAGACTGGAAGACGCAAGGTCGCGTACTTTGGTGCTCTTGGAGTCGTTGCAGCCGCCTTGTTAAGCGCAGCCTCGCCATATTTCTGGATGTTTGTGGTTTGTAGAGCTATCGTTGGCTTCTTCGTAGGTAATTGCCAATTTATTTGATTTCCTCTAAAGACTTTTTAAAAGGTCGCCTCGTTAGCCGCTGGTTGGTTGGTAGGTAGGTAGGTAGCTCCAGGTGATCTAAAATCGTTACGTCACTGCAAAAATTAGGTGTCATTAAACCAGTTAAAAATAACGAGCGAAAAATCTAAATCTGTCCATTATTGCAAAATAAATATGTGATATTTTTCAGTTGGTGATCTGGAAATCCACAATTTTAGGAGAAAAAGTGACACCTCAGTTTTGCAAAATTTCTCGATTTTGATTGGCCAACACTTTCTCTCATTTCACCTGGGTAAGGTAGGTAGGTAGGTAGGTAGGTAGGTAGGTAGGTAGGTAGGTAGGTAAGTAGGTAGGTAGGTAGGTAAGTAGGTAGGTAGGTAGGTAGGTAGGTAAGTAGGTAGGTAAGTAGGTAGGTAGGTAGGTAGGTAGGTAGGTAGGTAGGTAGGTAGGTAGGTAGGTAGGTAGGTAGTAGATAGTAGGTAAGCAGGTAGGTTTGCATTTTTCTGCATTTCTATAAAAGCTACATATAGACATCTTACCACTTTTCTGTAGGTGGCACCACCCTGAGCCAGTTCGTTCTTGTTACTGAGTTCGTTGGTGTCCGTCATCGTAACGTGGCTGGAACTATCCTGTGGTTTGCTTGGACATGCTCTTTCATGACTACCAGCCTCATCGCGTACTTCATCCGTGACTGGCGAGTCTTGACGATTGTTATTACTGTAACAGGGATTCCTTTTGTCTTTTCCTGGTGGTAAGATGATACAGATTTATGATAAATATTTTTCTTTATATACGCATATACCGCAAGCAAAACTAGCATAGGTACGTAAAACCATAGGGATAAGGATTACAAAAAAAGGAAATTGAATTTCTAGATTCAAAATATGAGCACATCCATTCCGAGCACGAGGCAACAGAGTTTAAGAGGAGCAGAGTGCTGAATTTTCTCAAACAAACAGTGAAGAATTAACGATACGATTATACGATTTGCACATGTTTCGAGCGCCTTGCAGCCTTGCAATAGGCCCTTTGCAGTTTACGGTCACGTGTCTGTAATGGTGAGCAATATTTTCATTTTCTTTTAAATTAAGAATTCAGATACTTGTAAAGAACTGAATGAAACGATGTGTAACCAGTGTGTCACGAAATGTAGTTTTATTACGATCTCTCGAAACAAGTTGTGGAACGTTTGTTTGCTCACCAGTATATTTCACCCATGGGAATCAAGATGTTCATTCATTTGAGCTCAGTGAATTAATCTGCACGTGATTACTGAGCTGCAAAGGCCCTATTTGTTGCAAATAACGAAGCTAAAAATTAAAACTTAATTTCAGCTAAAATTACTAAAACGTTTCAGAAATGTGAGGCATGAGATGCGCGCAATCTTGATACTTTAAAAAGTTGTGTGTGAAATTTCGTTATGCGCGCAAACGTTACACTTAAAATGTTTCCGGCTCTTTAGGCCTAGCACAAAGAATGAAGAATAACAATAAACTGTTATATTTATTTTATTTGTTGTTAACTTTATCAGGTTTATCCCTGAATCAGTTCATTGGTTGCTGGTTAAACACCGTATTGCAGAAGCTGAAGACATTATTCAAAAGGTGGCAGAATTCAACAAGAAAACTCTGCCCAGTGACTCACTGATGGAGCCTTCGACAAGCCGTAGAAATAGCGCAACCTTTCTGGACCTCTTTCGTGGGAAAAGGATGACACATTTCACTATTGTCTTTTGGGTAGCTTGGTAAGTATGTAAAATTGTTCTGACATGATGTTTCTGTAATTCCTTCAAATGATCTAAGTCAGGGCATGGCTGACTTACAGATACGACCCTGAAACAACCTCCGGGCTGATCTAAGCAGGGCACGGCTAACTTACAGATCAAACCCTGAAACAACCTCTGGACTGATCTAGGTCAGAGCATGGCTAACTCACGGCGGATTGAATTGGAATTTAACTTGTATTACAATGAATGGTCTGAACCCAGGTGAATGGATATTTTTCGAAGTAACAATATTTCTCGAAGAGATAATATTTATATTATGATCATCCGGGTGGGTGTAATCCTTAGAAGGACTGTTTGATGTGACTGACGTTTCGACAACCTGTGCGGAAGTCATCTTCAGAGTCAAGTGAAGAAAAAAGTCAAGTCAAGTCTGACTTTTTTCTTCACTTGACTCTGAAGATGACTTCCGCACAGGTTGTCGAAACGTCAGTCACATCAAACAGTCCTTCTAAGGATTACACCCACCCGGATGATCATAATATAAATATTATCTCTTCGAGAAATATTGTTACTTCGAAAAAAAAAAATTAACTTGTTAAGTCTCGTGGAGGAAGCCAACCGGAGAAAGCGGAGAAAAACCTTTAAATCAAGGGAGAAACATTTTCTTTCTCGCACTTTAATACAGACTCGTAAGGTAAACATTGCGATCGGTTTTTGTCATTGATATTTTGGTCTATCTTTCATGTATTTCCAGTATCCAATTTGTCCTTCTGAGATAACGATATTCAAAGTGTGCGTCGAATTCAAATAATAATATTCAATGCCTTGCATGCTCCAAGTTAAATTATTGAGTTGATTTAGCTTAAGTTTCCCCATTTTTAGGGCTATTAACGCGATGGTGTACTATGGAGTCAGCCTCAGCTCACAGACTTTGGATGGAAACATGTACCTCAATTTTTTCCTCACTAGTATCATAGAAATCCCTGCTAATGCTGCTGCAATATATTGCATGAAAAGGTAGGTGGAAAAGATGTTTTTTTTACTCTCTTTAATAGTTTACTTTAGGGCAATACAGGTGTTTGTGTGCGCTGGTCATGCGCAGCTATCTTCTCACCGCTTTGGTCGTGAGTTCGAAGTTCTGGCCTTCAATCATTTGAGTAAGGATTTTAAATTTCATTTCAATCTGGCGTCGAGGTATTTAGTTATGATTACTTAGAGGCTTCTGCTCGAGATAGTAGAGAATCAGTCGACAGCAAATTCACGTACCTTATTTTCTGCTTTTTACACGTAATAAGTTTTTTTTGTCTTCCAGGTTTGGACGAAAGAGGTCAACAGTCGTACCTATGATTTTTGCTTCCTTGGCTTCGATAGGCACTGTTCTACTCATGAGTGATCCTGATGATGAAGGTAACTGTAAATTAGAATGGATGGATGGATGGATGGATAAAAAAAGGAATGAACAAGATTGCTTGAATGTGTGTGTCACTGTCTAACTGACTGGCTGAATGAATGAATGAATAAAGGAAGGAATGGAATGAAGGAAGGAAGGAAGGAAGGAAGGAAGGAAGGAAAAAGGATCAAAAAAGAATGGAAAAAGAGACAGAGAAAGGGAGAATAGAGAGCATTTTTGAGTTGCTAAGTGTGTAGTTTGCAGGTTCTAAGAGCCGCCATGTTGGTCCTCTACATCGCCAGCCAACATCGCGTCCACCTACTTTTTACATTCTCTTGTTAATGATTGCATGTCGTTGTTGTTAATTTACTTGGGTCTTCATATCAAGGGTGTCATTAGTTCAAAAGTGTCAAGTCTGATACCATAATATATCCATCAGATCAATATATAATTGATATCATATCTCAGTTTTACAGTAGATCATAGAGTGCGTGGGTGGGTATTATTTATATCTTACCCCGGATAATGTATTGTATAATCATGCATCTATAATCATGAATCAATGAATATATGCAACCCATGATGAAATATGAACATCTTTTCTTTTGCATTCCTTTCCTTTCCTTTCCTTTCCATTCCTTTCCATTCCTTTCCATTCCATTCCATTCCATTCCTTTCCTTTCTTTTCCTTTCCTTTCCTTCCCATTCTTTTCTTTTCCCTTACTATTTTTCGATCCTTTGCTTTTTTCCTTTTTCCCCTTTTCTTTTGTTTAATTTCATGACATTATTTTTTAAATACTGTGTTTTCATCTCTCATCGTTTGATCGGTATATTATTAACCAGTGGTTTCCCCCACAGGCCTTGCTGTTGGTTGTATCATCACAGCCATGATAGCGAAGTTCTTTATCATGATATCTTTTGACTCGATTTACGTGTATTCTGCCGAACTGTTCCCTACAGTTATAAGGTGGGTGTGATTGTTCTCCAGAAACTTTTATGTGCCGAATCCACTTGGGTGTAATGTTTTCCCATTTCAAACCACGTGTCATTCCCTAGAGTATTTTTCTTTGTTTAACGGTTGCGCACGAGGAGACACGCTGTGAATATACATACAACTGAAACAAAGAAGCTTATTCTCAAGAGAATCTCGCCTAGGTCTAGCATAGTGAAAATAAATCCACAATCAATCTTGTTGTTCATGCTTTGGCTTGGTTTTAACACTTGTCAAAACAACTCAATTTTTTCACTCCGAAAGGAAAACATTTTGCAAAAATAATTCGAAGAGAGAATCGGAAATAGCTAGTGGAAGAACCCGGATAAAAACCCTAAAAACAAGGGAGAGATCTCAGTGGCCGTAACAAATTCTACTCACATGTGATGCTAAATCCAGGAATCGAATCACAGAATGCAAAAGCCAGAGAGTAGCAAGGCTAGTCCAATATTCCAGTTATGTAATTGGGTTTTCTATCTGTCATATAGGAGTGTCGGGATGGGAACATCTTCTGCAGCTGGCCGAATAGGATCATTTTTATCATCATACGTAATTTGGCTGGCAAGTATCCGTTTCATTCCACTCTTCATTACCGATTAACCAATGCTTTTGGTTTCGTATTTATCAAGAAAACAAAAGTATAAAGATTTTCTTTTTTTACACTGTAAATCGGAAAGAGCTGATTTAGCCCCAAAAGTCAAATTAGCCCCAAAAAACAATAGAGCTATTTTGACCCATGTTGGGGTCATTTTGGTCAAATGGGGCTAAACAGCCCCAGGACAGTCCAATTTAGCCCAATATCATTCTGAAATAGCCCCACCGTTTTCCATATCGATCCTATTATATGGTCATTTTGGGTAAAAGGAGCCGTTTTGGCCAAAAGCAAAATGGCATAACCCTAGCCTGTTTAACCGTCTAAAAAAATGAACAAGCGCTAACAGCTGACAATCAATTCGGGTCCTTTCTTAGTGTCTTTTTTGGCTCTATTTGTACGGCGCTGTTTGTGTCGAAAAATTGGATTTTTTAAAACATGTTTTAAAGACAGAAAAATATCCTATTACTTGGATTTTATCCATCATGTGCAAACGTTGGCAGGAACGTGTATTCACACGACTGATACTGAGAGTTGGATCCAACTTTTTCAAACGCTCCGAATCTTGGCTTGAAAAGCTTGAATTTCACCCAGATGCAATAAAAAGGATTTTAGGTAAGCATTTTAAAAAAAATATTAATGTAGATAGCGTCAGTAGACGTCCTGAGATCAGTCCACACCCTCTGAATGTTTGTCCTTTTTTTATAGTCGCCGAGTCTCTGGATGGCAAAGATCTTGTATCTTCATATAAAGATAATGGAGAGACTTTAAGGAAGGAGTTCGTTTTAAGGAGGCTGTCTCAACAGTATTGGGAAAACATCGGTGAGTTGCAGTCCATGTAATTCGAGATCGTGCCTTCACACAATTTTTCAGCGGTTGCTGCCATTACGCATGCGCATACTTTTAGGCGCCAATAGAGATGCAACCGTTGGTGATTTTGGTTTACTGTAGTACAGATTCGTGGAGTTTAAACGGGAATTTACTTACGAATATATCTTTTAAGCACCCTTTTTTTCTCATAGCTATTTTTCCGTTAAATTTAGGTTTTAATTTTTGATAATCCGCTGTTTATTCATTCCTTTTCAGGCAACAGCAACGTCAGAAGTGCCTTCATTTGGTGACAGTCCAAAAATATTCGCAAGTGTACTCCATCTTTGAATATTTTGTCAAATATTCTTCAAATATTTCCAGAAGTAGTACACCCTCGACTGGAGAAACTATAATTCTTGAAAGTGATAATGTAAGTATGTATTTCTCACTGATATGTTCTGTAATTTAACGAAAGTTATATGTAATCATTTCTTTTGAAATAATCCAGGATTAGACTATAGGATATAAGACCCAAGGCAAAGCCTTTGGTAAACTTTATTCTAACTCCGTTCCGACTTTTTTACCTGCCTTAGTAGAAGAACTGTTTCGAGATTACCAAAGTGTTATGGATATAACTAGTGCAACAGGTACAAAGTGCATTTTATGTGCATGTTTTATAAGCTTTTTTTCATAAATTATGAGAACATGAATTTTATATTCGTACAAAAAAGCAGGGAGAAAGAGCTCAGAAAGAATTTAGGAGCGCTGTTTTGTCACTCAAGTCAAGAGAACTCATCATTAGCCTATCATAATGTTCATGAATGCAAAGCATAGCTGCCCAAAACTTAATAGAGTGTTACATTTTTTCACACAATCATTTCTTCATTGAAATCCTTATTTGTACCCAAGGTATATGCATGATGTGTGCGAGGCCTTGAGTCACGGTATCACATTGTAAACATATGTATTGCTTGGTTATGGGTTTGGCTTCAGTGTTCAAATTTTTAGTTGTCCAAATTTGTGACTGAGGTATGTGCATGATGAGTGCAAGGCCCAGTGTCTTGGTATCTCATTATACAAAATATGCATTGCTTGGTTTACAAATTAGACAACTGTGCAAAAATGTAATAGTGTTTATATGTTAAAGCATTCATACTTAATGGAGGTATATGCATGATGTGTGCGAGGCCTTGAGTCACGGTATCACATTGTAAACATATGTATTGCTTGGTTATGGGTTTGGCTTCAGTGTTCAAATTTTTAGTTGTCCAAATTTGTGACCGAGGTATGTGCATGATGAGTGCGAGGCCCAGTGTCTTGGAATCTCATTATACCATATGCATTGCTTGGTTTACAAATTAGGCAACTGGGAAAAATTAATAATTCGAGGCCAAAAAAGTTTCATTCTCACTAAATCACTAATGGAATTTTAAATCCTCCTCTAGAAAATCATTTCAGTTGGTGAGACAAAGAGAAGAAGTGCTAGGCACAAAAAGCATTAAAAAGGAAATTGAAACAAAACATTAGAATGCATAGTCTTACAAACATGACAAAGGCCTGTAAATCTCTAAAGCCCAAAAATAGTGACATTCAAAAATCATTCAATACAACAGTTTTGTCCAAATGAAAGCTGTTCACCAAAAGTATGAAATACTGATAAACTTACTCAATGATGTTCAATCAAAAATTAAAGTATCAAATCAACCTATTTTAAATCTATCAGATATGACCAACTTTCTTAAGATTAAAGATGAATTTGGTTCTAATTTGAATTATCTAAATTTTTTTCATAAAGATTTGCTGACAGAAATTCTTTGTTTGGTATTACAGTAATCATTAGTCTCAATCACTAGTTTAAGCCAGTTACAGGAAATCCTCTATAATGCTCCTCTCCAATGGTAAGCTAAACCCTAACCTTCCTGAAATAATAAGTCTCCTGGGGAGAGGGGTTATTAATAGAGGGTTTACAGTATTGGAGCATATTTTGGTGAATAAATTTCACACTTTTTATAAAATTCATATCTTTGTGATTTTTAAGTTCATTTCCCTTAAACCTCATCATTTTCATTATATATATATATATCTAAATATAATTATACCATTTATCTTTCAGAGAGAAAACTCCATCAATGATGAGATCATTAATTACATACAGCCTCAAGTGGTGGCAGTAGGTGAGTTGTTTGACATGGACAACCTCAACATAGTGTGTAAGGGAATGATTCGCATGATTGTTAAGATATTGATAGCCATAGTAAAGCAGTTCAATCCTGAAGCTTAGAATAAAATTCCCATGATCATTTTTGGATCCAAAGCATAAGGCTGATAGCTATTCTATGTCAAGGTTGATTGAATCAACTACATACATGTATGCTGTGACTGTCAAAGTATTCTAAAAAGCTGTAGTTATTTTATTTAAGTTTAATTGGGTTAGTTTATGTTCTGGAATACATATTGTTCATGCATCAATTTGTACATTAATATTTAAAAAATCAATTCCACACTCTTGTTCAATGTCAAACAACTTGCCCACAGCAACTTTATCAGCTGGTATGTGCAGGTGTAAAAAATCTTTTCTTATTTCTGCATTAGATATGTTCTAGTGTGTGCATGTCAAGTTTATCATTGTAAATTGACTCGAAAATTTTTTATCTAATGATGTAGAATATTATGTAGTCACCCCAATGCAGAATTGGGATTTTATTGTTATTATTATTTGTCTTCAAAGGTAAGTTTGCAAAAGTAATATGAAAAATGATGTCATGTAATCTTTCTCAGCAAAGAAACGTCTATTAAAAATGTAATTGAAATTAACGGTCTTGTTGTCTTATTCTTTTTTTTTTTAATTCTTTATTTATTTGGTATTTGAGCTCCCAGGTGCCTAAATCAGCATCCTATGGAAGCGTTTTTACTCTAGTACAAAGGCTTAATCGACCAATAACACGGAGTCATATTAGCAGCTCTAGGAAACTAAATCCGCAGTCCATCTGAGCATTTTTACCCATGTAGAAGGGCTCAATTAACCAATAATACAGAGTCGTATCAGCTCATCAGTAATTCATTTTAGCCCCACCAGTTTGCAAATCAGCCCTACGTTTAAGTCCTTTTAGCCCTTTTTTGGGGTCTTTTTAGCTAAAACGATAGGGGCCAAAATAGCCCCTTAAAATAGGGGCTAAATTGGCCCTTTAAAATGGTACTATATTTTACTCACCGAAATGACCCTTTTTTTGGGGCCGAATTAGCTCTTTCCGATTTACAGTGTAGTTGTTTGTCGTTGATGTTGCTAATACAACTTATTCTATCTAAAAACTCGACCAATTTACTAAATCTATTTAAATTGAATTTAGTATTTCTTGAATTTTCCGCCTCGTTTTATTTCGCTCGCCATGTTTTCATTTACTTGGACAACTTCACGCATGCGCACGCCTATTCTATCCCTTCTGGTTAACGCTCAGCATAACTTCGGCAATTTGTCTGACCTCAGGGATCCCAAACTATGTATTGGTGGCTTCTAAGAGTAAGCGAATTTTGTTGCTTAATATATGTACATAGCACATAGTAACCATACATTTTGGTAACCTCTCAGGAATAATTTGTGAATTATTGATTGACTTACAGAAGCGAATCCACGCTATATTGCCGTATGGTATCATGGGAGGTGCTGCTCTAATCGCGGGCTTCCTGTGTATGTCTCTGCCAGAAACGAAGGATCAGCCCATGCCAGATGTGATTGATTCAACTTCTACTTCAGAAGAAATCCTTGAAAAAGAGAATAAAGGCAAGATGGATGGGTCTGATGAACAGCAAGGAAGCATGGTGAAACTTAGCCCAATATGTAGGAAACTGACGAATGGTAGAGAAAATGCAGTTTGATTATAAATGAATATGAAAATGTAAAAAAATATTGTCAAAACTGAAATTTATGGCAGTGATTCACTAGATACACAAGTGTCGAAAAGGGTCATCTTTCGAGAATCCGTAATACATTTTTTGGCCGATATCACAATCTCGTACCCGGAGAGCGCTTATTTCTTACTGCGCATGCTCGACAAAATAAATTTCGTCGAGCACGCGCAGTAAGAAATAGGGCTCGTGGGACTTCGTTGATGGAATAAAAAAACTCAATAAAACATGATACATGGATGAAAATGACAAAACATAAAATGCAGTAAAATTATAATTTATTACATCACTAAGTGGAGTTCTGTCGTGAGTTCTTTGACGAGTTTAATTCTCTAAACAGATTATTGAAGTTCTTAGATGCTGATTGGAATTCACAGAAAGAGAGAAGGAAAAAAAACCAAATTGCTGTCTTAACGCAGCATGAAAGTCTGATTTAAAAATACAAATAAAAATTCGTTTAACATTGATTTTATCCAATAATAATAGTTTCCTTGTTCCCTGTTAGCAGAGTCTCCCTCGTTCGCGCCAACGAGGGAGACTCTGCTAGCAAGGAATTTTCAAGATGTTCTGTCCTCTGTCTTTTTGCTTTCTCGATGATTAGAAATTGGATGCAAATATTTATTACTATTCTCGTGTATGAATTCACTCATTTCTTTGAATAGTTCATTTATATTATTCAATATTATGAAATATATTAAACTGATTAAAACAATGACATTGTGAATTATGTTAATTAACTGAATATCCAGGAGTCTAGTGTATCAGGGTTTATCCATGAGGTAGTCGGGGGAGCCGTTAGAATTTTCTCTGATCCCTGGCTAAACGAGAAAACTTGTTTCCAAAAACATGTTTACCGCGCGTATGATTCCTCGATGTTTCCCAGTTTAGCCACTTGGGAAACATTGCTGCGTGCAATAAATTTTGCTTCCAAGACTCAAAAAATGTTTTTGCTGTCCGGCAGAAACGTTTCATGTTTCCAAGACTCATGGAAACACTGTTTCCCTATATTCCCTGACAGTTTTGCCACCTTAGGAAACATTTTGTTTCTGGAAACATGTTTCCTCGTTAAGACAGGGCCTAAGGCTCAGGTCAAACGTAAAAATTCTCACCAAATACTGTAACGAAACGTGGCGAACTCGGCCAACCATGGCGGCCATCGAACATAAAATCAAAACTAACGCCACATTCACTGCGGTGCTTGAATTTATACTGATATCTTTCCGCGGCAAAACTACTAAAAACTAGTCCAGCTAGACTCGTGATCCTTTGAATAAAAGCCATATCCACAGGCCATTATAAGTTACGATGACAAGAATGATTTTATACGGAACGTTTGAAATTTATATACGATGGCCAAGGGTGGAATCTTTGTACTACAAAGAGAAACAAAGGCTTCCAAAGGTGTCTATACTGAATGGTCTGTCAGCATATTCCTAAATCAAGAGCCCATTACTAGCATCCATCTCTCAAACTGGGTCTGCGAGCCAACCATGATATTCCCAGGTCAGAAGCCCAAGGAGCATACATCTCTCATACTGGGTCTGTGAGTCGGCATATTCCCAGATCAGGAGTCCATAACTAGGAGCATGCATATCTACTGAACACTGGATCTTTGAGTCGGGGCCGTTTCCTCCCTCCATCCAAGAAATCCGGACTCCATTCCATTCCTGTTCAGGAAAGGAAATTAATTGTTTTATATTATTTTGACAATTCAAAAATAATTTGCATAATATGTATCCCGTTTCAGGCTTTGTTTTTCCTGATTTGCATCTAATTGTCAACTGTTCACATGCACAAAAGAGTTTTTCTTGCATGCTGTGTGGCGAAAATGAGACCATGAGTTCGCAAGCTGACATCTAAGCATCTACACTTCACGGCCTACTCACAGCCTACTCGTATTTCGTACAATTCCCAAGGTGTTACATTAGGTAAGTAAAAAACCAACACAATCAATGTAGTGTGAAGTCTTTCGGAAGGAGTATTCTAATTGGCGCCTCGATGTCCTTTACAAGTAAAGTTTTGCGTTGTCTCCAGCACCGTTTCTGTGATGCTCAAAAATTATATGGTCACTTAATACGGGAGTTTACAGCGAAGGACTAAGTTTATCTGCGAATCATTAACCAATGTTTTATGTTTCTTTGTTGAATATTGATGGTTTCTCTACCTCTCTCTGCTTCCTAATTTTGTATAAGATTTGCATGACTGTCGGTCAAGAAGCCAACGTGGATCGTGATCCTTGCTCGCTTTATTAAAATATATTATAAAATATATTACCTTCCGTTTCGACAGTGCAAAGAGAATCGCATTTGTTTTCTCTAGGTTGTACATTGTAAAAGTTTGTGAACGGAACGCCTTATGTGTTTCAACTTTTAAGTTGTACGTTTTTAAACTACAAAGTAATAGTTATTAGAAAAAACGATTAATGTATTTTAAAAGAAGTTAATTATCCAAGCATAGTTTTTGTGTTTATAATAGCGAGGTGACCTTTTATATATTCATTTACAAAGAAACTGTACATTATTCTGAACAAAAGATTGGTTTTAACGATAAAAATAAAGCTTTTATAGAAAAATAAATACTTATTGAATCAACTGCGTGGTCAGCCGGGCGTAAGTTTAAGTTACTGACAGTAATATAAAAGGCAGACGTTAAGTGTGTGGCTTGAAAGCCTCGCAGTGAAAATGTAGTATAGAGAGACATTGAAACCGAAGGTCAAGAAGCGAAGTGTGGGGGAAAAACGATACTAAAGGTAGCAAATTCATAAAAAGTTACAGACCCCTTGCATTGATTTCCGACGAGAGGAATTGTTCTAGGGGACAAAACAATAGGCCGACTTTTCTTATGCAAAAAAATCAATTGTTCAAAGAACAATTCAGTCCTCTATTCGGAAATCTGTGCAATGGGTCTACTATACGCACCGTGCTGTCGAGATCAAAACTTTTAATCAGTGTGAACTTCGAATTCAATTAATTTAATTTTTGACCGTATTTTATGAATAGAAAAATACTATTACGATAAAAGGTAGTGGTGGTGGTGGTGGTGGTGGTAGAGTGGTAGAGTGGTAGTGGTATTGGTAGTGGTAGTATTAACCCAAACGCCCCGATCTTAAAGCTAATTCTCTGTGTTTTTCCTTTCTACTTAGCAATCATGACTCTATCAGTAGATGAATATCTGGAACACGTGGGAGTCATGGGAAGGTTCCAGTGGTCGATTGTAATCATCGTGGGTATTATGTTGGTACCAGTGACGTTCCAAACCCTCATCATGGCCTTCTTGGCTTTGGAGCCAGACTGGAAGTGCGTGAATGGAAGTAGCGCCTGTAATTTTACTCGTGAGTATGATGTTTTCTTCTCGAAGTATTGGTTATATCAGGGAGGCGGGCAGACAAGCAAATAAAGAGAGGACGGGCGAATCGACGAAAGATCAAATGTCTGGTCAATTCAGACCGACCGACAGACCGACAGACCGACAGACCGACCGACCGACCGACCGACCGACCGACCGATCGACCGATCGACCGACAGACCGACCGACAGACTAACAAATGATTGGTCAATTGAAAGAACGATTAAAAATCAAATCGGTTCCCAAACATTCTATTAGTGTGATATTGACTTTATTTCGTTTTGTTTCTCAGAAACCTTTTCACCGCACGGTATAGACCCGAACAAATTTTATCGATGCGATATCAACCGCAGCGAATGGGAATTCACAACCCCGTACACGTCAATCATAACTGAGGTGAGTAGCTATGATGGAAATACAACCTCAAACAAATAACTAGATAAGATTAAAGTCAATCGTTGAACTTCAGATGAGCCGAAACTCATTGAAACAATGGATAACAAGACGTCTTCTTTGATGACATTAGGTTCGGCTCATCCGAAGTTCAACGCTTGACCTTCTTAATCTTAGAAGCTAGAGTTTGAGCTGGTTACAGAAAGAATGGAAGAATGTAAGAATGCAAGAATGCATTGTTTCTTTGTTCAGCCAACATGGCGGCCATGGCCCAGCGTTGATTATTATCTACCCCCCACCATTAATGCATGGCCTACAAATGGCCCTTTGTATGATGGCGTCATTTTACTACGACTACCAAGATGCTTCGCTGATGATGTCTTTCTTATTTAAATGAGTATTCCCTCATAAGAAAAGTAAGACAATTGGTGCTAATTAACTGAACAAAAGAAAGTGTGCAAAGAATTCTGGTAGATTTAGTTAATGACGCCATAATGCAAGTGTCCTATTAAGATAATATTTTTTAAAGACCGAATTCTTACCTCATAATCGCTCGATATATTTCAATAGTGGGACCTAGTCTGTGAATACTCTCATCTTGGATGGGCTACAAGCGCCATCATGTTCACTGGCTGGCTGTTCGGAAACGTCATCTTCGGCATCCTGTCGGACAAATATGGGCGTCGGAAAATCCTGTTCTTCTCGTCCTGCATGGTATGCTGGTTAGCATTTGCCAGTTCGTTTGCTCCTTATTACTGGTTGTACACCATCTTTAGATTCTTCATCGGCTTCGGTCTCGGTGAGTGACAAAATTACCACGTGAACGAAGTAGTCACGTGGTACTTAATTGATCACGTGATTCAAGACATAGCAGAGAAATCGAAAGCGTGGTGGAATCTGTTGTTCAATCCAACATGGCTGCCGCATGAATAAGGTCCATTAAATCAGACCAAAACAAGCAAATAAAAACCCCACCACACTTTCATATCTACATTCAAAACAACTACGAATCAGGTCAAACGTCGAACTTTACATGGGCCGAACCTAATTGAAACAATGGATAAAAAAGCGGTCTTCTTTAATGTTATTAGGTTCGGCTCATTCGACGTTTGACATGAGCCTACAATACCCATTACTGACATTTAAATCTTACCTGTCGTTTTCGTGCAGGGGGATCCATCGTTTGTCTTTTTATCATGGCAACCGAGTTTGTAGGCCCTGAAAAGAGAGCAATGGCGGGAACGTTCACCTGGTACTTCTGGACAGGCGCGTTGATGTTGATAGCTCTTCTCGCTTACTTCATAAGAGACTGGAGAACGCTGTCCATAACTACATCAGCTCCTGGGATATTACTGTTCCTTTTCTGGTTGTAAGTTGATTATTGTACATTGTAAGTTAGCAAGAATGATATGCATATTGAATGCATATTGCCTGTGCCCCCAATTCCCTACTCCTCACTAACCCCTATTCCGACCCAGAGTAACCCAGAAAAAAAAAAGCATATATATAATCAAGAAACAAACATATTTATTCATTCAATTAATTACCAAAAATGTAGGGGATACCCCGCCCGCCTCCCATCCTCTCTATGCTAGTGTCGTGAGCCCAAACACATTTGCTTTTTTATTACATGGGCTTCAAGGGCATCCATATCGTTGGCTAATTTTTTCCCCTTGAAATCCATGGTTCCCGTCCTGCAACATAGTTGTAAAAACTCCTTTATACCAACAAGCAGGATTTTACAGACAGATTGCAAGCAGGAGATGTAAAGTGTTTTCTTTAGTTGCATTCCAGAGTCTGTTCGTTGGTTGGTTACACACGACAAAGTTCAGGAAGCAGAGGACATTCTTCTGAAGGTTGGAAAGTTTAATAAAAGGGAAAGTCCCCATGAGGAGCATCTTGGCTTTCCCGATACACACTCGATCGGTTTTGAGAGGAAAGCTACTTTACTGGACTTGTTTCGGAAAAGAAAGATGGCAATAAGAACAATCATTATATGGGTTTCTTGGTAGGTGACTCTATTTGCCTCCCTAACTGAACTTACCTCTCGATTACCTAGCTTGCCTGCTTGCCTGCTTGCCTGCTTGCCTGCTTGCCTGCTTGCCTGCTTGCCTGCTTGCCTGCTTGCCTGCTTGCCTGCCTGCTTGCCTGCTTGCCTGCTTGCCTGCTTGCCTGCTTGCCTGCTTGCCTGCTTGCCTGCTTGCCTGCTTGCCTGCTTGCCTGCTTGCCTGCTTGCCTGCTTGCCTGCTTGCCTGCTTGCCTGCTTGCCTGCTTGCCTGCTTGCCTGCTTTGCTTGCCTGCTTGCCTGCTTGCCCTGCTTGCCTGCTTGCCTGCTTGCCTGCTTGCCTGCTTGCCTGCTTGCCTGCTTGCCTGCTTGCCTGCTTGCCTGCTTGCCTGCTTGCCTGCTGCCTGCTTGCCTGCTTGCCTGCTTGCCTGCTTGCCTGCTTGCCTGCTTGCCTGCTTGCCTGCTTTGCCTGCTTGCCTGCTTGCCTGCTTGCCTGCTTGCCTGGTTGCCTGCTGCCTGCTTGCCTGCGTGGTCACTAGAGCACAGAATCTATAAAAATTAATCTGTTTCCTAATACTTCAGGTTTCGTCAACGCGCAAGTCTATTTTGGAGTTTCTCTTGGCTCTGTTTCTCCTTGGTGGTAACATGTACCTTAACTTCTCCTTACTTCCCTCATCGAGCTTCCTGGAAATTGCATTCGCTATTTTTTCCATGGACAAGTAAAGAATAACATGTTATGTCCTCTTTGCTAGTTGGTAAGCTAACCGATCTGTTGGTCAAATTGTTTCTTAATTTGTTCCTGACTTTAATGACCTAGATGGACTCCTCTAGTAATTTGGCCTCCTTACAACTATTGCTTCATTGTAAATCCCGCTTTAGATTTGGCCGTAAGCTGGTAGTAGTGGTGGGCCTGATAGTAGGAGCACTAGCTAACATGATGGTTACTGTCATTCCAGAGGACCCAACTAACAAAGGTATTTCATTGAGGATTATAACAAGATTACTCGTTCAGCTGATTGAATATGAGAGTCAAGGGTGTTATCGATAGAGGCCGTAGATTCGTCTCTCAACTTAGGGGTCTTAAAGTTAGATTTTGGCCCTGACTAACATCAACCCAACGTTTAGGTCGTTTCAGGCCTCGATAAGTTTCAATTTTGATTGATATCAAGATCATTTACTATATGCATTAATTGATTGTTTGAATCTTTGATATGTTGTCATTCTTAGGTTTTGCTGTTGGACGCATCGTCTTCGCTTTACTTGGCAAGTTCGCAGTCATGTGTTCGTTTGACGCGATATTCGTGTTTACTGCTGAGCTCTTCCCTACCGTCATTAGGTGAGAAAGAAATACTCTTGATTGCTGAGTCAAAGCTCCAGATCACTGCACGAAGATACCTTGTTATTTTCCAGTGCCTTCCTTCCTTCCTTTCCTAACTTCCTTCTTTTTCTTTTAATAAGTGCCAATGGTCTTGCTATTCTAGTGACAAAATACAAATTTCGAATAATGACAAAAATCGAATGGTTCAGGTTAAATTTCGAATAGTTAGAAAAATCGAATTGTTCAGGTTAAATTTCGAATAGACAGAAAAATCGAATAGTTCAGGTTAAATTTCGAATAGACAGAAAAATCGAATAGTTCAGGTTAAATTTCGAATAGACAGAAAAATCGAATACTTCAGGTTAAATTTCGAATAGACAGAAAAATCGAATAGTTCAGGTTAAATTTCGAATAGACAGAAAAATCGAATAGTTCTGGTTAAATTTCGAATAGAGAGAAAAATCGAATAGTTCAGGTTAAATTTCGAATAGACAGAAAAATCGAATAGTTCAGGTTAAATTTCGAATAGACTGAAAAATCGAATAGTTTTAGGTTAAATTTCGAATAATGACAAAAATCGAATAGTTTCAGGTTAAATTTCGAATTTGAGAACTTTCAAAACATCACGAGTATAGTCCGAATCGTACGATAAGATTGTGCAATGTTTTAATTTGTTTATATTGATACACTCGACAAATAAGAGGTACTTAATTGGGACTCAGCTACAGAGTGCTACGATTTGATTATAATAGCTAGAACTCTTGTCCAATCAGAATCTAGTATCTTTGTTGAGTGTATCTGATAAGCCATTAAAGAGTCAGTTGCCCAAAATGCATTCCTCATAGGGTAGTCCAGGCTCCTTACGGGGCTTTGGAAACTAAAAAATACTTCTAACAAATATATTGGTAAAATCTTTAAATATATCAACACACAGCAACCAGTGTAAACATATAAAGACAAGTATTTTGACCTCTTTATTCAATGTGTGCAATATTACTTCATAAGCATATACTTACTACTTAGTTATCCTCAAACTCCTCTTATTCATTTCTTTTGATCTCTTCAGCCTTGCCTGTTTTTCTTTTTTGTCGCTTCCAGCTTCTGATTTAATTCAACGAACCATATTATACCTCAAAAATAACCCAGCAAGTTTCTAACTGTCCCGACTCGTGTTCAGTTGGACAGACCCTTAATTATTCACTAAGTGAACAGTGCTTTAAACATTACAATAGAACACATAACTTCGTGATGTATACAAACCACTAGTAGATTCTTCTAAGGCGCGTTAACACGGCTCAATTGTCTCTGAAACTTGTCTTGCGGTTGTTGCGACACAAGTTGCATGGAGCATTACAGTGTGTAAGCCATTCAGCGCAATTTGTAAAAATACTGGGAGACAAGTTACAGCAATTATTGAAATTATTAAACTAACGGTCGATAAGTATTAGCTTAATACTCCATTTTACAGTTCCGTTCCAAGCCAAGGCTGGAGTTTCCGCGCATGATAAAAAGTATAGTTTTGCTATGCGCGGAAACTGTAGCCTCGGCTTGCAATTATTATTCGTGGTCACTACTCAAACGGAACTGCAAAATGGAGTATAGGTCATACCTCGTTTCTGGTTAAATGACCAGCAAGGCAAAGATTTGACCGGGCACAGAATTGGTTTCAGAGGATTGCTGGGTCCATCCTCTCGTTGATATTATGGACTAGGATATAATCTTTTATGTATTGATGGGTTGCAAGCTTTTCTAAGAAATCCAAAAGACAAACTGAGCATGCGGCCATTGTGGTACCGTTAACAATCGATGCTAATAAGAAATGGCACCAACGCTCCCCCGAGAGGCTTCGATGACGTAACGCGCAATCCAATAATAACCCTAATGGATGTGGGTAAATATTATTTTTCAGGAATATTGGATTAGGTAGCTCGTCGGCTGCGGGAAGGATTGGAGCCATTACTTCACCTTTCGTCATCTCGTTGGTGAGTCGGTTTTGTTCGATGTTGCTCGCACTAGTTTTTTCATCTTAACCAAGTTCAGGGGCCGTGGAGATGGTGGGGCAGGGGAGGCTGGGGGCTACGGTGTGCTCCTCGATCGGTCCCTGGGTATGTAACATTAAGTGTTTCTAAATACAGTTGATTTCCAAGCAATGTCAGTTGTTACCGTAGCAACGGGAAATATGTTACCATAGCAACGATAAACCGTTTCTTGGAGCTTATTTGGAGAAACGTTTACCATTTATCTCTTACTCTTAGGCTCTCTATTTGACGCAGCTTCCCTACATCATCATGGCTGTTGATGCTCTCATCGCTGGAGTCCTGTGTATGTTGTTACCTGAAACAAACCACGCTCCAACTGCTGAAACTCTAGAATCACAAGATTACTCTGACGTTGTTGTGCTAAACCTGAAGGATGGAGTTGAAGGCGAAAACAAGATGGGAAAAGACGAAGGAGATAAGTTACTGATCGACGAGAAGAAAAACACTGTATTTTAAAACGAGACTGAGAAATTGGCCACTAACCGATGTTTCAAATTTTTTAACATCATTTTTCCCCCGACAACACCGTAACAGCGACTCGCACTTATTAATTAGGCTATTGTTATCGTGACAGTATAAATCTACCAGTTTTGTCTATAATCACAGAGTGGGACAATCACGAACGGAACCACAGATCCATGCTAGGTGAAAGCCCAAGATCGAATTGGAATAAATATGAACAATCTGACTTTATTCTTCACTTGACTCTGAAGATGACTTTCGCTCAGGTTGTCGAAACGTCAGTCACATCAAACAGTTCTTCTCAGGACTACATCCACCCGGATGATCATAATACTTCGATCAACAAATTTTTTAAGTTTCTCATATTTGGGAGCCAAGGTTTCAACTATAAAATTATCATAGCCTTCCCAAATCTCTAAAGAATAATCAGCTTTTATTAGTCCTTGAGCCTGGATGGGATATTGACTCATAGGTCATGAGGGCTAGAGCACTAACTGTTTTAGTCAAATCGGACTAGTCAGTCAAATACACCTAATTGAAAAAACGTAGTTGGGTTCGAGAAGGTCATCGAAGCTAAGACCGAAAAGGATTTTGGGTACTCCGAAATGTGTATTACATTTGCATATAGACATGTAAAAATGTCGGTCGACCTAGATTAACAACATGCCAAAGCCATGATACATAAAATGTGCAAAGGAAGGGAAAACTGCAATACGCATGAAATTAATTAGCATAATTGTTTGTCTTCCCATGCTCCCCTTCGGTCTTAGCTTTGATGATATAACCTTTTTTTTGAACCCGACAACGTTTTTTCAATTAGGTGTATGTAGATGCAAGCAAGTTTTGAATTAAAGTTAAATCAAATGTTTTGGTTTTCAAAACAGGCACATTTCGCTACTAGTAGGCTATAAAACTTATAGACTAGTACTAGTAGCTCATCCAATCAGAACGGCGCAGCATTAATGACAGACCACTAGTTGGATTTGACTAGTTGGAAGTAAAAAAATAGTGCTATAATTATATATTCTTATTTTATTATTATATATTCCTATTTTATCTATAAATTACGTCACTACAAAACATGAAGCCTGTAAAAAAAATGACCAACAAGAAATGAAAACTTTTATCAACCGCTTATTAGCAATACATTTATTTCATTTGGTGGCCTGGAAATCCTTAATTTCAAGAGGAAAAGTGACACCTCTGTTATGCGAATTTCCTTGATTCTGATTGTCTAACAATTTCTCAGATCAGCTTGAAGAGCAAACCGCTGCTAAAGGTGGTCCAGATTTTTTATAGAATCTACAGTAACGTTGATCGTCAATGGATTAGGCATTCTGAGATAGAGGAAAAAGCTGGGTCGAGTTAGAATTGCAGTGCATTGTGGGAATGCTTAGGGTATAAATTAGGCATCATCTTTGGAATGTCACCTAAAACAGTCCCACAATACATTGCAATGCCAACTCGACCCAGTCTTTTCCTCAACCTCGGAATGGCTAAGAGCTGACTAACCTTTCTAACGAAATTTTGGAATATATTTTAAATGAATAGATACTTTATGTATGATGCAGTGTTATATTCTTAACAGTAATTAAATCTATTAATTATATTTATTTGCCCTACATGAATTTATTTACCAAAAGGTCGGTTTAGAAGCAGACTTCCTTCTATTATTATAAAGAGCACGACACTTTTTAATTCAACTGACATGTTTCGGCAGTAACTGCTTTTCTGCATTACGAAATTAAAATCTGAAGATAGCAGACGTTACTGCCGAAATATGTGAGTTAAACTAATAAGTGTCGTGTTTTTTATGAAAATGAATTAATTTGCTGTAACGTCCAGCTTGGCCTCTTGTCAGTCTAAATTTTGAAGAAAAAATCTTACAGTCTATGTGCCAACGCTATCCATTAAACGGTACTTTTTGAATTGACTGTATTTGAGTACGCATGCGCATGCTTAGATACAAGTATATAAGTGAATGTTGCGCAGATGCAAGCATGGAGACATGCGTAAAGACAAGTATGCAAATGCTTGTACAGATACAAGTACTTTAACGCATGCGCAGATGGATGAGTATAGCCTATTCTGGATCAGTAGATCTACAGCAATACCCATGACGTGACCAAACTAAAACATGCAATCAAAAAGTATAAGCTCTTTAATGAACTTAAAATGCTGACAAACGACAAATGCATCGAATAAATCAATAAATACCTCATCATTAATTATTATCATTCTTTAATAATCAAATAGGTATTTCGTTTTTTCACTCATTCATTCCTTTTCATTTTCAATTTTCAATTTCGAATTTGAATATTAAGATTACTAGCAAGTACTGAGGCTTGCAAAGGACCTCTTGCATTGAATTCCTATTCAACATTTTCCATACATCGGTTCACTGGTCAAACACAAAGCATTCAGTCGAGCTTGCAAGATTAAAATTTGAATAATCCTTTAAAAGTACCTTGGCGCCTTGCTTGAACGCTTTGTGTTTGACCAGTGAACCAATGTATGGAAAATGGCGAATAGAAGATTTGTTCTTTGCTGAGACCGTTCTGTGGCAACTATAGACCCCGTGCACTGAATCCCTAGAGGAATTGTTCTGGGAGACAAATCAATAGGGCATCCTTTCTTATGCAAAAAGAAAAAAAAATCCATTGTTTTGTCCCCCAGAGCAATTCCTCTAGGAACTCAGTGCACGGGGTCTATAGTTGCCACAGAACGGTCTCTGAGCAAGGCTTAGTAATATCTTAACGACAAATATTACTAAGAGAGGATACAGCAGTAAATGTGCCATATTCCTATAATTGTTGTCTATCTTATTTGTAATTTGTTACACTTTTGTCTTTCACACAATGATACACATACACAGTTCTTAATAAACTGAGCATATAGCTACACTACAATGCCTATTGTCTATAGCTAGGGCATTTTACCGTTCAGTGTAATTTACATTTTCGTGAAGCGTTGTTTACTGTCGTGTACTGTGCGCCAGACTCCCCTTACCTTGCCCTTTTTAAGAGATAGCTGGTCAAACAATCTCTAACCATAACCGCCAATACTTATTGGATACTATCCACATGTGTAAGGGTTTGACAACACACAGCTTTAATAGCAATAACTTTGCTCTGTCCTTCGGTGTTACGAGTTATGCGCCGTAAATGAAGCTGTTATCAACGTACGCATTGTGTGTTGGTTTACAAAAAAAATTATTATTATATATAAATTATAATATATGGTTCAGTTTTTTTGGTTACAAAAAATGCTACTAACCACAAATGATCCCTTTTACGTATTCGTAATGATAAATGTTAAAAACGCCAGAAAAGTTTTGTTCTAAGACAACGCGCTACGCACTTCGTCTCGTCAAACTTCTTTTTATGATAATGGAAACATGCCATGCCGTGAAAAATTGTCAATAGCTAAAGGTATATATTAAGATATAAAGATTAGAAATAAATACCCTGATTGTATCATCAAAAGGCAGTGCTTTCAACTTCATTATCTTGTTCTGCATTATCTGTTTGATTATCAGGTTCATCGTCTTCTTTATTCTCTTCTTTGCTTTCTTCCACATCACCAGTCACAGGGTTAACAGCAGCCATTGAAACGTCGTTTTTTGGCATTATTTTATCTTCATTTTCCTGATTCTTTTCCTCCTCCTTTTCTTGTTCTTTTGGTTCTTCTTCATCGCCTATTTCATCGACAGCAACCACATTATCAGCTGCCATTGGTGCGTCACCATTAAGCATTTGTTTACCATTTGGAGTCTGCATTTGCCCAGCATATTTCTCCTCATCTTTCTCTTGTTTTTCTTTGGCTTCGAGTCCTTCGTCGTCCTCTAACTCACTCATTACCACGACATTATCAGCAGCTAACGCAGCATCACCGTCCAAGGTTTCCTCAGTTGGCTTACCTTTGGTTTCCGGTAGTGTCATGCATAGTAAGCCAGCTAAGAATGCCTTTACTGCCATAATGCCAAACGGCAGCAGAGGATGGATGCGATTCTAGATGATCACAGGAGAACAATATTATTAGAAACCTATTTCCTGTAAAGTGCTAAGCATAGATGAGAAGGCGACAGAACTGAATGGAGAGTCGAAGATAATGGGACGTCTAACCTACGGGACACCTCTTTAGAGGTTACGTTCTCACTATGTCCGTCAAAAGCATGTAATTTACCATCCGACATGGCGGCCAAATTATTGTCATATCATCTAACATGGCGGCCATATCTTTGGCCATGCTGACCAAGAGTTTGGGCATGTCTTGGCTAGATCATCTAAAATGTCGGCCATGCCCAGAGTTTGGGCGTATCTTGGCTAGATCAACCAACATGGCGGCGATGCATGTCATGTTTGTTATGTCAATCAACATGGACGCCATTTCTAGATCCGTTGGTATATATTCACCAAATATGGCGACCATGTCCATGTCCGTTGATATATTTTTATCCAACATGGCGGCCTTGTTTCTTGTTATGGCAGATTCTTAGGAATATTTGTAAATCAACTAACTCAGTTAAGTTTTACTTACCAATGAAACAACATAAGGAGATGCAAAGGACCCAAGTCGTGCTGCGGCTGTGGACGATCCCATTCCAACGTTCCTGAAGCATAGAAAAAAATCGACAGCTTTCATTACAATAAAACTTTTGTCAATTTTTTTTTTCTACTGTTGAAGACAAAAAAAGCAAGGCTATCGGGTCAATGTCCGTGCCTCTAACCAACCCACGAAGGGACGAAAAACCAAAGAACCTTAATCCTGAGGCGAGAGGCGAGTGCAACACCCTTACACTACCCGTGAACCCCATATAGAGCGTGAGAAGGCAGCCATAAACAATAGAAGCTTTCTGCACAGTATTTGCATGAAAATAGAGATCAATTCCCTGAGGATAGAAAATGTATTGTTTTGGTACCCCATAATGGCCGCTGTGACGTCACATGAAAACGCTCTATTAAGACTTATATACGAACCCCATAACCAAAATCTTGCAAATGCTACTGTACCTGACGACGGTGGGGAAGAGCTCTGCCGCATACACGTATATTGCGTCAAATGACATCATGACGAAGAACTTGGCTGTCATAGCCATTATGATTTGACCAGCATAAAAACCTGAGGAGAAAAAGGAGTCTCGTTGATAAATTGATGAATATTTATTTACTAGCTAAGAAAGTTGGTATAGAAATAATTTATCAATTGTCAGTAGCCGAGAAGGAAATCAGAAAAGATTAGACAGTAATGATAAAAAGGTAAATTATACACCCTGAAAAGATGAAAAAACTTACTGACGTTTCGGATGCTAGTCGTCTTTGCTCTTTTACTCCGACGAAGGACTAGCGTCCGAAACGTCAGTAAGTTTTTTCATCTTTTCACGGTGTATAATTTACCTTTTTATCATTACTTTTTCATTAGAAACACCGACGCAGCTCACACTAGTTTTTAGCTAGTTATATCTTCTATGAAAAAATTAGAGTTCCTGGAAGGAAGAAGATTCATATTATCAAGCCGATTAAAATGGCTTTCAACAGAATGTCCTTTTACTAGTGGCAATCCCTGTTGTTGCAGCTCTGTGGAGCTAAAAACTTGTCCCACCTATAACTACACAAAATTGATTTTAAAGAGTACCATAAGGATTACGAGGCAATTTTTTATTCTCATAGCAGGACCGCGTAAACTATTAAAACAATTTACAGCCTATTTTTCGCGCTCGGAATTATAAATTCTACTGAAATATTCTTGAAAATTGGTTAAGCTTGTGGGACATAGCAACAGTAACTAAGGGGAGTGAGAACATGAATTATATCTTACCATTGTCATTTCCAGGATCTTTCATGGTGATTATTACAGAGCCAATAGATGCTAAAGCTGCTATAATCAAACCTCCAACCAAGGTTTTCTTGCGTCCACATCTGAAATATTGAACCAGATTAAACCATATCCTAAAAACTGTTTTGATTGAATGGAGGCAACTAGAGCACACTGCCACACTTGTTCCCTTACTACTTAGGTACCAACTGACTATTTTTTCGATTGACGGCAGCGAAAAAATCTAAATCTAAATTCAGCGAATTTTGCGGTCCATGGAATGACCACAAAACAATGGCTCCAAGTGAAAAAATCGTACCTATTCGAAAAAGGTATATTGGCCGTTATTAGCCATACCGAGGTCAAAGGAAAAAACTGGGTCGAGTTGCTAGCAATGCATCGTGGGACTGTTAGGAGACGAAGTTGACGCCATCTTGGAAAATGGCTAACAGTCAACTATCAGCACAAAACAATCCTTGTCGAGGCTCCGGGGTAACAAAAGAATAATAACGATTATTTACGATTCGGATTGTTTTATGCTTGATCACTCAACCAGAATATCGAATTATGGCTAATACGATGACATACTTTCCCATGGCATAAATAGCTGCATAATTCGCGGGAATCTCAACGATGCTCGTCAGGAAGAAGTTAAAGTACATGTTGCCACCGAGAGAAGGAGAAGCAAAGAAACGCCGTAGTATACCATGGCGTTGACAAACCTAATGAACGTGGAAGATGATAGGTTAATATTGACCGATGCTCGGGAACCAGACTTCAGACCCTTCTAATTAGTCTTACTGCGCATGCTCGACGAAATGCATTTCGTCGGACATGTATAGTCAAAATTAGATTCTGGAGTCGACAAAGGAAAGTTACATATACAAAAACCTTTCTCGCATTTATAGATTGTCTCATTGCAGCTACATTTTGCTTCTATGTTGTACAAAATAGCGAATATTGCATTGGCGACAAAAGTAAATACCTCTACGCGTCTTTGTTTGGTTCATGCCTGATGTAATTCTTAGCTATTTTTCGACTATGGCGTGCACTCTAAACGATTTCTAAACATATGCAACTGAATACAGAAAGTCCAAAAATCTTTATTGGACAATACCACTTGTTTCATATTGGAAAGGGGAATATTGTAGCTAAACTTTGAAGTATTTATTGCTCAGGGTTAGCATCGTCTTTGTGAGGAATATTCATGTGTTCCAGTCAAGGTTCAGTTAAAAATAGGGCGATTGCACGATGAAATCAATGACCTTTACTACCTTGCACACTTTTTCTTTTGAAAATCAGATTCAGAATCCTGTTCATTTGCATAAACTTTAAGATGGATTTTCTTGGCCAGATTCAATTTTATCCGTATCTAGACGTTTGATAAGTAATCTACAGTATTTGTGTCCGTGTTGTATCCAATATACAAAATCTTGGCTACGCATCGAGTTTGTATATCGGATACAACACGGCCACTCATACTGTATATATTACTTAAAGTTGTGCCTTACTTAGCCCAACGTTGGTACTTGTGAATATTTTGACACTGATACGAGTCTAACCCTGAGTAAATGAGTCTGTAATCAATGAACACAGCGGTATATTTAAGCAAATAGGAATCCTGTGTTCATTCTTCACATACCATGAATACCAGGAAACCAATGTTCTGTGGATCATTCTCTTTGTTCGAAACAAATCCCTAAAATCTCCCAAGTTTTGTTTCCCTTGTGCTGTTGGGTCCGATAGAGGTTCTGCGGGGTACTTCTTTTTATTAGTTCGAGCAATCTTTCGCATTATTTCGCTAGTTTCCTTCATTTTTCCTTTCAATATCAGATAGCGTGTGGACTCTGGAACAAACCTAGAAATTAAATTTGTTGAAAAATATTTTTTTAACTGTTGGGAACGAAACAAAGACACGAACGAACGAACGCAGGAATAAATGAGCGAACGAATGAATAATTGAATGAACGAATGAATGAAAAAATGAACGAACTCGGATGCAAAGGATACTTCCTTTGTAATAGTTAAAAGTAGTTATTATAGATTTTATTTTATTTACTTATATGTATCTTATTTTAAAATTTGTATTTTGGAACAAATTATACTTTTGAATCATTTTATTTATTATTAATAATAATAATATTATATTTTTATAAATTTTATATTGGTTAAGTGTCCCCTATTAATAGAGGGTTAGCTGTCTAGCTGTCTAGCTGTCTACCTGTCTAGCTGTCTAGCTGTCTACCTGTCTACCTGTCTACCTGTCTAGCTGTCTAGCTGTCTAGCTGTCTACCTGTCTACCTGTCTAGCTGTCTAGCTGTCTACCTGTCTACCTGTCTACCTGTCTACCTGTCTACCTGTCTACCTGTCTACCTGTCTACCTGTCTACCTGTCTACCTGTCTACCTGTCTACCTGTCTACCTGTCTACCTGTCTACCTGTCTACCTGTCTACCTGTCTACCTGTCTACCTGTCTACCTGTCTACCTGTCTACCTGTCTACCTGTCTACCTGTCTACCTGTCTACCTGTCTACCTGTCTACCTGTCTACCTGTCTATCTGTCTATCTGTCTATCTGTCTATCTGTCTATCTAATAAATGAATGGAAAGATGGATGAAACTTGACATGCACGTACGAATGATCTAATAAATGGATGAATACTCGGATGGTGTATATAAATGTTCCATCTATTTTACTTATCATTTACATACCACCAAGCAGCTACAACAATTAAACCAGGAACAGAACAAATGATAGACAGTGTCCTCCAGTCTCTGACCAGGTACGCGATACCAGCAAGCGACATGAGGGACAGCGTCCAGGAATACCACAAAGACGTGCCTGCGATGTGTCTGTGACGAACACCAACAAACTCAGTAGCAATAACAAAGATTGGCATACCACATCCACCTGATAGAAAAACCAGTACGAAAGATCAGGTTAAGAGTGCCGTATTGACACTCGACGCGGATGAAATGGTTGTTAATCGTTGCCCTTCCATCATAACTAGTGATTGTCATATTAACAAATAGACATGTCTGTCCTCTTGACGATAAATTGCGTCATCACATTGTCAAAGTAGTGTGGATCCACGAGGCGTATAGCCGAGTTGTTTACAATAACATAAAACCGATAAAAACTTCTCACTTTTAAAGATCAAAACAACCAATGGAAAGAGCGCACGCTCGTTGACGTCAGCTTTATCTGCCTGTCCTCTTATTGATGGTAAAAAATGACCAATCAGCGTGCGAGAAATTTGTAAGTTATTACAAAAGATGTGCTTTTGTAAAAGTTCTATCCATCAAGTAGACGATTGTGAACTACCAGAAAGTAGTGAGGTTTACGATTGAAAAAAAAAAAATAAAGTATCCATTATTATTATAATTACTATTTGTCTGCATTTTTCTAATTCCTCAACTCACCAACGCCCATTCCGACTAGCAAGCGACATAAAGTAAAAAACCAGTAGACTTTTGGGAACGAGCCAATCAGTGCAAAGACAGAAATAAAGAAGGCGAATATAAACAAGACCGGCTTTCTTCCAATCTTATCTGACAGTACACCGCTGGCCAAAGATGCAACCAGCCATCCAACAAAGATAACGGATGATGTCAGACTTGCTAGGAACGTGTTTTCGCACACCAGGTCAAACTGAAATAAAAATTAATGGTCATATATCATCAGAGATATAAAAATGGATAAAACAAAAGAAAGAACAAGGAAAGGTAAAAGTCAAGGAATTAAGAATGAAGGAAGGAATACGTAAAAAATACAGACAACAGACGGAAGTACAGGAAAAACGACGATGTAGTATTTGGGAATTACCAAGGAATATGAATTGTGTAAAAGATGGATGGGAATATGCATTTATTTAGTAGTTAGATGGATAAGAAAAACGGATGTTAGAAAGGTTGTATGGATGGATGTATTAGAAGAATGGATGGATGGATGGATGGAGGGGTGGGGAGAGGAGGGAGGGAGGGAGGGAGGGAGGGAGGGAGGGAGGGAGGGAGGGAGGGAGGGAGGGAGGGAGGGAGGGAGGGAGGGAGGGAGGGAGGGAGGGAGGGATGAATGGATGGATGGATGGATGGATGGATGGATGGATGGATGGATGGATGGATGGATGGATGGATGGATGGATGGATGGATGGATGGATGGATGGATGGATGGATGGATGGATGGATGGATGGATGGCCCTTATCAGAATAAACTTACTTCTGTTACGACTGATGTAAAATCGTCAGTGAACTTCCAATCACTCCTATTCAAATCGCATCGTAGTTTATACCCGTCCATTCCTGGTTTCAATTCTCCTTTCAATGGACATGTCATGTTGTTCACGCAAACCCAAGGAGGCTCAGCTGCTACGAAAGTCAACAACATGACTTGGAAGCCGACATTAACCCATTCAATCAAGCTGAGAACTAAGATAAGTCGAATCTGGTACAGTCCAAAACTTCCTACTTTTTCCAAGCACTGATCAATATTCAGACCTGCCATCCTATTAAATGAAAAGGGAGAAAAAACTGAACGATGAATTTGGATTTTATGGATAATAATCAAGTTATTTGTTACTCAGGGTTAGCTTTGCGTGACTTTGTCAAGAATATTTACTTAATATGTCTTCGTAATTCACTTAACCGTTAATATTTGTGAAGATTTTGAGGCGAAAAAGAGGCTAGCCCTGAGTAAATTAGTCTGCAATTAAGAAACAGTGGTATTTTACAAAATCGAAAATGGTGTATTTCAACGGACATAAATATTCGTATGGCCTGGATTTGAACCTCCCGATCGTAGAGGGTAGCATAGTGCAAGTCGCACAGTCGAGAGTGCGTGATGCCAGAGTCAAGAGTTCCCTCCGAATCCACATGAACTACGAAAAGCATATGGTGTTTTAGAGCAAAGCCATCTTTCGACACAGGGTGACCAATTAGTGGAATTATGTGTCTCGTACGGCTTTGTTTTTTGAACCTAAAATAAATATCCTAAATTACAACTGTTATTCCGGCTGTCACTGATAAACTCCTTAAGACAAGTACTATATACACTGCTTGTAGATATCTCAGCCCTATACGGAGGGGAAGAAAATCAGCCTCCGCTCGCAGGGTAAACGGGCTAAATAGAGGTCATAATGAGAGATATTAATGTCAGCGCAAAAGAAATTATGCCGGAAAAATTAAACGTGCAGACGGAGCTTTGGAATCGAAAATATCGCTATCGCTTTGACCTTTCGCTGATTGAATTCACATCGGAGGAGGAGGGGCTCAAAGAAGGGGCTCAAATTAAAAAATCCGCCATTTTGTTTTTAGCTTCCAAAAAGCCCAACCAAAGGAAAAGAGAGGAGGGGCTGGCTGACCCCCTTGGCTTCCCCTGCATACGCCTCAGCATGTCCTGTCACAGTTCAGCCCGTGAGGCTATTTTAGGGTTCGATAAGAATTAATTATTGAAGTTCAATGGAATTTTTTTAACCTATTGAAAAACTAGTATTTCAAGCACTTCAAGGTATACAAACGGACATATGGTCTCTTGACCTTGGTTGCTTGGAAGAAGTTGCACCGGACCTCACAACACGTGACCTAACATTTCGCGTATATCAAAGAATCTATAAAAGTTTCTTTGTGCGGAAAAACTCTAACAATTTCTTGCCAGCTTATTAATGTTATTTGTCATTTATTTTTAGCAAAAGTTGAACAAAAATACTACGAAGTTTACGAAGCCTTTAATTGACCCGGTGACGCAAAATCGAGTCTTGGTTTGTGTTTTACTATCGGGGAGCTAACCGGTATGCCATACAATATAAATAATTATTCTCTTCAGAACCCTTGAAAGTCAAAAGCTAGTTACAACACTCGCTTTTACCATGACAATAAACAATAGACAAAATATAAACATTACATCTCATCTTCTTAGGGACGGACTATTAGATGATTGACGAGGGAAATGTCTTCAAAAAATATCGACCAAGCACGTGAGCTATGAAAAACTATTGCGCAACCTCTCCTTTCCGTAAATAAATATCACGCAAACACAAGAAATGTGTGCAGGGATCGATATCTGACGCTTAAATATCGAATGGTGACCGGATGCCCGCCGGCCATAAACATTAATCAAACCCCGAAGCGAAGCGAAGCAGCTACTTTTAAATAACTACAAAATATTACGCGATAAATATATGTTTATAGCCAGTGATCCTCATAAATCCTAGAGAAACAAGACGCGAGATCTAGAAATCCCCTGTTGTGCCACGAGAACGATAGTACCGAAATCACAAGACTCCCATTGAATTACTATATGCCTCTAGTTTTAGCATACCTATTTCAAAAGATACTGAAGCGATAGGCGAAAAACAATAGGAGATTATAGGTCATTCCAAGATCCAAGAATATTTGGAATTCGAAATCATGACTTGTGTTTCCTTCTCTTTTAATTCTCGTCAAAAACATGGACAATCAGCGTTGAGACAGACACGGTGATCTTCGACATCGGCTTTGGAGTTGACTCAACGTTTATTGAAATATGTGTATTTCAACTGTACTTTTGTTCAATCAATCTTATTCTATTATTTTTTTCAATGTTCTCAGGCAAATCTGTAATTGATCAGTAAGCCCTTAATTATGCGCTTTAGCCCTTGGAACATTATGCGCTCTAGCCCTAATCACGTAATAAAGTAATTTCTAGAATGTTTAGAATTGAAAGATGTACACCACAAATTACGGGTTCGAATGCTTGTTTTTTAGCAGCTACCAAGGTCACTTCCTCTCGATCATTCAGTATAAGCATAGCTAATCGAGGGGACTCGATTAACTATGGTATAAGCGGTGAGAACGAAGGTGAGTGTACCTGAAGGACAAGTCCCTGTGAACTTCGCTTCAAAATATCATTCAGGCCAAGTTAAAGGTATGCCCCAAGACTCTCGATGACTGTCCAAGCAATTGCAAAAACATAATCTTCAAAAGGAACAAATTAGAGACTATTGCCTTTACTCTCGCTGCATGAGAAGCACAAAACGTTTTATTTATTTAGTTTTAGACTAACTTACCTGAATGAAGAAGATATAGAAAATACTCCTGTCTTTGAACCGACTTGTCGTAGTTATCCTACACTTTATATGTCAGATCTCTTTAGATAAGTATCATTTTTCATCCGGTGGTTATGACATCTGAGGAATTCATATCATTAGTTAGTTGCACAGGGTTTCCCATCACGCGAGCGCATTTGTTATAACGTTTTCCAGTTTTTAGCTTTTCTTGGTTCAGCTACTTCGAGAGAAAAATGTTTTTAAACATCAAAATTAAAATTGCAAAACTCCATGCAGTCCAGACGAGACAGATATTAATTGATCGAATTTCAGTATTTCAGAACTGCATGCGTCCTGCAAATTGCATCCCCGTCCGCAACCTGCTGCTTTCTTCTAGCAGAAGAGGTTGCACGATATTAATTTGTTTGAGGTTTAAGTGCTTGCTCTATATTTCTTTTGGGATTTACGCAACCCCTCCCTGTAATGATTTCTGTTCCTTGGTGGTTGCTAAATAGGGCTTTATTTTGAGTATATCAATTCGGGCTACGAACGTGTATTACAATCTGATAGCTGATATCTGATATAGGGTTTTCAGTCAATGCTATGGTATCATATGACATATAGCATGATGGTGTAAGGTCAGTTGGTCCCGGTGGGAGGGGGTGGTACTCCCATATATGGACTCTACGGGGATGATCCGCTAAACAGGATATGGTTTTTCGAGCTTCTTGTCATAAACAGGGTTTGCAATTTCACACAAGTTCCAAGTTCTTCCTGAGTTTCCTGTCATATTCAGGGTTTCTACTTGACTCTAATTGAACCTTTTCCTGTAGTGGCATGCCTGACCTTGCTATCTATACTAGAAGGTCATAGGGTGGTTGAAATGCATCCTGTACAGCCAGATGCACAGGTAGCCCAAATACAATGATTATTCATTGCGAGTCGCGTTTAATGATTCACTCATTCAGTCCCCCTTATCCCTTACCACCTACGCCGAATACCCCCACCCCCACACCCTCACTGCCTAGTAAAACATAAAAGGTTTCCAAAGCACCAAGTACTAAAAGCAATTTCAATACCGATTAGTTTAATGAATTTTGTTTATTTATACTCAAGGATACATTTTTAGTACTATAACAGACATGCGCATGTACCATTCTTATTATTAGATCCTAGGTAAATGGCAATCGAAGAAAGAAGAATATCCACATTGGTACACATCTAAAACACATCTAAAAAAAAAGAAAAACTTTTGTTTGTTTTTCGTAACAAATTTAATCGGACTTTTTGGAATTCGTAAAATAACGACTTGTTACTTGACCACACTACTATTCCAATCTCGTACCCAGAGCCTGCGTTTCTTCTGGCCTGCGGCGAAGAACGAGGGCTCTGGCATAATCCATATTTTGGCGCATGCGCAATTTTCGGAAAGTGAGATATAAACGGTCAAAATAAGCAAAGTAAAAATTAAATCGAAGTCAAAATCAAAGTAAAAATCAAAGTAAAAATCAAAAATCGGTGAAAAAAATATTCTTAATTTTTGGCAAGTCTTTCACGCGTGCGCTGTTATACCGGAAGTCCAAGGAATCCTGGTCTCAAAAAATGGATTATGCCAGAGCCCTCGTTCTTCGCCGAAGGACAGAAGAAACGCAGGCTCTCTGGGTACGAGATTGACTTCTATTCGAAAATGGAGTATTTGGAACTTACCTTCAGCACATCTTACATGTCTTCCTGCAGAAGTAGGCATTCAAGTTTTTACATGTTTCTGGTTTGGAGCAGATTTTTTGCTTAATGTGATCTTTACATTCCTCAGGAGTATCTAAAAGCATTAAAAATAACCTATCCAGTTACTCCAGTCTCCCTCGCATTCGATTTTAGTGCCTTCGTCACGCAACGCTCTCTGCGTGACGACCGACACTAAAAACGGTTGCGAGGGAGACTAGTTATTCCAAGATCACTGGAGCTATTACAAAATCTTGTTTCTCATTGGCCAACAACCAAAGGTGCACATTAAACTATGTAGGGAGGGGAGAAGGAGACGCAGTAATGAGTGAAAACCTTATCAATTATCAATAATTATTCATGAGCACATCGACCGAACCAGGGTTTCTTATTTGTACAACTTGCAGTAGTTTGAAACCACCATCAAATACGACCGCACCCAATTCAAAGTTCTAGTAATTGAAATATTTCAAAGTCCTACTACTAAGACTTTGAAATAAAAACAAACAAAACCAAAAGAGTATAAGATGTCGTGTCAAATACTCGTCACTGTATTCTATTGGGGTTTCAAAATCCTCGTGGCGTTTCAAATGCCGAGGCGTAGGATTTTGAAACCCCAATAGAATAGCAGGTTAGGTTTACAAAATTTCCAAATTTTAAAACAAATATTGCATCGGCAGCCAACGGCTGATGTGGAAATACAGCAACTCGTATTTGAAACATTACATCTAGATCTAATGTTAGATAATAATAAACATGCAGATATTATTTTCTTTCCCACTTGTGTTAATATGAAATATTTCTTATCTTTTTTTTAATTATTATTCTTTCCTTTTCCTCCCCTCGTCTTTCCTTCCGTCTACCAACACAAGAACATGGATTGCTGTTGGTTTTCCATCAGGCATTCCATTTATACTCACCTTTCAATTCGAACATCATTTCTTGTTCATCGTCATCGTACTGACCATAGTGTCTAGCTTCAGTTGTGACCAACAGGATCAGAAGAACGAGGACTAGCGACTGTGACTTCATAGTTTAATTTGTATTCAATCTGCTGAAATATATCAAGACAAAACTAAACCAAATAATTCAACTGACTATTGGTGTTGCAAATGACCTGCGGCATGAAGACCAAATAACAATAGACAAGGATAATGAAATTTGGAGCTAGAAAATATCGTGCAAAACAACCCCCCCCCCCCCCCCCCAGAATCAACATTAAAGCTTTCAACACCAAGAAAGACCCATTCAATTGAACAACTCGTGGTCCTCTGTGAATTAAACGTCTCTAGTTTATTTGGGAAAGGGCCGCATGTGTCACACAACATAGGTGAAGGAGTGTCCATCTCCCATACGTGTTCTGCTATGCGTCCCTATTCACAAAAAATCATCAGTATGCAGAATTATATAACACCATGGAAGACTGTTCAGGGCTACAGTGAGTCACAAAAAGAAAACTAGTCCTTTTTCAGAATAAATAGCAAAATATCAAGGCTGGTTAAACAGCGTTTGAACTAGGAGTTTTGAATAAAAGATAGACTTGACTGACATGCAATGACTAAAACTTAATGTATGCAAATTTAACAGAATAGTTATGCATAATTATACTAATAATATGTTTTGGCTCAATAATAAAATCTATATATTGGCTTTCTTTGAATATTTAAACTATACATCATTCAAGATATTTCATCTGTGAAATCCTGTACCAGACAGCAAAGCATCTTATTCAGATGAATTGCACTGCATGGTGAGTCAACTGCTACCGAGCCGTTAGATAATGGCGGTAAAAATTCATGAACCATGCATGGAAAGGAAAGGTGCGCGCTTTTATTCACCAAGCGAAAACATCACCTGTTATTGCTTAATTTTGCCAATGACCTAAGAAAATGTTTAAAAAGTAGTTAGTCAAGAAGTGAATTCTCTTTTATAGATATTTATCTGCTTTGGGAAGCAGAGATTAATAAAGACTGATTAAAAAACAGGATTACAACAGGAATCTTTATCTGTAGAATTTTCATCCAACGCTTTGGCCGTCATTGTACCTGAATGGTAATAAATCACCCAGACACTTTAGTCAGTGAATTCTCTACTTAGGCAGCGTTTACATGGTACCAGAAGAATTTTTGACGGGTCAAAAAATTGTACATTAAGGGATTAGGGATTCCGTTCACGCGGGACTGAGCTATCCGAACAAAAATTCGTACGCCTAGCCGTGCAAATTTGGATACGTTTCCGTTTAAACAGAACGTACGGTACAAAAACTGAATTCGGTTAAAATTCGTCAGGTACCATGTAAACGCAGCCTCATAAACGGGAATTTCCTTACCTAGGTTGATGGGTCTCGAAGACTTGCTGCTAACCGGATTACACTCTGACTGAGATGATCACAAAGTAGAATGTATTAAATATTTGCTGGTTTTTCTCAAGCCCCATAAAGCATTTCGATTGGGCTCATGGGCCTTTTTCACGCGGCAGCCATGTTGGTTGGAACAATAGATTCTACCACGCGTAGCCTCACATACAAGAGCTTGAAAGTGCCCATGCACTAAAGTTGAAAATTAGGAGGTTAAACAAAGGTTTTTATTCTCACGAGAATAAACATGGCCGCTGAGTGATAAAGGTTATTTTGCATCACATGTACTTTTGAGGTACACTTTGCACGGACACAATAGTTCTTCATGTGCAGTGTAGGATAACAAAAAGCTATTGTATTTGTGCAAAGTGCCCATGCACTAAAGTTGAGAATAAGACCCCTTATTGTCTATTTTAACTAATCATTTAACTTTCGTTTTCATGAATTTTCATTTCCCGCCAAAAATTTCAGAATGATGTCGTAACCGGAAGTATTCGTGTCCAAATCGTTCCAATTTAAAAGAAAAATTAACCTCGCCACTTCAGTAGCTAGGATGATCATCAACACTAGATGCACCAGAACACCAGATGAAGATAGTAACCAGGACCCAACATGTACACCACCCGGCACATCAATACCACTTCAGTCTAGGATGAACATCAACACTAGATGAACCAGAACACCAGATGAAGATAGTAACCAGGACCCAACATGTACACCACCTCACATCAATACCACTTCAGTCTAGGATGAACATCAACACTAGATGAACCAGAACACCAGGTGAAGATAGTAACCAGGACCCAACATGTACACCACCTCATATCAACACCACTTCAGTCTAGGATGAACATCAACACTAGATGCACCAGAACACCAGGTGAAGATAGTAACCAGTACCCAACATGTACACCACCTCACATCAATACCACTTCAGTCTAGGATAAACATCAACACTAGATGCACCAGAACACCAGGTGAAGATAGTCGGCCAGGACCCAACATGTACACCACCCGGCACATCAATACCACTTCAGTCTAGGATGAACATCAACACTAGATGCACCAGAACACCAGGGGGAGATAGTAACCAGGACCCAACATGTACACCACCCGGCACATCAATACCACTTCAGTCTAGGATGAACATCAACACTAGATGCACCAGAACACCAGGTGGAGATAGTAACCAGGACCCAACATGTACACCACCTCACATCAATACCACTTCAGTCTAGGATGAACATCAACACTAGATGCACCAGAACACCAGGGGGAGGTAGTAACCAAGACCAAACATGTACACCACCTTACGTATTTTGACCCAAATGAAATGACTTATGTATCTAAAAACCTAAACAATTTTATTAAGTTTCAAAGGACACAGATTCATTATTATATACACAGTTGGATAGAGTCTATACTATAAACAAGCTGGTGGACTATAACGATTCCACTGTATTCTTATTGGCTATGATACCAGATTGACTCTGCTACTAAAGAAATTTATCTGTTTCACGGTATTGCATTTGGCGAGGCTGGATTCCGGATGAAAAGAAGACGCACTTTACCAGGCCCCATCCCAGCCCTTTTGTACATCGTCAGGTAAGAGACAGGAATGCAGGCTATGCAGTCTAAGCCTAATGAAACGATGCAGTGTATCATTAATGTATAAAAAGTCCATAATTCAATTCTCTCCTGAAGAGACCATGCAGAGTGACATAATAGTCCACTAAAGCTGGTCGGTCATGGCTCGATGTAGCAAAACATTTGTGACTTGAAATTCGCCACTCGGCAGAAAGGGGGGGGTGGGGGGGGGGGGGGGGGGGGAGGGGGGAGGGTGATGTAGGTGGTTCAGTGATAGAGATGTATTCCTGGTGTCTCAAAAACTCGAAATTCGCAAACAAGATTGTGCTCGAGTCCATATATATAGCCAGATATTTTATAATCTTAAGCCCTTTAAAAATCCGACATAGAAAGAAACTGGTTTAAAAAATGACCTATAAAAATATATATTTGACAATGCCTTTGTTATACTGTTAGAAGGAACTTTTTGGCGGCTCTACGACCGCTTTAATAAACATAGCATCGTCCTTAACGTATTCCCCCGAGTCTAGAGCTTCATGAGGCACAAAGCATGGGTTTCCAATGCCAAGATTTTCCTTGACAGACGGTCGGTTGAAGACAACTTTAATGTTTGGTAAAGATCGATTTGGACTCAACTGATGTACCCGATGATTCTTCTGTTCGCTCTGATCAGTAAGATAAAACGTTATTTTTTGTTTAAAAGGCCATTCCAACAGGGCATCGTATTCTCCTTTCATGATGATGATGTAGAGAGACAAATGAGAACCTTTCCCTCGATCGCGGCCGTTTAAATATGCCTTTAGTCTTAGTTTGTAGCCGTATTGCGAGGTATAAAACGGAGGACTGAATATGGCTAACTCCTCTGGAGATGACACAGCATGTACAAACTGTTGTTTGTAGTTGGTAATTTTCCATATGAATACCCCGTTCGTACACATACTTCGGCTTTCATTTTCACGTATTTTGTGGCAGGCCATGTTCAGGTGAGCATGGACTGCACAGCGATAATGTTCTTCAAGTCCGTCACGTTTGCCCTGAAAACGAAGCGATGATAAAAGTGCAATTAGGTGACTGATACGTCCGTCCGCCCGCCCGTCCATTCATTCATCAAAATCATTAAATAAAAAATCAATCAAACAAAATAATGAATACATCCATTGACGGATGTGTAGGTAGGTTGATGGAGCAATATCCCGATACATAGATAGGAATAGGATGGATGGATGGATGGAGAGATAGATAATGGATGGGTGAGTGGGAAGATAAATGGATGGATAAAGGAATGAATCGACGAAAGAACGAAAAACGAATGAAAGAACAAATAAACAAATATGAACGAGTGAAGGAAGGAAGGAAGGAAGGAAGGAAGGAAGGAAGGAAGGAAGGAAGGAAGGAACGAATGAACGAACGAACGAACGAACGAACGAACGAACGAACGAACGAACGAACGAAAACAAGTTATTATGACAGAACCAAGTCAAAAGGTCGAACATGAGAGCAACGTACCTTGAATGGACACCCGATGTCTCTGTACAAACAAGGATGCACTGCTAAAGGGCACTCACCCATGTGAAACGTCATCTAAATATACAATACATGTGATCTCATATTAATACCACGTAAGAACATCTCAGTATTTAGCAAAGAGTATCGATATAAGGACGTTAGACCTGATACTGACCTCTTCTCTTGGGATATCTTTTGCTCCACATTTATTAACACATTCCATTGGAAGCCTTTTGCAGGTTTTCATGTGAATCTATCAAAAGGAAACAGGATCTTGATTAATGCTTTTAATGCCAACCTTTTTACTGACAAGGCGGCCATCTTGAATTATGGGATGCCGAGGGGACAAATGAACAAATTTATAAATCATAGAGTGGTAAATGTTACATTTTCAAATGATTTGAAGTCTTGAGTGTTTTGCATATTGTCCCAACTACCAGCAAATTCAATTGCTTTTTAGACGTGCTTCTCATTGAAAAGCGTAAAGTTATATAAAAAGATGTCCTGAAAGCGGCTTGCACTCTATCAGTATTCTTCCAATTGATGGTTTTCAACCATTCCCAAGAGAATTAAGTTGAGTTCTTCCCGCATGGCCGCCGTGAAAACCATCAATAGTTGCCCCCTCGTCATCCCATAATGTCTTAATTAAAACAATAGATCATTTAAAAGGTCTATTCATTCCTCTTGGTGTCTAGGTAAAGGGGTGAATGGGAGAATCGTAGAACCGAATTTTCGCGCCAATTTTTTCGAGCATGCGCACTATACTTTTTTGAACCAACCTTTCCATCTTTATAAGTGTACATTTCAGAGCAGAAATGGCATGACACAACCCTCCACTTGCACTTGCTGACGAGGTGATATTGTAAGTTCTTTCTCGTCATGACCTCGTTGCATTCTGGGTTCGTACAATGGACGTCTTCGTAAGCGCAGTTCTTGGTGTGATCCTGGAAATAGAGAATTATATTAAGCCTTTAAAGACATTGCAAACACGTGAAATACAGTGGCATATGAACACGTGGTGAGTTTGTAATCAACGTTGGTGTAGCGGTAGTACATTCCACTCTCATCTCCGGATCCTCTGGTTCAATTTCTGGGCAAATTCACACAGCATTGTTTGGTGGATTTCCCACTATTGTACTATTCTCACTTCAAATAATCCCTCTTCAAAACTCCAACGCGTTAAATCAAAATCTATTTCTGAGTACCCTTTAATCCGTCCAGAGGTTGTTTCAGTGCCGGTTCAGTCAGTATAACAAATCAATGTTTGATTTTAGTAAAATCATATTGAAGCTAACGCATCCGATTGACAAGCAGATTTAAAGGCCAAAGCACGGCCTATTTTTCTACCTACAATTCTATAATTCCTGCTATTTTTTACGATATGATTAACCAATACACGAACACCCAATTTTAAATAAAGAAAGCACTCTTGTATAAAAAAAATTAACTACAAATGAACTCATAAATTAACTTTTACCAGGACTTTTTGACGAAATAATGCCAGCATCGCTTTGTCTTCAAATCTCAAGCTAGTACTAGACGCGTTTTTGCTGTTTGATATCGAGGAATCCAGATTGGCAATCGGTTTGAAATTTGGCCAAATCTTTATGTGTCAAAATGCTCAAATCAACATGTTGTGCCCAACATTGACTAGAGGTTTGCAGTGTGTGCTCCAATAATTCACGCAGCTATGTCAAGAAAGATGAAAGTGAAATGGTCTGTTTCCGATGCGACGCTGAAAGAAAGAGTTATGAAGAACCGCATGAATGCGTAAGGAACGCAAGGAACAATAGCCTATGGTTGGTAGTCCTCGTGTCACTTATCGTTTACTTATTAAGAGAATGACATTTTAATTTTAAAATATCTTGAGTTGCACTCTAAAAGCCAGACGTTTGCACCACAAGATATCTGTTAATTAAACGTTTGTTTCAGACTAATAGAAGTGTATCGTCTTTGGACACTCTATTTAAATATTAAACGTTGGACCAATATTTTCCTCGAGCCATTATTTCCTAATGCGAAAGTCTGATCGCATGTGTCGTCGAGAATCAGTTAATTCTAAAGTATTGATATTCAATCTAAATGAATCTAGGTAAGAAACCATAAATTCCTCCATAGTCATTAAACAAATTTACAGTTTATAGTTTAAAGTGGTTGCGAAATATATCATATGAAGAGGCAGACATGCCGCACGCTCGGGCTTTTAAATAATGAGGTATATATCCGTTTAAAGTTGGGGATTTGATAATAGTGAAATAACTAGAAAGAGAAGGAAAGAGAACGTACGGTCAACCTGTTTAATTAGTTGCCGTGTGAGACACATGTTGGCAAGGCACGTCGCAGGAAGAACTGGTCAGGACCCGTGCCTTCGTACGAATCGCTCTATTTAGGATAACAAAAAGAACGGATCACAAAGATAACGAAAATATAAAAATTGATATACTCTACTGCTATAATATGAATTGGCTTCGAGCATGCAGTCGGTTTTCATTGTCGTTATGTTGAATTCTAGTTTTTCATTTAAGGAGTAAGAAGGCAGCGCGAAGCATTTACGGCTATACCGGAGAACGTTCCACAGCCAAAGTCGTGCCAAACCGAGCGGCTTATATAGACGTCCCCTAGACCGGCCCATTTGGACAGACTGGGTTTTTTCTTGTCTAACATCATTGAATATTACTGACCTATTTAATAGACCTAGACCATTATAAACCTATTTGGAAATACTGTGATTTTTTTCTCGTTTAATATTTATTGAATATTAGTTAGAAAAATCTTACCTCGATGTAGCTCAATTCCCCAGTCCAATCACACTTTCTTTTCCAATTGATACATTTGACGTCAAGACTAAGAATGGCTCTGCGTGCTGCTTTATCCAAAAACACCTAGTTCACGCAAAATTCTCGTTAAAAATGCTTAATGTTTCATTTCAAATATTGGTAGAAATTGAAGTAATGCTCCAAGTAAAAATGAGAGTTAAAAATTGAAAGATTAAATAGAAAAATCTATTTAGACTTCTAAAGCAATATTGGGGGATTTTGAGTGTAAGTGTGTCTCGCTAGGACTGGCATTCACGTACCCACTCGATTGTTTTTCCCTACCAACAACAACCATGTAGGCTCACTATATCATTTGAATTTTAAATCAAAGCTTATAATTGCGCGCCATGGATGGCTCGCCTTCACGACCATGAAATTGCGATCTGCCACTAACCTGGTGTTTATCAACAACTCCTCATGACTTTTGAGTTGATTGTTCAATTCTTAAGTAGTTTTTGTGGGAAGCTATCTTAGTTTTGTATCGTCTGTTATCTCTGATATTGGATATTGGCAAACATTAAAAAGACTTAGTCTTGTTCAAGGCTTGCGACTACTGGCTTTGGGGAATTTCGGAAGTAAACCCTTTGAATGTTGTCTTTGTGGCAATCTTAAATACGTCTTTCCTAATGCTTAGCAAGGGAAATCATCGAGTGAAAGAAAAGAAAGATAAATAAAACTAAACAAAATAAATACATCTTATTGTTCTAAAACTAGAACTGAAAGGTAAGTCATTCAAATGTGAGTCAGGTTTGTGGTCCAAACCACGTGGACAAGCAGTGCTGACAGGAGAAGCGAAAACAAATTTGGAAAAGTGCTGAAGGTAAAATTTATCGGAAAGAAAGAAAGAGAAAAGTAAGTTCGCGCTATGCATTTTGCAATTACTATATTACAATTTTAGTGAATATTTTCGTATGTAAATCAGCTAACATTCGATACATGATAAATAAAGTGTACTGAACTGATGTAGTTCTGTCTAGTTTGGTTGAAATAATAAATGACGTCGTCTATTTTTAAAATGTCATGGCAATCCATACCTTCGTGGAGGAGATCGGTTTTCTATCCATAGGGCATAAAACTGGGCTTCCTTGCCTGTAAATTGATGTTTTGACAAATATTAATGTTTCAAATTTGCAACAGATTTTCCACTACTGAATTCTTATTATTTTTATAAAGAAAATAAGCTCATTCATGTTAATTTTCTGTGGAGATTTGCGTAGAAATTACAACTAAAGAAGTCGCTTACACGAGTACTAAACGCTTTCAATTTTAATATTTATAACAAACAAATATCTATTTTTACCATTTAATTCCGTGAATGAAAGAAACTCAAAATTAAAATTATTAATAAAGTGCGTTTCTGGTGCCTTTTTTTTTTTCGTTTTGAAGAGAGAAGCGAAACATTTCCCACTCTTTCAATACTATATTTTAGTACTCACCGTCGTTTCAGCTCTTGAAGACATGACTGGCAAAACCTATGGCCACAATCTTCGATTTGAATAGGATCTCGAAACGCTAGCTGACAAATAGGACATTCATATTCTTCTGGTAGAGGTTGAAGAAATTCGGCTTCAAATCCTCCAGTTACACGATCCACTCGATCCGCCATCATATCATGGGGAAAAAATCTCGAGTCGTTCGGTTTCCCTTCTGATTATATTGTCAGATCGAACTTGAATTTATAACGCTATGACGTAGATGGCATTTGATTATTCTTTCGCCTGTCTTGGAAACCGAAATGTCAACAGCTCCAAATATAACGAGTAGGAAAACAGCTGTTGAATTCTCGCACTGGTGCCTTGCCGTGAGGCATTATGGGTTTTTTGTTTTGATTTGTTTGCATGTTTTTTAAAACTCCTCTTTAAGTGGTAATTCCAAGCCTTTAAACGCAGACGACATAAAGGTTTCAGGCTGTAAGATATTTATTTCAGAGACTCGCTTTGTAAATTTTTAATCGCATGACATAATCATGAGTGGAATAATTTTTTTTTTTTTTTTCAGATTCAATGATATTTGTATATATTTTATGCCTTGAATATTGAACAAAAATTTAACGCCTGATACGTTATATTGTTGTGTGATGCCAAACGTATTCTTAAAACAGGCTTTCCTTTTTAATTTAATTTGTTTTAGTTTTTGACCACATCTGCCGAGCCATGTGGCTTAGGAAGAATGATAAAAGACCACGGCTATCAAACATGAACTCAATGTGTTATTTAGCGTTAAGAAGGAAAGCTGTGCCGAAGACTTAGTCCGTCTTTAAAAATACCCATGCGCTCTCTTGTATTTCTGCTGAAACTAGAGCAAAAATTAATTGGAGAGTTATACGTTAGGCATTTGAGTTTGATTACAGAGCCGGTTGAGTCGTTGAGGTCGATCGTAACAGTTCGAACATCGGACTTTTTTAAAAAAGTCATCTTTTTCTCAAAAATAAAAATAAAAGTTGAAACGGTATGTTTCAGTTTCGTGATCAATTAAGGTGGTTGAACATTGGCGAGCAACATAAAATTTAAAGGACGTTCTTTGAATATTATTTGCAGAAAATAAAAATAACAAAATTTTATTGACAATGTAATCACAACGCACAAGTCATGACTTTTGTCATGAAGAATTCTATCAAAATCGTTTTCCTCTTTAAAATTAGAAAACTTAAAGACAGAGAATGATATTCATCCTACGCTTATTCTTTGCTTTCCGACATCGGTTTACAAACCGGGCTACCGATAATTGAATTCAAGTGGACATTGTTATCATAATTTGAAACTTGAAACTGAAATTCAACATTGTGTCGAATGCGTGACAAGTTGCTTTCGATAGAATTCGACAGAAATAAATCCATAAAAAAATACAACTCGTTAAATGTACTTTCTTTATTCTCTTTTTCTATTTTTACTCAAAAGGTCTTTAGATGTGGTCAAACAATTCGTAGGAATTAAAACGTGCATGAATTAAAACGTGTGCTGTGCCTTAGGTGAAGATTGCACACTTAATTAAATCCTTGTTAAAACGCGAAAATAATTCTCACTCTTAATTATAAAAGTAGCGAGCCTCAGTCAATTATTAAACGTTATGTTTAGACTATCAATATTTTAAGCGATCACGTGGCAAGTCTATAATTTCTTTTCTTTACCCAGAGCTTGGGGTTCGAAAAAAGAACCCGATTTCATTGTTCTTGAAAGAAACAAATGGAAAACTAGGTGATATATGAAATAAATAACCATTTATTTGATATATTCACTTCACTTCAATACATTCATATTCATTTTCTTTACTTCTAGTCCACATCCTTGTTGAAGACTGACAAAACATTCAACAGTTGACATTCCCTTGGACAAATAACTACCTTTTGCTCTCCTTCAATTTGTTCAACAAGTCCCAGGCTCTCAAGGAACAGCTTTGTCTGCGTTCCTTTTTTCCACAGGGTGACCAATGGCTCGTCTTTCGGATTTAACGATTTCCAAGGCGCACAGATGCATCCCATTTGAGTGTAAAACTTAGAACAAAAAAACAAGAAAATCAATAAAGTAATAACAATCAGAAATAATAATATAAAAAAAAGAATAAAAATAAAAATTCTGCTAAGCGCGCGTCTCTGTACTCTTAAATCTCACCACAGCACCACACACACAAAAAAATTCCTTTTACCTCAGTCTTTTCGTGATAAATCCCCAGCTGTCGATATACTTTGATTTATGTCCATCATAAACTGATCGCATTTATCAAATCGCTAGATTCAAAGCCGTTTATCGTTATTTCTCGAATCTTCTCCAGGTCTGACGATTAGAACACAATCAATGACCTAGGCTAATTGAAATTGGGGAAGGCACGTGACGCCACCCACGTAGCCTAAGCAGTTGTGTCAAAATCATGTACAGAAATGCAAAGATTACCTCTCATTGGAGAGAAAGCCGAAAACATATAGAAAAAATGGTATTAGATATACAAACAAAGACCTCAGTATGAATTAGTATAGGAAACCGCAAAGGCTCGTGCAATTACAAGAACTTTCAAAACATTACTTGTGTCTATTAATTTCCAAATTGTACTCGAAATCGTGAGATTTTTTGTTTATGGTTCACTCAACAAAATTTCAGTAAAAAATGCGAAGCGACGCCGTTCATCTTTGTCTATTTGGCGGCCGATTTTCAGTCCATCGCGCAACTGAAATGCATAAAAAAGATTAGTTCTTACGGCTTAAAAATGTTATTTATATGTTTTTAAGTACAAAATGATAGAAAATAATTGTCTTGACATTGTTTTGGCCGTGTTGCCATAGCGACTTAATTCTATAACGCTATAATTGTACTCCTCTCGACCAATCAGAGTCGATTAATTTTGTCGAGTGTACTATAAATATAGTAATAGTATTAGGTTTTATACGTATATATAGATATTTGTCTTTTTACCTTTTTTTATTACCTCGAAATTTCCAACTTATTATGTATAACTTTATATCAATAATTATTTTACATAATTTATTATATATATTTTTAAAAAATTGAAAACAATTAAAAAGAAAAAGATATAGAAATGACTTATAGATAGTTATATATTTTTCATCTTTTCACGGTGTATAATTTACCTTTTTATCATTACTGTTTCATTAGAAACACCGACGCAGCTCACACTAGTTTTTAGCTAGTTATATCTTCTGATAGATATAGTAATGACATATAAATATGTATTTCTAAGAGTTGGATATTAATGTCGTAATTAAGGTTTTTCTTCTTCTTCTTATTTTTTTATTTTATTAGAATTTTTATGGCAAAATGAGTTGAATGACAAGTTTGTCATCACATGTCCATAAAATGGCAATGAGCCCATGTCGCTTGAAATGCTGTATATCAGAAACTACAGTCTTAGAAAAATGGCCATTTTGATCCTAGCTCAAGGTGTATTTTTTAAACCACATTGTCTTACGGCTTAATAATGTTTTGGCTGTCATCTGAATAGAAGATCTGGCGCCTAGAAAACTGACAATTCTTCAAAAACCCATTGAACATTATTTCGTTAATGTAATGCTCAATGACACCTCAAGACTTCATTGAACAGGTAAAATATAATGTCTCTCAGTGGCTTACAAAAGCGTTTCCAAGAATTCTGTGTTTATCATTGACCCATTTGATTTCTATAAAATAAAGATTTTATTATTATTATTATTATTATTATTAATTTAGAGAAGATTTCGCATTAAAGTGGAGAAGTCGGTACTCACACTCAAATGGCTTCGATCAGTTCTAGCATTGTGATTGGATGGTGTGCACATAAGTGCTTTTTAATTGGCTTTTTAATTTTAATTTAATTGAAAGAAGATAAAGACTGAATAAGCATTTTCAGAAATTTCTAGAACTTCATAGAAACACGATAACATAGCTCTCTTTGAGAAGATTATAGGATGATCATTAAAGTCCGTACGATAAGTATTTAATATAATGCAGGTGGTTCTTTTTTATTTCAAGTAGTTGCGGTTTAGCTATAGCCAGCGTAGCGGCTCTCCCGAGAGGCTATTTAGCTACGATTATCACAAGAAAAAAACCTACTGAACATCGATCACGCACACGCAAGTAGTTTTATATATACATGTACAGACCACTTGAAAAAAGGGTGTCCAATGAAACTCTGAAACCTTTGCTATTGAGACACCATGATCCCCCACCCCCCCCCCCCCCCCCCTCACAATCCCTCTTATTTCCGTTATCCATATTTCCAAACATTTTTTTCAAATATTGATCTCTATAACTCCTACCAGCTCCTGTAAACTCGTGACTTCATTCGGTAAAAGACTGGCCGCTGTTTCGCACTGTCTGTCTGTCAAAACTCCTTTAAATTGAAGAACGACGTTAGAACGAACAGTACCAACAGTTCCTACTCTATGTATGGCATGCTTTCACATTACATCACAAGAAAGGGTTATCCACGAAGCACACAGCAATGAAAGCCCTTTGTTTTACATAACTACCTCCCTACCTTTACGAGCGCACACAAAAACAATCACTTCACGTCAAATATATCATTCGCATATCTTTTAAAAGATTATCCACAAGACACACGACCGACAGTAATAGCCCTTTCGTTCTTCTACCTCACTAGCCTCCCCACTATATCTACCACATTAAAAGTGCACACAAACACTTCAAGTACATCTTTTACGGTACATATCATGCGAATACTATTCAAAGTTTTATCCACGAAGACACACAACAATGATAGCCCTATCTTCAACCTCAACATCCTCCCTATCACCATACAAGCGCTCACAAACACTTCAAATACGTCCTTTACTTATCATACGAATACTATTCAAAGTTTTATCCACAAGGCACCCGATAATGATAGCTCTATCTTCAACCTCACCATCCTCCCTATCACAATACAAGCGCACACAAACGCACACACCTTTTACATATCATAATCCAGTATAAAGAGTTTTATCCACAAAGCACACGTCAATCATAGCTCTTTCTTCCAACTCACCATCCCTACCATCCCACAAACACACACGGCACCTTTCACATATCATACGAATACTATTCAAAGTTTTATCCAAAAGGTACCCGACAATGATAGCCCTATCTTCAACCTCACCATCCTCCCTACCACCATACAAACGCACAAACCTTTTACATATCATACGCATACTATTAAGAGTTTCATCCACAAAGCACACGACAATCATAGCTCTTTCTTCCAACTCACCATCCCTACCATCCCACAAAAACACGGCACCTTTCAGACATCATACGTATACCTTTAACGAGTAACGTTAAAAGATACTCCATGATCTTTAAGTTTTCTTGACAATTTGCTGGTCGGAAGACAATCTGGGGTTCAGGACAGTCCTCGTCGTCCGAATCCTGAGCGGCAGAAGGCTCTGTCAAGACAATCCCAGCTCCCCTGAGGACCCTGGACAGGATTAAGGGATAGGGCTGTAGACACTCGGGAATGTTTGTAATGACAAAGGATAAATCAACCATCTGGACCACTTGTTCTTCTTCTGTCTGTAGAAAGAAAAGTTATTTTAGAAATGAATAGGCCCTTTGCAGCTCAGTAATCTCGTGCTGATTAATTCACTGAGAGCAAATGCATGAATATCTTGATTCCCATGGGTGAAATATACTGGTGAGCAAACAAAACTTCTACAACCTGTTTCGAGAGATCGTAATAAAACTACATTTTGTAACACACTGGTTACACAACATATCATTTAGTTCTTTAGAAGTAGCTAAAACGAATCACCAAGTTAAAAAAAATTGTTCTGCAGTACAGACACGTGACCGTTAACTGCAAAGGGCCTATCGAAGTGGTTCGATTTTTTTCCTTGGGTTGAAAGCACAAGGACCACGGAACATAATTTTGAGTAGAAAGGGGAGAGAGGGGCTGTAGGCAATCTGGTGCCTTCATGGAGTGTCCCCACCCCCTCCCCCCCAACTTTAAAATTTTAAACTGAAGCTCTCGAAAATGAAATTTCCAGTTTTTTAAAGGGGCAGCACATTTATTGCATTAACTTCACGTCAAAGCATTACGAAAGTCATAACGAAAATCAGTTTGGCTACGAGGCAGAAAAAAATGGTCTCATATTTTACCTGGAATTTCCGAACGACTACGAGGAGAAACTTCAAAGCTGTGCACCGTTCCTCGTTGTGGAGAGACGTGAAGAGTTGTTTTATCGCTGGCTGCCATATTTCCTTTGTTCTCATTCCCTTTAATCTGGATATCAACCAGGAGGTGAACTCAAAATCAAGTTCTGCCAAAGGAAATTGAATTTAACAGCATCAAAATCATCATCGTGGCTATCATTTTTGTTATTATGTTCCAAAATATTACGCATGCCATTACCATCAACACGCCCAACAACAACTTTATCGATATTGTCACCATCACCACTATCTTCATCCCATCATATATTACAACCATCACCATCACCAACATGCTATCACCATCACTGCAACCATCATTATCACAATTTTAATCGCTAACCACTACTATCAGGCACAATAATTATCTTTATTATTGCCACCATCACCACCTGTTGCGTGCATGGCGTATTGGAGATAGATGGACCTCCTGGTAATGGCCTTTCGATCTACGAATACGCTGGCTCCGGACCCAGATTGCAAGATATAAATGGTCCCTTCGTCCCCCTCCCTCCCCCCCCCCCCCCCGACCTTCATGCTCCTAGTACCAAATAAACTCTTATACTTTAGATCTCAGCCTTACCTTCTGCAAAAAACAAAAACTCGTCCTTGCTTTGTTCAAAAGGATTCGTTGGCACTAACTTGACGTTGAAATCAGGAACTCCAAATTCTCCATCCTTGGATACAGGGACCTTACAGAAGCTGAATGCTCTTGGAGCATTGCCACCCAGATAGACGTAAGGTCCATTTATCCTTGACTTGGTAGCGTTTCTTATCTGGTTCTCAATGGCTGTTGCGTCTTTGCCGTGCCATGAAGTGCATTTATACAGCACGGAACTGTAGTAATGAAGTTTTTCTGATTGACAATTCTAGATGATGATACAAGCAAGAGAAAGAATATGAGCAAGCAATCCGAGTCAATGAAGAGTTGCCAAGAATTCTTATCGGACTGTGAATAAGGTTTTTTTGAACTCGGCAAAATGGCATGACACACGTCACGGTACCGTTAACGACATCCTCCAATAAGAATTCTTGGGAACGTTAGTCACGGCACAGCACGGCACGTCATTTCCAAATCTGCTCGAAAACCATGAATTCCAGTCACAGATGAATGCTAAATGTACATCAATGTGTGGCACATTCAGGTCAAGTGAGTTGATACGCAAACAACACAACAACCTCACAACACAACTTAACTCTTTTCAATTTTCAGTATTCTTTTATAATATTAATACAAATCAATATTATTCTTTAAAATAAATATAAAAAATATAAACAGATTTAGCAATGGCATTGTCAGAGAGTGTCTCTTCCACTGAATGACAGGGCAATGACAATCCAGTTAAAATTTATAAAAATGGTTTTTGCGTATGAAGTAACCGCGAGAACCTGGAGAAAAACACTCGAAGCAGACAAGAGAGAACTAACGAGCACCTTAACAAACATTCGAGTTACTAACCTTGTGTACGATGTACAAATACCCTGCTCCATCTAGGCAAGGTCGTGTAATGTCTATAGTACACTGTTCGAGTTTTGCAGACAGTTTGACCTTATCCACGTAAAATAGTTGAGCTTGTCCCATGTCTAACCAGCTGAAGAACTTTCCCTCGGGTCTTTGAGCTAATTTTCGTGACGTAAACTCAGTTACTCGTTGGGTAAAAGGATGTTTTAACTCAGTTAGATATTGATCAATGTTTTGTTTTATGCTGCGATGTAAATGAGGTCGTAAAATCGCTTCAATAGCCATGTTCTTGTCACGCAATACCCCGCCATCTTTCCCCAAGTGTCCAACGTAGGAAAACTGATTTCGATCCTTCTTGATAAAAACCGAAAATAATTCAAAGTTCCTCGAGGTGCATCGCTCAGGGACTCCAAACAACTCTACATTGTCCTCAAATACTTCAGTCAAAATACGACCCAAGGCGTCCTTCTCAAAGAGTTCGTAAGTCTTCGTTTGCTCTAGTTCTTGGTTGTTGCTCGAAACTGAAGACAACTCCATGCCTTCAGTCTCATCCTCTAGAGAAATACTATCCTCTAAAACTCATTCAATCTTATCTCTTCAATGAAAAAAAGCAATAAGAATACTACTGTAGAACTTTGAACACCGTAATAAATGTTGGTGATTACTTTATATTCTGTGTTGAAAAGAACTGTTTGTTTAAAGACAATTAGCATGTACTGATGGGATTAATTAATGGCGTTGGTTCGGAATGATTTCCATTGGTTAATTGATTAAAAGTAATCGACACTGTTGTGTTAACACTTTTAAATTGTTTTGCCATTCATTCTTGTTGAAGTCTATTCCGCCAAAGTACTATGAAAATCTTCGATTTGTAAAACAGACCATTTTTCTCTCTCTCGTAAACGCAGGATAGTAACTTAAAACAAAATCTTCCGAAAAAAAAATCTAATTTACCAAACATTTTTCCTAAACTCGCGAAAAACTCGCTTAAAACATCTCCTCTTTGTAATGAATTTTTAGCAAGAAGACAATTAAACAATCAAAAATAAATAAATAAATAAATAATTATTATAATAATAATAAAAGAAAAAGTAAAAGAAAAAAAAACCCAATAAATAAATAAAGAGTCAGTTAGAACGAAAAAAAATCAGTTATTCTAGCTGCCTTATTTTTACTTCATATACACATCATATTTCAACAGCTGATTTCGAACTGAATGAAAATAAATTTAAAAAATGAATTTTTGCACTAGTTAGACTCTACACTTATCATCTTCTGTTCAAATTTTAGTTTTGATTTGAGCAAGTTTTGGGACAATATTTTCAATTACTGTATCATGCATGCTATAATGCATCACTTGACATGAATTTGTAAGTTGTAGACCAAGAGTCAGGTCTCTGAGGGATTTTTTGACTTTGAGCCTTTCATAAAAGGTGTATGGTGCTAGGTGCAAAACATCAGTTTTAAGGTTTTAAGTATCTTTTTCCTCTACAGCAATAAACATATATGTACTTCTTTAATTTGTACAATATTTTTGTACCAACACAGTTCATACTAGTTTTATACATGCTGTTTGTAAGTAAAGCAGTTAATGCAGAGTATGTTTTTCCAGGGGGAGGGGAGGGTCAAAGAGAGATACAAAAATGATCTACCCTCCACCTCTATAAAGGAATGAATAAATTTTTTGTGACCCTAAACATTGATCTTTGGGGTTTTTTGTTAACAAAACGTTTGAATGAAATGAAAACCATTTTTGACCCTACATTTTTGGCTGTGTAAAAAACTGATGGAGAATCCTGCCATTGATTTCTCAAGCTTGATATTCATCAAACCTTCAAATTTTCAGATTGAACTGGAATTTACTGTGTAAGGTTTTCTTGAGGGTTGAGAACCCAGAGAAAAACAGTTGAAACAAGGGAGAGATCTAACAAACGCTACTCACATGTGATTGGGAGTCCAGGAGACCCCAAAGGTGAGAGGTGTTTGCACTACTGCTACCATCACATAAATGCTCCCTAATGTATCTAGAGATCTGAGGTCATAATGGAGCTGCTTTTCTTAAAGCTAAGTAACCTGTAACGATGTCTGATGGTAGATTGCGTATTGTTGAGAACTCTCTTGCACTGCAATATCGTATACCTGTTCTAGGGTCTTTGTATTTTGCCTGTAATAATAATAAAAACATACAGTTAATAATTGGCATTTGAGTATAGAGAATAACCATAAATATAAAAAATCTCAATTTCAAAAAGCCTTGAAACAAACACGTTGATCTTTTTGACTTTCAAAGCTCTTCATGGCCAATCTCCTATCTATATCCAGGAACTCATTTCAGTGTATAAACCGAACCGTAATCTTGGTTCTTCAACACAAGTTCTTCTATCGGCACAGTCTTATAATATTAAATCTTATGGTCATCGCTCCTTCTCTGTAGCTGCTCCTGAACACTGGAACTCACTTCCAATATCTCTCTGAAATGTATCAAGTCTGGCTTCATTCAAAGCTGAACATAAAACTTATCTCTTCAAATTAGGTTATTCTTTGTAAATAATTTTTATTTTGTCGTTTTCTTTGTAGTTTGTAATAATCCTTTTTACTAGCACTTAGAACAGATTTGTATTTTACTTTATAAATAAATACTATTATTATCATTATTATTATTATTATTATTTTTATTATCATCTAAGTCAGGGCATGGTTAACTGACAAATTGTATAGTTTAGCCACACTAATAAGTTTGGCTAATAACTCACAGATTGAACCTTGAAACAACCTCTGGGCTGATCTAAGTCAGGGCACAGCTAACTTACAGATCAAAATGTGGTATCAACTTACCGGAAATCCTGATAAATCTGCATATTTTTTAGCTGGTTTAAAAGATGGTGGAGCATCAATACTACCATCTAAAACACACAAAAACACAGGCATTAAATGTATAAAAAACTTACTAAAGGTAGTTACTATTATTTAGAGTGAAATAGTAAATGAAGTTTAAGGTTGACTTACATGTTGGATCATCTTGTTTCCAAGGTAACCCTCTCTCAATAGTTAGTATCTGCTTTAAGTTTTTCCATCCTTTTCTTTTTGTGTTATTTGCACCAGAGTGCTATATGTATATGGAGGACAGAGAATATACATGTAACAAGTGAAGGTTAATTTATTCATCATTAAAAGAACAACCAGAATTCACTCTTTTGATCATGATCATGAATATGTTTCTAAACCAACTCTTCCCCCGTCCACCCCACCCCCCTACACAGTCATTCGCTAATCCCCCATGCACAGTAACACACTGATCCTATAAATGCAAAGCTATAAATAGTGTGACAACCCTTTGGTAAGGTTGAAGTAATTTGAAGTAAAAATGGCAGCTTCACACTGAAGACTGTTATGACTAAAATAATGGCAAAAATTTAGCTTACAAGTGAATCAAAAATGTCCAAAACTACGGAGAGAGTGATTTTCAACTGTAAGCCAAGCACATTTCAAATGTTGACACTTCTTAGTACAGTAATGCCCAAAAAAAATCAAAGAAAAACACAGTGGCTGACTTTGTTGTTGTTGGTGATGTTCAAGTTTGTTATCGTACAATGACTTAGCAATGGAAAGTTTCTTGTACATGGATCAAAACTAACTGACTGAACTGGATTAATTTTCACTGGGTAGTATGCTTTGTCGGCTTTCACTCCCATGTAGAGCTTTAGGAAGGACTTCACTGCAGTTGTGAAGCTGCGAAGTAGACGGTGAGCGTGATATTTATAGTTTATTACTTTGGAAATACTTTTGTTGAATAAATACACAATAACAATATTTTTGTATTTGTTTAATCATTGCTAAAAACCCTTTGAATGTAGACACCGACCGATTTGTGGTTTGCTTTGTCTTTTTAGCGTGACGCTTTAACACAATCTTGTCCAGCTCACTGTTTGAAAATAAATCTTGATGTTTTATTACTAGGCTGATCAAATAACAACTCTATACTAAATGTCGGAGACTGATGAGTATTTTCGCTAGTTTTTTTTGGATAATTTTCAGTTAATTTTTCTAGATAAATTGTCAGCAAAAAGATACAAAAAGGCTTTTTTTTCACCGAAGCAAAAAAAGCTGACGTGAGCGTGCAACCCATGGGCAAATGGTTCATGCTTTTCAACCAATCAGATCGCGCGGATTTACTTGACTATATTATAAAGAGGAATATCAAATGAAAAGAGGAAGCTATCGAACTGGCTTTCTAGGTACACCTACAGCTGTAACAGCCACCCCCTTGGAATAATTCTGGATCTGTAACTGGGCTAAGATTCCCATGAGGAGAAATGGGGATGAAAAGTTGCTCTTATTCCCATGTATTCTATATTGATAGCCAATGGTACCGCTGCTTTCAAAAACATATCTCTAACTTTTCTTCCTTCCGTACTAAGACACCTTAACTTTGTATCTTTAAATACAGTACATGTTAGCTTATCAAACAAGGAAAAATAAACCACAAGCGACGACTTCCCTACCTCGAAATTTGCATCTTTAAAGACGACTGTTGTATTGTTTGCCATTGTATATTCACTGTTATTCGTAGTAAAAGAAGCAGGACTCTCGATACTCGAAGGCGAATCAACTTCATCGGCAACCAAAGGCTGTACATGTACAGAAGATGGCCGGCAAGATAAATGAAAAATGTTAATGATAAAATTTAGAGTCCTTTTTAATGTATTCCCATATTTCTGTTTTTTAAATAGATTTTATGGATATTCAACTTACAGTAAGAGGTCTTTTCTTTTTACTTGTGAAAGGCGAAGACCCAGAAGGACTCGCAGAACGCTTGTTCGCCTTTCGACTTCTTCCAGACGCCATCTTGAATTTTCTTTCAGCCTAACCACAGGCAACCCAACACAATGTAGAGATCATAGAAAGGAGGAGAAAGGAGTCCAAAACAACAACGATAACAACGACAAAATTAAAAAAATAATTGCAAAGTAAAAACAAAAAAAGCCTGGAAGTTTATCGCTTGCTATCACCTTTTTCTAACTTTTTTTCTAATCTTTTTTTCAATATTCCAGTCTTAATTTTTTATAGTGGGTTGCCTGTGGAAGTAGGATGCATTGGATACAAAATGGCGGACGGTTGTCAACGAAAACGTCTGATAAAGAAATATAAAATCGAAGAGGTTACTTTATGAAATTTTAGAATTTCTTAAGCCATCTATTTAAGGAACGATACTTTTTAACTAATAAGACATGTTATGAGTGGAAGAGATTTGAAAAAGTTCGTTAACTTCCACCGAAGTTCAATTGGTTCTTCTGGTAAGCAGTTTGAATATCACGTTTATCGCTACTAAAATGACTTATTAAGTTTGGAATTGTAGTTAAATAGAAAAAAGAATAGGGTAGTTATAGATCCTTTGCAATAGTTTTCTCAAAATAGATTAATTAGGAGGACAGAGGAAGAGAATTTCAACGTCCAAACAAAAGTACAGTCAAGTAACTCAAAGGGTTTAGGACTCTTCTTCTATACCGTAAAGCCTTACTTGGAATTCTATTATTTTTTTAGAGGGGAGGGGGAGTGATCCTGACCCTCCCCTCCCCTCCGTGTTTATGAACAGTAGCATATGTATACATAGAAATGTGACAATCACCCCATATCACGAAAATAATAATATACATGTACAGTACGGAAGCTTACTAAAACTACAAATATACAATTATTGTTAAATTTTAGATAGTTCTCTGGTTAGCCGACTTACAGATGGACATGGGAGTAGCCGCTACAAACCAGTCGATTATGAGAAGCTTCAGGCTTTTACTCAGATTAAACGAGCCGCAGGTGAAAGAACTCTTCAAAAAATCGAAAAAATTACAGAACAGAGAAAAGTTTCGAAGGAACATAACTTACTCCAGCAGCACAAATCATGTTGGTTCAAGGAACAAATTAGATTGAACTCTTTACTCAAGAAATTTCAGAGTGAAATTGATGGATTAAGACCTAACAGCCCATTAGACTCCAGCACACTAAAAACATTTTTTAAGGATTTGGAGATTTATGAAGATATCTTAAATGAAGAGATACAAGAGTTTAGAAAGTGTACAATTGACCCAGTCAAGGATCTACAGGAGGATTTGCAGTTTTGGCTGAGTGAAAATAGAGAGAGACTTCTGTTAGGTGAGTAAGTCTGCAAGGCTGAAACTTATGGCCAGACATTAGAAAATGTCCAGGTGAAATCTTTGCCCTGCCAGTAAAATGAATGCTAAAAAGGTAAATTATACACCATGAAAAGATGAAAAAAAAAAAACATTTCAGTGTATAATTTACCTTTTTAGCTTACACTAGTTTTTAGCTAGATATCTCTAGTAATTTTGACCAGTAAAGTGATTCATAAACAAGGTATAATGATGACCGTTAAGACCATCATGGCTGTTGACTTACCAGCAGTTATTCTAAGCCCAGGTCTGGTACAAGCTCAGTTGTTTTAATTCCTTCAGCTTTTAACAGTTATTGATGTTACATCTTAAACTCTATAATTAAGGCAGGGAGACCAAGAGTTTCTTGCCACCCCCCACCCCCCATAAATACAGTATCTAAAAGAGTTACATGTAGGAAATCAGAGAGATCATTTGCCTTCTTCAGTTTAAAATAGAGACCATGCATTGACAAGCATCAAGGATGGCAACACTAGCTGAGGATGATGACGTTTAAGAGGGCATTTTCAAAAAGAGGTTTTTCATGCATGCTCTATCATCCTTGGTGTTACCCTCTTGATGGAACATCAGTTGGTGCTTTTCATGTCCTATTGTGTATATGAGAGAATTGGCAGTGCCAAGAAAGATGGTACATATGCATGTGAAAAACTATTTTATAAACATGCTTGCATTATCATCCCACCGTCACCACCTGGTCTTGCTACTGTATCTTCATACTGTAAGAAAGCTCTCTAAAGGCCAGTTTAGACGGTGTGATTTTCACCTACAACTATCGTATAAAACATGCTTGCGCCATCTTACAAATCAAGTCATAACGTGTAAATCAAGCCTACAACACCTCACCTACAACAAACGCGAGCATGTTGTATACAAAATAGTTGTAGGCAAAAATCATACCATCTAAATCAAACTTAACATTACTGCTAACCTAGTATATATACCACTGACTGTAATTCTTAGGTCAGGTTGACCGAGAGCATTCTGATGTTATAGAGGTCATCAAATCAGTACAAATGCAGCAAAGAGGCGTAATGGCACAGTTAAATCTGGAGCAGCAAAAAATTGAGGAAGAGTTAGAAAGCTTCTCTGCTGACCAGTTATTAGTAACACCATCCCTCACTGAAGTAAAAGTCATTAAAACTGGAATTCCTGATGAGGCGCTGGAATTAGAGTGCCCAGATGAAAAGCTGAGGGAGTCTGTCCTTGAGGAGTTTAATTTGTTGGACAGAAAATATGATGCTCATCTTAATTTCTTGTCCGTCAAGTATGCCGAGGAAATAAGGTAGGGAATCAACTTTTGGTTGCTCATTTGTGTACTGATCATGAAGATGAACTTGGTGCTGATAAATAGGGCAAAAAGATTTTTCTCCTTGATGAAATGAGATGCAATGATATTGAATTGTGCCCTTAAAAACACAGTTTCCATGAAACCAATGACTAATATTATTAATAGATAGTAATATTTAAAAAAATTTCCAAAGCTTTTTGCTGTCATATCACAGCGTGGGACAATCACAACAGAGCTAGGCTCCAAACTGAGTGAAAGCCCAAAGATCAAATTAGAATTTAGAAGTTGATTTTTAAGGAGGGAGGAAAACCAGAGAACCCTGAGAAAAATCCTCAAAGCATAGGAGAGAACCAACTACTCACATACAACATTGAGATCGGCAAGACTTGAACTTGGGCCGCATTAATGAAAGGCGGCGCATTAGCAGCGCACACTACCAGTGCTTCCCTTATTAGTAAGATACTTGTACAGGTATGTAGATAGTGGTGCATATGATGATGATATGATGGTGGTGATTGGCAGTGATGTTGGTGCCGAGCTGAGGCAAAATAGCTCTGATGGTGATTGTGATAATGATTATTTTGATGGTGGTAGTTTTGATGGTGATGGTTGTAGTGGTGGTTGTGGCAGCAGCAGTGGAAGTTGTGGTGGCGGTGGTGGTGATTGTGCTATGCTAATGGTAGTGGTAGTGGTGATTGTAATGGTAGTAGTGACAAAATCTTTGGTGATGATCTAACTGGTTTTGATATTCCACAGTTGTAGTTATGGAGGTTGGTCTAAAGAGGATCATTTCCATTTCACTTGCTTGATGGATCAATACCCACCAGAGTTGCCAAATAGAAGGGCTTTGTATATTGATAGAATGCTGAGAGAAATACCACACAAAGGAAGAGCTCAACTGGTAAGATTATTATTTATCTAGTTTACTACTGCCTATTCATCCACCCATCCATGCATCCACCTGTCCATCCCTCTGTCCATCTGTCTGTCCGTCTTTCTGCCTCTGTCTGTCCGTCCTTCTGCCTCTGTCTGTCTGGCTGCCCCTCTATTTGTCTATTTGTCTATCTTTCCCCTTGTCAGTTCTACCTTCTCTTTCCTTCCTTCCTTCCTTCCTTCCTTCCTTCCTTCCTTCCTTCCTTCCTTCCTTCCTTCCTTCCTTCCTTCCTTCCTTCCTTCCTTCCTTCCTTCCTTCCTTCCTTCCTTCCATCCTTCCTTCCTTCCTTCCTTCCATCCTTCCTTCATTCCTTCCTTCCTTCATTCCTTCCTTCCTTCCCTCTTTCCTTCCTTCCTTCCTTCCCTCTTTCCTTCCTTCCTTCCTCCTTTCCTTTTTTCCTTCCTTCCTTCCTTCTTTCCTTCCTTCCTTCCATCTTTTCTCCCATCCACCCATCCATCCATAAATGTAACTATTCAAAATATCTCATTTTTCATCAATCCATCCATCCATCCATTTATTCATTCTTTAAATGAATCATCACAGATTTTTGGGTTAACAAAGTCAGCAACTTGTTATGTTATATTTGTTTTTACCATAAACGCTGACCAGCATTTGAAAACACTAAAACAACCATTAAATTAAAACCAAATAAATATTTCAACCTCTTCTATTTGAATAACTTCTCCCAACACCTTTTGTGTGTTCTGTCATTCTGCCAAACATGCATGTTTTAAATATAAGCTGCACTCAACATGTTCAAGTTTTCTTTTTCACATTTATACACATGATCATAATTTTGTGATTGCAGGTAGAACATGAGAATTGGTTGCTCGCGCACAAGTCATATCAAAGTCAAAGGCACAGTATTCTTAGAGCATGGTCAAGAGACAGAGATGATCTGCTTCTTAAAGTCCAAGCCACATTTGCTGATGCCTGGATTGCATTAGAAGAACATAAGCAGAAACTACATACAAGACAACAACAGCAACAGATTTGTCAAGAACTTTATGAAAAGGTTGTCGAATGGATTTCATATCTTTTTGTTTTTAGTTATAGTTGGAGCGGTGTAATAATTACGGTGGCCCAGAGGGGACAACACACTGCAAACAGGAGAAATCTCACTGCAAACAAGAGAAATCTCTCTTCAATTAAAAAACCTCAATCCAAAAAAAGGAAATTCTCGCTGCAAACAAAAGAAACTGCAAACAAAAGAAATTCTCGCTGCAAACAAAAGAAATTCGCACTGCAAACAAAAGAAATTCGCACTGCAAACAAAAGAAATTCGCACTGCAAACCAAAGAAATTCGCACTGCAAACAAAAGACGAAAACCCTGCGCGCGCATGTCAGCGGAAGGGGATACTGGGCTAAGAATTCCCGCCCAGAGAGTCTCTGGAAGTCTTTCTAAAGACGAGCTACGAAGAACTCTACAGCAAGAGTGCTTTTGCAAGCGGATTGAACGGTTTAAATATACCTAGACCTTCTCCAGAAAGAGAACGATATCCTTGTAGCAAAATCCTTTATGAAAATAGTGCTCAATTAACTCCTTCCCTGAACCATGAGGCCATTCTTCGTGTTTGTGAGGCGCCATTTTGTTTCGTAGAACTTTGGCGAGCCCACTATCCCCTACCGCTGACATGCGCGTGCATGGTTTTCGTCTTTTGTTTGCAGTGCGAATTTCTTTTGTTTGCAGCGAGAATTTCCTTTGTTTGGATTGAGTAGAGTTCTTCGTAGCTCGTCTTTAGAGAGACTTTCAGTCACTTTGGGACGCCATTTTGGACTACAAAATTGGCGGGAATTCTTAGCCCACTATCCCCTACCGCTGACATGACATGACATGTACGACATGATTTACTGATCCTCAACTGTTTTATGACTGTACGCAGCATGCACATGCATTCTTTTTTACAAGTGCAAAATCATACAATTTTCTGTCGCAACAAGAAAAGGTTTTGGCGGACCTCAATCAAAGATTTTCCATGACATTAATTTGCTGGAAAACACAAACCCTTACAGGACACATGCCTATAAAATGTCATGAAAACGCCTTTGATTGACATCCAACAGAACCTACCTTGGCAAATGTTTGAGAATAGTTGTAATTTAATCATTCATTTTTATCAGGTTCTTGTATTCAGGGAGCAAAAACTTGAAGCCCTTCAGCTACAAGCTTCCATTGCTGCCAGGAAAGAAGAAGAAGAAAAAGCTTCCTTAAAGGCAGCCCAAGCTAAACAAAAACAAAAACGAGAAAAGATCAAAGAAAATGTAAAAGGAAATAGGAAATATTAACAAATACAATGTAACTTCTCAGTTGCTGTTATATCAAAATTCTCTCTTCTCTGTCAAGAAGGTTGTGAAATTTTTGCCTTTCACTTTACTGCACTTGTTACTGAATACTATAGACCAGTTGCCATTGTTTACATTTTTATTTAGAGTGTTTTGACTACAGGCCCAATGCCTGCGCATGCAAATTGCGCTAATATATATATTTTTATAGCCTTTGAATTTGACCTTTCATTTGGTTGCATTTTGTTTTCCTGAAACTTTACATATTTATTGAGAAGTAACAATATACTGTAAAGCAGTTGTTCTACAGTTGTTGATACAGTTTGACACTTGTTTTGCTTACAGGAATGCGTGCGCATAGCGTTTATAAGAATGGTATGACGTAGCAAATTATGCATCACATCTAATGTGATAACAGTTAGTCAAATGCAAGGATGTCCTGTTTTTGTTCAATAACAGATTAAAACCTATGAGGAACAGAAGATGAAAGAAAAAGAAGAAGCAGCATTAAGAGAAAGACAACGCTTGGAAGAGCTACAGATTAAACTTGCAGAACAAGCAGAGCTGGACAAAGAAAGGTATTGATGAGCCTCACTATTGATTTTTGGAACGTCTTAGCCTTTTTTAACAAGATTATGTAAAATGTATATTCAGGGTGTAAAATGTTTGTGAGAGGAGGCGGTTAGCCGTGTGGGATGGGCTTGGAAATCATATAAGAACATCTAGAACATGCGTAATAGGTAACTTACTTGTCTTGATAAGTTGTTGTTTTATTCCCAAACTTCTATTTGTAATAGAGTTAAATTCCGAGAAGAAAGACTCAAAGAAAAAGAAATCCTGAAAAAACAGGCATTGGAAGAAGCAATGGAGGCAGAAAGAGAAAAAGAAAGGCGTCTTGATAAGCTAAGAGAACAGGTAGGAATATTTGGTATAATCAAGAGACCTTTATGGTCTAAACTTTTGGCCTGTTTGCAAAGTACACTTAAGTAAAACTGACTTTTCCCTACACCTACTTCTACTTTTTGCCAAGTGGCACATAAAGCCTCACCTGTTCCTGGAAACTTCAAACACAAGTAAAAATGAAATTAAATTGTGATAATTCTTCTGTATGCTGTATTAGGTCGAAGTACATGTTGAAGCTGACCCTCAAAGAGTGTTCAGACCAACACAGGTAAATCTATCTGCACATAATACAAAGTTTTTAAAATAGAAAGAATAGAAATTATATGAAAAGAAATATAATAGAAACTTTGAGGACCTCGTTTATCATTACTGAGACCAGCCCAGAGGTTGTTTCAGGATTTGATAAAATTTAAAGTTCTTTATTTGATGGTACAGCCATAAGTCTTTTATTGTATTTTACTACATTGTTTTATATCCTCAAGGCCACACAGGCTCGACAAGCAAGTGTATATGATGATGAACTTGAACTACAGCATCCATTATTCAATGTATATGGCTATGAAGATCGCAAGGTAAAACTAATATTGTTATTGTTATTGAAACTTATTAGCAATTAGTCCTCTCGCCCTCATGGCCTAAGAGTCAATAGCCCATGAGTTTGAATACTGAATCGATCCTTTTCTCATAGGCCATGAGGGAGAGAGGATTAATTGTTTTGGTCAATTCCAACTAGGTCCAACTTGGTCCAACTTGGTCAAATACATAGATGCAAACAAGTTTTAAATTAATAGAGAATTCTTTTCGTATTCAAGCAGTGAGTGCCAAAAACTATTTTCTTGAAGAAAAGCTGTTGTACAAGGCTAAAATCTTGTTATTTGGAAGTGGAGATGACCGATTAAGTGTTAACCCAAAGTAAAAAATTTAGTTTTTGGCGCTTTTTGCCATTATTGCTCAATATTGAAAAAATTTCCTCTTAAAGTAAAATTTAATGTTTTGGTTTTCAAAGCCAGTGCTTAATTTTTGCTACTAGTGAGCTATTAGCCTAGTAGACGTTGCTCACCAATCAGAAAGCAGCATAGATGATAGACTGATTAGTTGGATTTGACTAACAAACAATTATCGTATGCTCTGATTCATGTTGACAAGGAACCAACATACCCACAGATCAACACGTCTAGCAACTCACCTCAACCTGCACCTGGTCTGAGCCAGGAATTGAACCTAGCCTCACATGGCTGTCCTGCCAGGAAACTTGGGGAAAAAATTCCTTCGCTCACAAATTTACTTCAGAATCATAAAATTCCTTTTGACTTCTTAATGACAATTGTTGGTTGAACATCAGGTTTCTAGTGACCCAAGATTAAGAATGGAGCAGGCCTTGAGAAATGCAGGACTGCATCAAAGTGAATATGCTAGAAAAATACTGACACGTGTTCAGCCACCACAACAACCAAGGAAAGATCAACAGTCATCAGTATTCAAGTAAGAATGAAAATATACAAAGAAAAAAATCAATTTTGAGAAAAGATAAGAATTTTCAGCCGACAGACAGAAGCAGAAGAAAAAGTTTTGATATAAGATTGGGTATTAGCTATATACTATCTAATAAATGAAAATGACCTCCTCGTCATATGCGTTCAAGAATTACATTGCAGGGGTATTTTTATGTTCAATCCATCTCTTCCAACTCATCTTTTCCCCCCATTATTTTTCAGATACGATTAATGACAGCAAGGCGAACTTTCAATTAATGGGTTGTTCCCGTATGAATCCAACACTTTTAGCCTAATAGTTCTTGAGGATATTAATGTCAAAAAAATCAAAAGGTCGTATACTTTTTATCTATAAACTTTAGGCGTGTATATAGTTACAGTATTATGAACTATCACAAGAATAGTTGCGAGAAGAAACTTGTTTATTGTGTTTGCCACCAGCAAGAAAGGGTTGTGTGACATGTGACTTGGTCGAGTTTCAAGTCTGGAAAAGTCAAACAAAATCACCTCGTATCGAGCTCAGATTTCATTGTTTCGTACAAGCGACTTTAACCCTTTAACTTAAAAACAAATTTTGAACGTTAGTCCTTCGTCGGATTAAAAACGTGTAAAAAGAGGGTTGTTTTGAGTTGGAAAATACGAGAAGAATTATTTACAACAGCGAGATGTGCGTCACAGGATTGTTTTTAAAGTTATCGTTTGTTTCCGTTCTTCTTCACAAAAAAATTAAGATTAAAATTCGTTACAGTGTCATGAACATTTTCATCATATCAGAATTTTAGACGCATCTCAGTATTATTTACATTCAGTTCAGACTATCGTGTGTACATGTAACATAACACAATATTATGCATGATGACAACACTGTACTACTAGACAAAATATTGGTTCTGTCATAGTTTTACAGCTCATGCGTCTGCAATCAAACAAAACAGCAGTCATTATCACATAGCGTTAAATATAATATTTTAGTGTCCCCCAAAGATTTTAAGCTTCCGCCGCCCATGCACTGGTATTATGGGAAGGGGAAAAATCCCCCATGATTTGCATGCTTCTGGTAATTCCAATAAACTATCCCGCAGTGAGATTGCATTACGAGCAGCATTTCCTTCGAAGCGGCTGAATAAAACGAAGCTATTGAGCGAAATGGAAAAGTCTTCTGGAGGACGATTTGATGTCCTGAAAGATCAGTCTGATAACGAAAGCCCCGAAGAAGAAAAGGATCAAATCCGAAAGTCAAAAGGAAAAAGCGGACATAAGAAGAAGAAAAAGAAGAAGCGACAAGGACATGGATCCAGCGAAGTTTGCGAAACTCCTGGAACAGAAAGGGGAAAAGTAGTACAAACTTCGAAGCAACCTCCGTTTCACTCAGATCATCATTATGAAGCTTCTTTAAAATTTGCCAGCAAAGAAGGGCAACGGGAAACTCGACCAGATACAAACTTCGAGTCTTCCCAATCAGGAGATTTGTCCGTTAGATCGTGTCCTTCAAACATGGCAGGAAAGGCGATGGAGCAAGCAAATCAATATTCAGAGGCAACGACAAGTCCGGGGGAAAAGAAGAAGAAGAAAAAGAAAAAGAGTACCGACATTGGCACTCTTACATCTGAATTTCATAAAACGCTTCCAAAAAACACCAATAAAAAAGAAAAGGAAACACATAATGACGAAGAAGGAGAAGAAGGTGCTAGCACAGGTATACTTTCATCTGAATCAAATGTAACGCTTTCAAGCCCTATCGGTGAAGAAAGAATGTTATCACAGAACAATAACGAGGAAGGTGAAGGAGGTTTTGAGTCTTCCCAATCAGGAGATAAATTGTCCGTTAGATCGTGTCCTTCAAACATAACAGGAGAGGCGATGGGGCAAGCAAATCAATATTCAGAGGCAACGACAAGTCCGGGGGAAAAGAAAAAGAAGAAAAAGAAAAAGAGTACCGACATTGGCACTCTTACATCTGAATTTCATAAAACGCTTCCAAAAAACACCAATAAAAAAGAAAAGGAAACACATAATGACGAAGAAGGAGAAGAAGGTGCTAGCACAGGTATACTTTCATCTGAATCAAATGTAACGCTTTCAAGCCCTATCGGTGAAGAAAGAATGTTATCACAGAACAATAACGAGGAAGGTGAAGGAGGTTTTGAAGCGAAGGAAACCGTCGTCGGACTTTTTGAAGCATCTTCGCAAGGAAAAATTCTCACAGACTTGGAAAACTTTTCAAAAGAACCTACACTACTTACAAAGGATAAAAAAGAGAGGTAAGCTACTTTATTTTTCAAGATTTGTTATCTTAACTGTTTTTATTAATTAAAATGCTTACTCATTAAATTATAAATCATAATGCAAAACATTAGAAATAAGCGACAGAACTTTGCCCCTGGGTTTCCGAGAATGAGGTCGAGTAGGTCATAAACGAAAAAATTTCAAAGAATTAGCATTTGGCTTTGCAGTTTCGACTGAGATTTTTGTAGTTTGTCTTCATTTGAGATAAACATGATTTTGTGTACGTTACTATAATACTGAGTTAACTTTCAAGAGTCGAACAGTATAAAAATTGGACATGGCCTGCTTAGCTTTAATGTGACCCTATGATGCAAATATTCTATTTTGTTACCCCGCACAATTAAAAAATAAAAACATGCCGTGACAGAACCTTCGTTTGAACGTGACGTCGTCACAGACCAAGAAAATAACAACTTAAAATTTATAATGAATTTATAACTTCATTCTTTCATGTGTTTTAGAAATTTCAGAATATAGTTTCTCGGTTTTGTTACCGAGTTGTGCAAATTTGATTTTCTACGCATAATTCTGACCTTACATTGCTTACGGGTCTGAAAATTCATAGCGGAAATGAAACTTTTTACGCCAAATTTTAAATCCGATTTATGTATGTCTAAAGTGAGTTTGATAAATTGTTGCCTGCATCAACTATTTTTTTTATTTCGGCTGCCATCCTGGTAGCCTCCTTTGCAGCCGTTCTTAGGGTCGTCACGCAACCGATATTATATTATTTTGAGTTTGCATGTTTATGTACTTTTGAACTCGTGAAGATATTAGCAATTTTGAGCTACCGTCAGGCAAATCGTCATAAATTTTATGTATGCAAGGGGAGATGGCAAGATCAACTGATATCAAGAGAATATTAAGTATATTATCTTGGATGATATCTATATCTGTTGAGATAAGAAAAATACTCTGCGTTGTATCGGAACTAAACCCTAGGCTGGTTAAATCTAGCCTGCATGCATTCAGCCAGTTTATACTGGACTGAACCAGGGCTTACTTCGGATGACAATAGAAAACAATGGAATTCGCATGAAATTGCGCTATTTAGTATTATTAAAGTTTCACGGTTATTGTTTGTACTCTATTGATTACTTTGATTTTGTTATGAGATGAAAATGTAGGTCTTTAATATTGTCTGAAATTAATTATAATCAAGTGGTTTAGTTTTTAAAATTTAACAACTTATGCTATCTGTGGAAATTTTTTAATTTTCAATAGCCAAAATCTTCTTCAAGTCCTGAGGCTCATGTATGACGTTGGCTTGAATGCACTAAGGAAACTTTTCATGGATATTCACCCCACTTGGTCAAATACTCCTAAAGATGCCTTGAATTTGGACCAGGGGTCCATGAAACTTAAAGGGAATGAATTGGCTTCTTTCAATAAAGGTGACATCAACAAATGGGATGTTTCACTCATTACAACCGTACTTCTGTATTCCAAGAAATGCAAAGATGAAATCTCCAAGAGACTAGGGTTTGAAGATGCTATTCGCAGCATTAAAGATTATAAGAACAAGCTGGTTAGCCATCCAAGTGATGACAAAATGTCTGATGTTGAATGCCAAGTCCATTGGCCTGCAATATCGGGACATCTAGAAACTATTGGAGCAAGCAAAAAAGATATTGAAACGATTCTCAAAGGTACGTTAATTTGTATTTTATCCATATTTTGGTGTTCTCTTAGCTTTTGACCACTTGGCTAATCACTGGTTACTGGCAAATAGAAAACTTGATACGTTGTGTGCAATAGACGATTTTCAAGATGCGCGAGCGATTTCATAAATATCGCAAGCGCAGACATGAAAACGAGGCATTTTCTGGCAGAGTTCATAAGAAATAGAGTTATTAGACTTTCTCAAAGTCCTTTAAGAATTGTTTACTTTATATTACGCTCACTTCGCTCGCTCTCGCAGCTGTGCGCGCGGTGTGAACGGCCACTAGTTAAACTTGTTAACTTTTAAACATGTTAAGGTCAGATGGTGTGAATGGGGAAAAAGGTTATTATATCATATTAGTTTATTATATTGTCTCCCCGATTAGTAGGGCGCTGGTGCCCGCGGCTAGAAGTATTCGAGACGTTAGTAAAGTTGTTGTTATTATTATTATTATTATTATTATTATTATTATTATTATTATTATTATTATTATTCATATATTGTTCATATATTAGAACAAAGTTGTCGTTTGAGATTTTGAAAGCTGTAATTACATGCATTAGAGGCTCCCGCACTCCTTTTTATAAGAACAACGAAAATGACTTTTTATTGGACTTTAGCATTAATACTAACCTTGCCGATATTAGATAATTTTAGACTTTTTTATAATGCTTGTTTTTCATTTTGTTCTTTTCTAGTTTTTTGTAAATAGTAACTTTTTCTCTTTAAATCTCAATATTTTACGACATTAATTAATCATTATATAATTTTTACTTTTACCTGGGGGAAGCTTTGTTAAATCAATCTACACTTCAGCACTGAAGACAAGTGATACATTATTTATGCTATTTATTTTTGATCGATGGAAAAAGGAAAATCAACTAATACTTTCTTAATATTATTATTATTATTGTATTGTTATTAAAATTATTATTATTGTTATTAAAATTATTATTATTTTATTATTATTATTATTATTATTATTATTATTATTATTATTAATGCAACATATATCTTGAGCAAGGACGATTTACTTGGAGACACGACTCTGTACTTCTCTCCCTTAAGCCAAAGCACTCCAGTCTGTTGTTGATGCTTCCTTATATGTTGACCTCTTTAGTTTCAAAAACCCCTCATCTATAACTGGCTGATAAATTCATGGTACAAAATAAAGGCGCGGAGACAGGGTGCAACATTGCGCAGAACATTGCAGGCAATGTTGCTGAAATAGGATAGCTTTCTACTTCAGTAACGTTGCGTGCAACAAATTGCGGCGTGGCTCATCAGTTGCCGAGTTCTAGTTTTTTCCTAGTTGAATAATACTCACTGAATGTATCCTATTCAATTCTCAGAAAACGTTTTAGAAAATGGCAAAGCATACCGGGACCTTTTCCTCCAGGAGGTTGCTGCTCAGTCTGCTATGGTCGAAGAGAATCGACAGCAAAATCGAATGGTTAATGAAAAGCTTGAAATCATAATTGCGAATCAAAACAGTAGCGGTCAGTCTGCTGTTGTCAGAAACCAGCTGAGTCCCCGACATGGCGGTCTTAATTGGGATGAATGGATGAAGTTCTTTAATGCTGTTCGTGGTTTTGATCATTGCCAGAATAATTATATTCTCATAACTGACGCAATGTCATCAGATTTGATGGAGTGTTTTTCCACTCTTCGAAGCGTACCGTGGAAAATGGTCCTCGATCTTGACTCCTCATCCGAAGAGAATGGAATGTATCAAGACTTTGCCTCAAAGGATGGGAAGAACAGTCTCATAAATATGATCACACCTGCCGAGATACGCCGCCTGTCTATCGCCAATCTTGCTCGGCACATTGATGCGAACAAGACTCAATGGATGTTTGTCAATGGAAGAGAGAGCGATGGATCTGACGGGGGGCCTCAAGATTTTGAGGACTGGGAAGATATTTCCGTCAAAGAAATTTCAGCCTTTTTTAAGTGTTTCTCGGAACCCGAAAAACTTGACAAAAATAAGCCAGTTGTTTGCTTAGTATTGCCATTTAGAGAAGAAACAGCTGATCTTATTGACGTAACAATAAGAAGACTGCTGGAAAATTTCAATGATTTTAACTTAAATTTCGTTGAGGTTTCGCCAAAAGACAAGTCCTCTGCATTTTCAGAAAAATTGCGAAAAAAGCTAAAGTCCAAATTGTGCACTACAGATCTTGATCCAGATTTTTTTTGTCGGGGAATGAAACAACTGTTTAACATTTCTTCACAGCAAAGTTACCGCATGCCATCTTCTCAAGCAAAGATATCTGCAGAGCTTACACAAAAAGAATACCTGTATCTCAAAGAGTATTTAGATGTGTTGTACGAAGGTTGTGAGGATCTGCCAAACATGACCGACGACGAAACAGACAAAGAAGGTGAAGGCAAATTTGATGACTTGATTGAAGAACACAAAAAATCCTTTATGTCTGGAAATTGGATTTCTTTTTTAAGTCTATTTTACAACCATGACGCAAAAAGAGAAATCAGCAACGAAATTCGTATCCATATCCAGCGTCTCCTAGATCAGGACCCCACACACCCGTCTATTGTTGAAGTTTCTCATTCACCCGGTTCTGGTGGGTCAACGATAGCGAGGCGTGTGATGTGGGATATACACAAGGCTTATCCATGTGTATTTGCAAAGCTTGAGGACCATAAAAATGATCTCGAAGATGATAGTACATTTTTAGATGGTCTTGCAGACCGCATAAGTATTGTGCAAGATAAGTGCTACACGACGCCTGTGGTCCTCCTAGATGGAAAGCATGCGAGTATTGAAGCTCTAAGCAGTAGGTTGGCTCGTAACCTAAATAGCAAAGGTAGGAAAGCTGTATTGCTGAGATGTAATCATACTTCGGGAGAGAGCAAAAGTCAAAGTATCCCAGAATCTTCAGAAGTCCATGCTAGGTTTTCTGTTAACGTAAAGCTTGAAAAATCAAAGGCGGACCTCAAAGAATTTAAAGACAAATATAAAGATTATATCGAAGACTTTAAGAAGATCAAATCAGTGTCAGGCCTGTCCAGAGTATTCCATTTCCCGCTTTTAGCTATGTTGGAAGAATTTAGACCCAAGCTAGAGCAGATAGTTTATGAAAGTTTCGATGAGATGGAACCTCTGAAAAAGGAAATAGTGCTTGTTGTCGCCTTCCTACAGAAGTATGCTGCACGAGCAACACCAGCTCCACTCTTATACGCTGCATTTAAGGACTGTTTCCAGAAGAGTAGTAAGCAAGCTATTACATACGAGGACATTAGCAAAATAATCACAGAGCCATTATCGAATTTAATGGTGCCTGCAGACCCTACTAAATTCCTTTATCAAGGACGATACAAAAAGCCCAACTATTTTCAAGAAAGATATACCCTTCAGCATCCTGATGTTGCTGAATTAGTCCTCAAGAAAGCAAAAATGACTTTAAAGCAGGACACAATGGCTATAACCCGTGATTTCCTGGGTTTTCCTATTTATGATGACATCCGCTTTATTCCTCTAATGAGGAATTTGTTTGTGCTTAACGGGTGTGCACGAGGGGGATTCTCTATGTTGTTCAAGGACCTAATTTTGATTGATTCCAAAGAGGCTGGAGAACTGTTCTGTGAAGCTGCAGACAAGACCGAGGATGTTGCTGTCGTTACCGGTGCAGCTCGGTTTTTTGCTAACCTGCATTTGCCAAGTTTCGTAAAAGCCAAAGAATTGATCGATAAGGCGTTTAAATGTAGGAATGCAAAAGACAAACGCAATAAATATATGACGTAAAGGGAGTAGTTCTTTCAAAAGAAATAAGGTACCTGTCAAACATCGGACAAATAAACTCTTTACAGGAATTGCAAGGTTTGGCAGAGAAAGCTATAGGTTCATTTAGGAAAGCAAAATCCAATTTCCCTTCCTTTCCTAATCCTCTTATTGGAGAGGTTAAGACGTGGTTGACTTGCATAGATTGGATAACGAAAAACCGCTTCAATGGTGATTCTAATAAGACCTTGGAGTTCATCACGTCACGTGAAGCGCCTTCGTTTTTCCAAACTTGCATAAACCACTCCTTTAATCTTCTAGATACTGTCGATGAAATAGTTCAGTCAGCTACCAACTTGCCAGATCCAGACAAGACACAGAGGGAGGCAAACAGATTAAGACTAGGACTAATAAAAACAATCAGAAAACCAAATGAAGGACGATCGGCAGAGGAAACGGAAGTCGTTGAAGTATGCAAGGCTCTGTGTTCCGCTGAGTTTCCGGCTTCATCAGAACTTGAGCTAAAACGTCTTCAAGTACAATACCTCTTAAGCTCTGTGAAACAGATGGAAAGCTTAAGCAAAGAGGTTCTCCAGTACCTTATGGAACTACTAACAGAATTGGTCGAGGTCGAGAAAGACGCAGTTTTTGCTAAACACCTAATGAAAGTTTGCATTCTTATTGATGGTTTTTCTTTGGATAGAGGTCTCGAAGCTTGCGAAATCTGGAGCAGAATATCCAATTATGATCCTTTTCCCTATTTTTACGAAATGATTATCTGTTTCCTCGAGATACTGGATGGACGTACATTCGAGTATAGATCGAAATATCATGAGTCTCTTGATAACTGTAAAGCCAAGTCCCAACACAACCATAAGAAAATGATGTCCACGCATTTTTTGGGTAAGGAAGGGGAAGGAATGTCTCGTCTCATGACCAAAGCTACTTTCTTCAATGGCGAAACAGAATATAAATCTTCTATCAGAGAAGTAGCCGAAACCTATTGGAAAACAAAAAGCCGTAAAAAGCTGTTGGAGTGTTGTGGTCGAATAAAAAGTCGTACGTCCTCTAGTGGAAAAGACCATCTTATCATCGAGCTTCTTCAAGGCAACGTCGAGCTTCACGTTGCCAGAAAGGCTAGCATTGGAGCACCGGATCGCGATTTTGTCCCTGGAAGTAAGGTTTACTTCGTTGTTAGCTTTAACCTTCTGGGACCAGTTGCTAACGGCATAACTTTCAAGCCGTCAAACGAGCAAAGTGACACAGAAGAGAAGTAAAATCTTATCCACTTTATGTAAAAGGCATTTAAACTGAACCCTGCTGTCAGTGTAACATATGCAAACAAAAATAGATAATTATTATCTATATCATATTGAAACAGTCCAGGATTTTTTCGTAAAAGTACTTTGTCAAGGTTCAGGAAAATTGAATTTCAAGAACTGAAGTCTCGTACAATAACGAACATATAGACAGTGTAGAAAGGCACACTCCATGGGAACAAAAAAATTAAACTTGAGTACTGATCAAAGATTTTATTATCAAGCATGCTTAGTGAGATGCAGTTAGTCAATCTGACCAGGATGAAGCAACCAGTTAAAAAAGGCGAGGTCCACGCCATGAGTAAAAATGGATTAGGCTTCATTTGAGATAGCTAGCTAGATATAGTTATTTAAAATTATTACCACAACGAAGGTCTTGGACCTCTGATAATGGCAAACGAGGTGCATTGATGTCGCGCTTAGCCGAAAAGTGATCGAAGTTTTCTCAATTCGCTTTTGCCTTCAAAATTAAATTTGAAATTAATTTTCTTTGATAAATTCAACAAATTGCCTCTATTTTTGATTTACTTAGCTAGATTGGACGTTTTATTCAAAAGGACAATGGGAAGAATACTGATAAACCGCCATTTTTTTAGCCATATTCATAGGAATAACCAGACCAAAAAGGAAAAATACTTTATATAGATGTCCAGAATTGAATTGATGTAAATTTTAATGGCATATTTTAGGGTTATAGCACGCGCATATTCATCGTCGCGACGAAGTTGCTTCAGATTTGGACGTTAATCAAGGCGTTTCCGCTAGGCGTCGTGCTTCTCCTAACACTAACTCTCGTGGTCTACTAACCCCTGCGTGCTTTATAACTGCACACAGCACGCGCTCTCGTGTTTTTTACTTCTTCAGTAGCACGCGCAGATTCAGTCGCGACGAAGGTTCTTTTGGTGGAAGTTAATCAAGGCGTTTCCATGACATTCCATAGGCATGTCCCGTGCCGTGGAAACTTGCTTTCCGGCAATGTCTAATGCAAACGCTTTTAATTGATTGACGTCCATTATAAGCTTATTTGCAATATTGCTTATTTGGTTGTAACAGCAAACTGTAGGATTTCGTGCATGCCCATAAAAAACAACTGTAGATTTCTAGATTTAGATGCTGTAGTAGATTTCCTGAGTCAGACAATGAATTTTACCACAATATTGCATGTAACCGAAGTAATCGTAAATCAGGGCATATCTAATTTAGAATTGCACAGCGTATATAATGTAATTATTTCTCGATTGACACGGTTTTCTTTGTTATTCACAAGGCTTTATTCTTGTTATAACCCTCATTATAAATGCAAGGTCAATATATAGTCAGTTATTAACCCGGTCAATAACTATATATAGACCTCGCATTTATAATGAGCAACATTTGATAGAAAACCTTCTCAATTGATAAATAAATACTTAATTACCTCGAATGTCGGCAATAATTAAGCCTATACGTATATGGCTTATTTCCTCCGTTCTCGGTATTAACTCTTACTTAAAGCCCGGCAACACTTGTATGGGAGTTTTACAAACTTACGATTTTTCTTACAGCAAATCAATAAACCGATTAAAAAAACTCAATCGTTAACTGTATGGTAGTATCAACTAATTTTTTGAACAGCAAAATAATTATGGGGTTATGCATGTCTAATTAGCAATTAGACCTACAGCCTGAATGGTCTAAAAGTCAATAGTCGAGAGGTCTGATTGTTTTAGTATAATATAATTTACTAAACAGTCAAATAAAATGAATACAATCTTGAAATAGATTGGGATAATTTATTGTGTTGGCTTTCAAAACTGGTACTTTTTGCTACCAGTCATCTATGACTAATTGACCACTAGTAGCTAAGCCAAACAGAGTGAGGGGTTTGTGATAGATCACTAGCAAGTTTATACTAAACTAATAAAATGGCAAAGTTATAGATTTGAAGATATGGCCATGTAAAAAATAATATTTCACAAGCTAAGATACATGGGTGATTTGTATATATTATGTATACAACTCATTAATAATTTATGAAGGAAACAGATAGGAATTATAATTTTGAAGAGTTTTGTATATCTGATTTAAAAAACTCATTAATAATTCATGAAGGAAACACAATTGAAATCATGACCGTGAAGGAGGTTTTATATCTGATAAAGATTCGTCTTCATTTGCATAAACTTTAACTTGGATTTTCTCTATCAAACTTGGATCATTTCGTAAAGAATTCAGTACAATATGATAACATTCATCATGAGTTTTTTAAGCCGTTCAATAAACGAGCAGATCGTGTTTTATCGGGTATAAAACCACTCGGCTACGCCTCGTGTTTTATATCCGATAAAACACTCCTGCTCGTTTATTAAACAGTACATAAATCCGGTTCATTTGCATAAACTTTAACTTGGATTCCCTCAGCAAAATTTAACTAAATCTTTAAAATTTCAATGGAAATATATATATATATACCAAATTCAAAAGGTTGTGTCTTCTGTAATGTATATCATAAGTCAGGTTAGCAATGTAGGTGGGTATGACAAAAGATTAAGAAACTAGTGAAAAGTATTTTTAAAAATTATAAAACAGCAACATCTGTGACAAAAAAGAAAACTAATTCTAATGTGCCAAAACTAGTTAGAATTAACTAAATATTGTAAGTACTGTTTATAAAACAAAAGATCATATTTTATCAGCATATAAAGATAGGAGACAGAGGGCAGTAACTTTATAGCTACTGATAAAACACAGGCTTGAGTTTTATAAATGGCTTAGAAAAACTCATACTTATTATTAATACATAATCAAAATAAACCATTTGCTAGAGAACTTTGTTAACTTAGAACAATAATGATATTTCTTAGGCATAACATTGTACAAGTTGCAGTTTAGTTATTCTCAAGAGATATGTGAGTTTGGCAGTGCTGATGAAGGCGGTGACTCATGCAGTAACAAATACCCTAGGGAGTTACCTTGTATTTGTTGAAAATTGTATTTGCTATATTGTGTAGTTCCAGAAATCATCCATACCCACCCGGCCACTGAGGAATTCGGAATTTCCAAAGAGTAGGCAGGTCAGAGAAAAATAACAAAAATTACAGAGTTTGAATGGAATAAACACTAATCTTTTATTCATAGGGTTTTTTGCCAGTCTTGATCTCCCTTCGATCTCTCTTTCTTGGTTTATTATTGCTACATAAAAACAATGTCACATGTTCTTATCCATTGTCATGATTAGCTTGCTACACTAATGAATATTTATGAGGTTTCTTATGATTAATAATTTACCTTCAATCAATGCAGGCTAAGAATATAATGGAAAGTACTTTTTAAAATTTTCACCAGACTAAGAAAGTATTACTTTTTATCAAATTTAGTTAATTTAGTTAAATTATTTTCCAAGTATATAAGCCATCTTTGCACAAAAGATCTTTTAGACAGTTCTTTTGCAATTCCTTTTGAGACTGTGACAAATACTCAGCTTGTGATTGTGACAGTCCATATTTGCTGTGAGCCACCACAGGAAGACCCTCCTCATTACTAACTGATGGTATGTTGAAGGCAACAGTAGGCTGGTACTGCACCATGGTAGCAGTAAACTCTCCTTTTTGTGTAGTATGTAATAACTTACAGATGTTATGTAGACATCCTGGTAATATAGGACCATTTACTTCAAGGCTGAATAGCTAAAACAGTAAAACAAACACAACAACATGTAAGGATTTTGGATGAAACGTGTAGATTTGATAAAACATGACGGTGCAGCTATAACTAGTGATATGATTATGAAAGTGAAAAAACGTCATGTACCGGCCAAGTCTATGCATTTTATACAAATTTCTTACATTCAATATCATGTCAAAATGCAAAAGCCTAAAAGATGCTACATTCAACAATAATGAATTTTCAATGGTTTACAGTGCTGGGAATAAGGATGAAGGATCATTGCAGCTCAACTTTCAACACAGGTAAACCATACATAGAAAACTATAGCTGAGTGTCAGGAATGTATGTTAGATGGAACTATGTTGCCTCATTGTCTTTAAACACAAGATAACCCACAATGAGAAACCCATTGATGCCCCAAGATAAGCCTTTGGCAATAACGTCACATACCCCACCCCATTTTAAAAGAGAAGTTGTGTCAAAATGGACTTCAGAAATGGAGGGGGCAGCTCGATATTAGTAACAGCTTTCATGTCATACTAACCTGTTTCATTTCTTTTGTTCTCTGGTGCCTTACAATTCCTTGATTAACTTTATGAGATCTTAGGGTAGCACCTTCAAAGGCGACAGGTGAGATAAGTGTTGGAGGGACACCAGCAAGCTGACCATTCTTAGGGGTTATACTTCTCCAGTTCAAGATAAAATTATACAAAGCTTGAGTGTCACTGCCTTGAACAACAACAGTGGAGTTTGGATGTTGATCAGTGTTTCTGGTTTTTGCCATTTGGATATTGTTCTTGTGTGATTCTACAGTGGCAAACTGTTCTTTGTTTAGACCCATGCTCTGTAGCCATTCTTCTTCATCCTCCCACTCCTGTACATCAACTTTTTCATCATGGCCATTATCTTCAGCTTCTGAATCAGAGCCAGACATGTTGGATTCTTCATTCTGGCCATGAGGCAGAGTATATTCAATCCCTGGAAATAAGTACAGTGTATATACCACAAATATTTCTACATTGTACCCTTTTCCAGAAAACTATTGTATGAACAAGCCTAATACAATGTATCACCAAACTGGGTTTTCACACCTGAAAAACATCAGTCATGCCTCCAAATGTCTATGGCTTTGCCAACAAACAAAGACTAAAAGTTTGAGTCGTTGGCAGAGTCGTAGACGTTTGGAGGCATGACTAAAGCATGTTTTCTGGCATGAAAACGTTATAGTTTGGTGATCTCCATAATAGCTTAATGGTTCAAATTACTTTGAAAAGCAAAACACAAAGTATGGAAAATTTAGCGCAAAATTGGCAAATGTTTTGACATAACAAAGCTAAAAATAACTTGTACACCAGCTTGTACATTGCTAATATTGTCACTTGGCAACAACCTGTTACGCCAATTCTCCTGACCATTCACATTGACTGGTGACATGTTTAGCAGTCTACTGATGTCAGTCAGCATGCCACTGTCATCACTAGCCTGTGAATGGGCTTCACCCCCCTGACTGTCATTACAAGAAAAATAAAACTCCAGCCATTATCAATATGTTTTCCTTCACAAACAAACATACCTTCTTTAGTCAGTGCATCCCTAAATCCTTTAGTAGTGGGAGAAACCAAAACCTTAATCACTGGATTATTAGCAACTTCAGCAGCTATGAACAACATTGAACAGTGATTTGCACAAAGATAAAAATAAGGGCATCTACCACAGCGGAGAAGATTAAAGACGGAATGAAAGCTGGAAACCCAATCTTGGTGAAGGGAATCTGAGAGTTCAGAGTCAAGAAAAATGTTAGCGAAATTCCCCTTTTCTGGGTGTTTTTTCTGGTTATTTCTTGGATATAGTTGAAGCCAAGGCAAGGAAGGATGTATCCAGCTCTTACAGTCTTTGTGAAGCAGAGTACGATAAAATTCTGCACTCGAGTCTTCGGTACTTTTTACATTTTCTTCAAGGATGTTTTCTGACTCACAACGTACAAAACCAGAGATTCCTTCGGCTAGTTCAAAACTTTTCAGCGAATTTGACCAACTAAAAGACGTCGAAGAAGTAAACCTAACTTTAGTTTTTAAGCTCCAGTCAATAGGAAACCTTTCTTGGCCTTGTATTGAGGTTTTTCCTTCGTCTTTTTCTACTTCTCTATCTCTTGTTTGCTCTTCTTTAGGTCCAAATGTATCATCGTTGTCTCGTAATTCAACATCTGAAATATCAAAATACTTATTCTCCTTCCCTTTAGGTTCTTCTCTTTGACCATCTAAGGCCCTAAAAAGCTGGTTCTCTTGTTCTTTCTGATCACAGTTCGTTTCTAAAGTTCTTTTTTTTCGAGGTGAACATCCAAACGGGTTCTTTCTCTTGGAAGCAAGTCGGCCATTTTGTTGAACATTTGGACTTAATGGCTTCAAAACGTTAAAATCCTTCACTGTTGAAAGACCAACAGAACCGTTTTTCTTCTTTACTTTAAGTTTTATCTTTCCTGGAGGTCTTTTCCATGTTTTTGAAGCAGGAAAAGTTGACATTTTGGAAAGTTTTTTAGAGAAACTAAAAACTAAAACTTGTATTGAAAACAAAAATCCCGCCAATATGAACCAATCCCCAGTCTTACTTACCGATAAAACACAGGAAGCCCGCAATCTTCAAAAGCCTGACAGCTATGATTTAAAGATGAAGAAAAGGGTCCAAAAGTGCCCTTTATCTGAAGTTTAGGAAAAACCATAATTTAACTAGAAAATTTTCATACCCACCTCTCACCAATGCTTCCCATGTTTTGAATCTCGCCAGGCTTGGTGTTGTGAGCCAGTCAACTGGTAGGTTCTCTTCTGTGCTTCATTTTTTCCCCAGGTTCCCAGTTTTCCTCCTTCCAAAAAAATCAACTTCTAAATTCCAATTGGAATCCAGTCGAAGAAGAGCCACTCTGGGGAATCCACTGTTAATCCCTTTTATCAATATTCCCTTTATTTTACTGAGTGCAAAGAACATAATGACTGGCTTCACAAGGGGAATTCTATCGAACCTGCCTCAGGATACTGACCATTGCCTGATTACCATGTCAAAACTGTTGTTGAGATCAGTGCCTAACAATGAAAAAAGTAGTATGAAACTATAAAAGAATGCAAATCCCTTGTTGGAGAATTATAAAGGATTTTCCATCGATTCCCTGGTTTTACCAAACACTTGATTGTAAAAACATTGTCAGGTTCAAAAAAGGTTATGATCATCAAAGCTAAGGGGAGCATGGGAAGACAAACAATTATGTTAATTTCATGCGTATTGCAGTTTTCCCTTCCTGTTCACATTTTATGCATCATCTAGGTCAACCAACTTTTCTCTACTGTGCATTTTTACATGTCTATATGCAATAATATAATACACATTTCGGTGTATCCAAAATCCTTTCCAGTATTAGGATCAATGATATGACCTTCTCAAACCCAACTACGCTTTTCAATAACATTATAATAACAACCAATTATCAATATGCTATATTCTGAAAGTATAAAATTTTATTTCAATTTGTTTAATTATTTCAGATTTTGAATGATAATGATCTTTAGAGAATGACCTTTACATTAATTTTTTTTTGAAAATGACTTTTAATGGCTCACTTTTTGGAGGTCTACCTTAATGGTCATGCAATTTAGAGACAGGTTGAATTAGCCTTTGCAAATTGTCGCAAGGCAACATGAAGACCTTAAGAATGTCTGGTTAAGAGGCTTCTGTTGCCTGTGTGTTGTGGTATACTTAAGGCCCATAATATGTGTTGAAACTTTCACCTGAAACTTGTGAGCAACTGCATTGAGGGACAAGATTGTTATAGAGTGCAGCTTAGAGTTGGTGAAATTTTGTCAGGAGAAAGTTTCTCGAAAAGTATAGAACTGCTTCCTACTCATGCAACCAAAACTTGTGTCACGAAACTTGTCTTGATATGCAGTTGCACATGAGTTTCAACTAAAACTTTCAACGTGTAACAGTGCCTTTATGTTTTCCATGGATCTTGCCTTTATCAACCTGCTATATAGCCTCTCTGTTTTTGCATTAAACTGTAAAACTATGATTTGGCAATGGTAATATTATAACAATCTATGTATCAACATCAACATATATTTATATAATTTTATATATATATATAGCTAAATAATATTTATATCTGTTTTATAAATTCTTACACCAACTTGAATATAGTTTTTCTTATAAATAGCTGCTATTACAGTTGAACCTGCAATGAGATATTCTTTTGTTATAAGAATCAATTCGATACAATGCTTGTCTCATTTGTCTCTCATTAGTATGCATCCATAACATCTGCTATTTTAAACAACTATTGCTTTCTGTAACTCAACATTAGAAAAAATCTAGTATGTTGTTTTAGAAAAGTGAATAATATTGGAAACATTATTACTGCCACTTTCTGTTTGATCTCTTATTATGCCAGAGATGGTGGAGCACTTTTAAAAGTGTGTGTGTCTGGAGGAAGTGGGTGGGGGGGTGTGGGTGGGGAGGTAATCTCTGTGTGTAATTTCTCTAAGTGAAAAGGTGTCATTTTCATATAAAGCCCCTCCCCCCCCCCCACACACACCATGGTTCCAGTAAATTAAATAACTCTGTCAGTATCTTTAAGATCAAACACAATGGGAGAAATTTTTGCTTTTTTGATGGGTTGTTGTTGGTTGGTTGGTGTTTTGTCTTTGGGTCCAGTACTTTGTTCTTTTGTAGTCTCATCTAGGGAGTCATCAATTCTTTTTCGTTTTCTTTCATTTAGAACCTGTAAAGAATTTACCATAGAAACCATTATAAATAAAAAGTTAAATTTAATGAATTTATGATCATGATAAACTCAAAAAATCCCATCCATCCCTTCGTCTGTATTCTCATCTGTCCATCCATCCCTTCATCTGTATTCTCATCTGTCCATCTATCCTTAATCCATCGGGCCGTTCATCCATCCATCCATCCATTTGCCTATCCATCCACTCATCCATCTGTCTATCCATTCATCCAACTGTTCATCCATCTGGCCCTCCCTTCTCAGTCTATTCCTCCATGCATCTGTCTATCCACCCACCCATCTGTCCATCCATCCACCCATCCTCTATCCATTCATCTGCCTGTTGATTTATCTGACCATCTCTCCATCCTCAGTCCATCAGTCCATTCCTCCATGCATACACACACACAAAAGCATGCCCATGAAATCAAAAATCAAATCCAAATAAACTTCAACAAGACTTACTTCTTTAATATTTTGCAAGACCAGTTCTCTAATCTTTATTGGCGACAATGGTCCCTCTACACTTCCTTCTCTTCTCACATACACCTGGAGATAGATTTAAGCATATAATTTTACAAATAAAATTATCAGAAGTTGAAACAAAATTGTACAAGAAATTAAAACATACTTTGTACAAAAGAATAATACAATTATACCAGTCAAGATTTAGGCCCACTTTCTGCTGTAAGGTTTAGGTGTAAGATCTTACACTCTGTTGTTATGGCCTTCTGGCTGAATCCAACTGCCGGTTCCAGGTAGAAAAGTACTCATTACCAAAGATGTTGCAACTTCTTGTCATAAACAAGGTTTACAACCTTACAGCCTTAAAACCTTACAGCCTTAAAACCTTACAGCCTTACAGCCTTACAGCCTTACAGCCTTACAGCCTTACAACCTTACAATCTTACAACCTTACAGCCTTACAGCCTTACAACCTTAAAACCTTACAGATTTTTGCAAGTGTGTCATGACATGTGGGTTGTTATTGTCACACACCCTCATAGCAAGAATGACCATAAGACCTTGCAGAAAAACCTTACACCCAAATGCAGACCTTAAACTGGGACACATTTTGAAGCTTTAACCATGACCTTTCACACAACAGACCAGCACCCCTACCAACTGAGTTAACTGGGTGGCAGTACAATGTTATAATATTATTTTGATCAGAAAAATTAATGTGTCATTATTAATATCTACACACTGTATTTCCAAGAAATAAATTAATAACATTATCTATTGATCACTGACACTTTATCATGATGTTGAGTGTATTCTGATCAAATTAAAATTTCCAAATCTTGTACAAAGTTTGTTGTTTCAAGTTGTTTTGATCTATCGGTGGCCTTGTAATTGGGCCCTAGACCTGCAAAGCTTTCCATCCATCTCAGAGTGGTAAAGTTGGATAAATAAATAATTTTACTTGACAAAGCATAAATATATTAATACACATAATTTAACCTTATGATGGCCATCCTCATACAGTTCTCCTGGATCTCCTTGTCTGACTGCGACTTCTATGACATATGTGTCAGTTACAAAACGTCGGCGTTTCATTGACCAATCATGATAGGTCTCGGGAAAGCAGACTGGAACAAAGTTGACACTGAAACATTTCAAGAAAAACATTATGAAAGTTAATGAAGGGTACAATTTTTAGCTACTGACCCTAGCTAATGAAAGCGAAAGACTGTTAATTGAAAAGGCCATCACCATCATTGTAATCATCATCACAGCGATCATAATAAACCATCCTAATATACCATCGATCATCATCTTATTGATCTTATTGGTTTCATCTTAACACAAAACCCTAATATTGTCATCATCATCAAGATGAACATCATCATCAGCATCATTATTATTTAACCTTGTCATCATCATCATCACCATCAACATTATCATCATCAAATTATCACCATCAACTAGATTCCTATCATCATTATTAATACCACCACCATCAACACCACCCTTTCATCCTCATCATCAACACCATCATGCATCATGAACACCATCATCATCATGCATTACCATCGTCATCTTATCATCATTATTATTATCACCACCATTTTCATCATAATCTTCTCATCATTAACATCATCAACATTGTCATCATCATTGGCATCAACACCATCATCATTGAATGAATGAATGACTTTATTTATACACACACATTACGAGAGAAATAACATATTAATGAATAGCTAGAATTATAAATAGAAATAGGCATTTTACAGTAAGTATTTCCAAATATACTGTAGATAAGGTGTATGTGGTTGCTGAATTAGTGTAAACTTTTGAGTCAGCAACCACACAGACCAGACAGTCAATACCATTAACACCAATATCATCATCATATACATGTCAATACCAAGGATGAGATTGTGTTGTCATGGATCTTAGAATGCTCTAGCTGCAGTTACCTGTATTTCCTGTGATCAACAGGTGGCCTGAAATTATCAAACTCTCTTTTTATTGCAGTGAGAATCAATTTCTTGTATGAGTGAGAACAATAACTGACACCTTGAACCACACCTTAAGCAAGAATAAAGAAAATGCATTACAAGTGAGAAAATTTTACTTATTAATGATTAGTCTTTCCTTTTTACTGTATTTTAAAGCTCATCAACAAATGAGTTTGGGCTAGGTACCAGAGTGAGCACAGGTTGTGATGGACCACGCCAAACAAGGAGGTCACCATGGCAAGCGGGGCACGGCTCACCAACATACCCATCACACTGAAATCAGTGGAGTTTACACCACTTACCTTTTAAGGAATCAACCAACCCAGAGGAGGGAGGGAGGGAAAATTGTTTTAGCTTGAAAGCTGCCAGAATTGCAAAGAAAGCAAGTGTACCCCAGAAGCTGCATTGGTCCCCGCTGCACGAATGAAATGGACCTCTGACCAACAAGCACTGTCTTGGTTTTAACTTAGCCTAAACTACGTTTAGCCCCATATTATCCAAGAGCTGCACAGTAGGCAGTGTTCAAGAATATAAAACCATTTCAATACATTACCAGAATGCTCATTACGAATTTTTATTATAATAATTATTTCTAAAACTCATGAATATTTAATGAGGAGAAAACAAAGCAAATCACTACTGTGACGGTGGTTTGGAAATGTGTTCTTAATTTGCATTAAATTTCGTAAACTTTTTCTTTGATTTTCTCCAAGAAATATTCATTAGTTTGAGAAGTAATATCAAACACTTGAGAGAGTTCTTCCTCCGATTTCCAAACAGCTCAAAATCAGTTTAAAAAAACTCAGCTGCGCCTCGTTTTTTCTACTCACTTTTCGGTGTTTGGAAATCGGTGGAAGAACTCTCTCGCGTGTTACTTTAATATTAATATTACTTAATGGGAAAAGTGAGACAATCAATTTTTTGCTAATCAAGTAACAGAAACTGAGCAACTGGGATCCTGATATTTTTTAGTAAGTAAATAACTATATGGCCATAGAGTACAAACACTAAAAGTGTGCAACACTAAGTTGCACTATTTAGTAGTAAATAGTGCTAATTAAACAATAGAATAGGATTAGCATAATTTAGCATGATTTAGTGGTATTTATGTTACACACTCTATTTGTGTTTGCACTCGGTCTATTAACATGTAATTATCTGACATAAATATATTTCATAATTATCATACCATTATCCAAAATGCCAGCAAGTAGAACACCACCATTGGAGTTTAAAAATGCACTGCCATATTTTCTTACATGCTATACAAAATGAAAATATAACTATTTACCATAAGATTATATGACTATAAATTTAACAAATATAAAAACAGCAATTAAAATAAGCTTTCAAATCTACATGACACCTATATAAATAGATAACTACAAAGATATCTATTTATCAGAGTTCGATGGGAGTAGAGAATTGCTTGTTGGTTCTCTCAACTTGTGCTTTTAAAAGGCTTTAAATTTCCTGGTTTAGCAAAAATACAAAAGTAAAATCTCCTCTTCATGTACATTCATTGTTCTGACTCCCCTTAGTTACCGTTGCTATGTCCTACAAGCTCAACAAATTACATATGATCTGGCAAATTGTTTATAAGTTCTTTCAATAGTTGACTATCCTGCGAAAAGACTACAAAATTGCCTCATAATTCTTGTAGTCCTCTTTTTAAACAGATACCGTGTAGATTTTTTCACTATTGTCTAAGTCGGAACTATGAATTATGAAAGATTGAAGAAATACCTCTGGCAAGACTTGAGTGGGGTATCTACCACCAGCCGCTTTGAATTCGAAATTTTTCGACTCTGTCACATTGAGTGCAGCATTCAACACATAAAAATTTTCATTCCTTTTGAGAAAAAGTTTACTAAACATTAGTACAGTGTACTGTATATTAGGGATCCTTTAGTAAGGGTATAATTCCTTAAATATTTACATCAGCCACTTTAGTTTGGGAGAACACCAACTGGTACTGAGGATGTTTACTGACAGTCAGATTCTTTAAGCTCTCAAAGCTCTTTTTCATTCCTCTAAAGCAGTTTGGTTAAAGGAGTGTTCAAAGTCAGCCAAATACTGTCAGTAAATATCCGATTAAGCCGGATAAAGGTCTTTAAATTTATACAATGATAGTATAATGTTGCTGTTCACTTTCCAGTTTGCAAGTGTCTGCCTTGGTTGATATCTCTGATCAAGAAATAGAAGCTTAGACTGCACGTAGTCCCACTTTTACTGCAGTTTTACATTTTATGCAAACTCAGACATTTCAACGGCTTGTTGTGAAATGGATTTTTTGCTATTATTTTTGTCTATTACGACCAATTTGTCTGTACCTTTCATGTTTTTAATTGATGGCAGTGAAAAGCAGATTTCACAACAACCCATTTCACAAGAACCCATTTCAAAACCGCAGTAATTCCTCTCCCAACTCCCTGCACTACCAGACTCTTTCTGCACACCCACGAAAATCCTAAAAACATGTCTTTAATGAGTCTAGAGGGAAAAGTGGGGCTGCTTGTAGTCTAATTAGAAGCTAGATAAGTCTAATGCTCTCCCCACTTCACTCTTCCAGGGATATCAGACTAGTTACTAAATTGTCACTTAAATGGCCAAATTGACTGATCAAATCAACAACTGAACATGGACTAAGGTAAATACAGGGACTGTCTACGATATAGTCTACAATGACTCCCTGAGTGTTGGTCCAGGTTGAACTTCAACCCATCCCATAGCCTCCAATGAAACCTCCAAGCTTATGACTGAGGTGGATGGTCAATAACCTAATCTGCTTGAAGAAGGCAAGCCTGAGTATAGCAGTCCTCTACTGGGGGAATTAGATAAGGGAAGGGTACTCAGGGAGGGGAGTGAAGATAAAATTAATGACCACTCCACAGGCTTTCACATCTATGACATTCAAAATTTTGGAGCTTGAATATATAGCCAGGGATACCTTGATGTATTACCTGACATTTGACGCCACGGCACTGGGACTGAATGCTTCCTGTGGCGTCATCACATATCTTACTGTCCTCCTATTTGCTGGTGTTTGCTGGTCTTGGCGGCTTTTCTTAAACTTTAAAAAAGAATTTAAATCAGGAAAGTATCCAGGATTTTGAGTGGGTGGGGATGGGGCTTATTTTACATTATAATGTAATGTTCAACACTGATAAACATTTTATGAAAAATAGGCATTATTAGCCATTCTGAGATTGAGTGGAAAACTGGGTTGGCATTGCAGTGCATTGTGGGGCTGTTTTAGGCGACATATTTCCAAGATGGAAGCTATTATGTCTGTCCCCTATACAACAGGTAAGAATTCCTTTAAGAAATTTCTTTATTTTAAGAAAGAAACAAATTATGCTCTTAGCTCCATCTGTCAAACAATAAGCCAGTTTTATAAAATAATTGGGATACTATGCGCGCTATGGTTGGTCGAAAACCATGTTTGATAAGAGTAACATAACATGCTATCTTCATTTTAGCGCGTGCAAGTATTGCAACTGTCAGGTTTTAATCTATCGCAAGCTCTCATTGGCCAGTTTGAATAAGACGACACATAGGGAGAATTTACTTATACTTTACTTTTTTCAATCTTTTCGCGTTTGTTATTTTATAAAACAAATCAAAAACAGTTTTCCATGTTTGATACTCTGATCAAAGTACTTGGGATGTTGGGAGAACACTCGAGAAGCTGGAAACCACTCCGCTACGCATCATGGTTTCCTACACTCCTCTCATGTTCTCTCAACATCCCATTTTGATCAGAGTATTAAAAACGGAAAACTGTTTTTGATCTGTTAAATCAATCCCTCACTGGTCCACTAGCCTGCATATAGCGGCGCTTTTGGGGAGTGGGCAAAGAAAGTGAAGGGGATTGGTTCTGGTCCACCCAAGCACCAATTAGGTGTATTACAGGTGTGCATCCAGAAATTTGCAATGGAGTGTCTGAAATGAAAAAGTGATGATATAGTGATGTCATCAAAAATGATCCTGATCTGACTTATTGAATTTGTTCTTAGATTTATTTTTAGATTTGATATTAGGAAATTTAATCTTGAGGTGGATTAAAGATTCGAGAAACAGAAATCATAAATAAGAAGACATACGACTACAACATAAAAAACTCCAAGCCAGCTTGGGAGGTGTCTGGGGCACTTAGGGACACCTTTATCCCTCCTCTGGCATGGCACACCTTCATTATTTGTCCATTATTATTCTCTTTGTATTGGTCAGCATTGATGGTTTGCATGTATTCCCAAGAGAGTCAAAAGACAAAAACATGGCGGCCATCTTGGTGCGGTTCAATTGAATCTAATGGGAAATCTTTTGTTAAATACCATACCACCAAAATGGCCGCAATGAGGTTCGAGATCCTCAGAATTACAGCACGTTTCGGGGATGAATTCCTAAAAGCTGTCTTCTGTTTTCTAGCTCCAAGCAGTAATAAAATATCGAGTGCTTCGTACTACTACCTCTACTTGAGTAGCGAGAGGTACAAACAAATGACCACAATGCTGCAAATAATCACAGATTGAAATAAAAATTAAACAATAAATACTAATCTACCTTTTCCTTTATCCAGGAGAGCAGTCGATTGGTCCTGGTAGCCTTCTTCGCTGGTGGTTGCTATAAAGGAACTTAACAGGATCAGTTCACGTGAAGAAGAACGAAAAGAAAAGAAGAAAAACAACGATCCTGAAGTAAAAGATTAGTTTGGCTATCATTAAAAAATTGGCTCCTTAATGACTTACCTCTGATGTTTCACCTTCATCGACATGCTTTCTTTTTCTAAAGAAATTCATTTTAGGAGTGAAAAGCCAGCGATCAATTAAATATTGATTCAAAGCGAACAAGATGACGGATCGAAATGCCCGCTAACAAAATACTCGTATTTGATTGGTGGATCCACGCTATACAAAACATAGGGAACCCAAAACAAAATCAAGACTGAAATCAGAGTTATACGAGTGTAGATTGAAAACTTATTCATTTAAAATAATTCAGTCAGTGAGACCGTCAGTGAGTCACCAAGCGATTTAGTAAAAACCTGGTTGTCTTTGGGTTTCCTGTGTTGAATCTAGCTAATGTCTGATTGTCTGATTTCCAAGAAATGGCCGTGGGAGTTCAAGCGCAATAAGAGAAGCGTTTGACTCGCTTTAAAATGGATAGCTCCGAATTGCAGGCCACTGCAAAGGAGTCCAAAAGAAACGAAAGTTCAATTAGAAGCACGAAGAAAAAGAAAAAGAAAAAGAAAAAGGGATTACTAAATAAAGACACGGATGATTCTTCCATCCCTGCTGAAGATAAACAAGCAGTTGTAGGAAGTGATACTTGTGGTGTCACCGAGTCTTTATTCAAGGCATCGACTTCTAAGTTGGAAGATGTGGAGGCTTCAAAGATAACCAAAGTATCAGAAGAGGCAGAAAGAAGTCCTAGGACTGAAGATGTACGAAGCAAAATAAACAAGCAAGTGGAAACGGGTTTCAAGGAGTCCGAAAATAGTCAGAATGAAAAGCAAAATACCGGAGGCGGAGATGACAGGTCAAATCTTTCGACATTTCTAGATCAGCCAGAAGAAAAACCAAATGCAAACAGCTTAAGAAAGAAGAAGAAAAAGAAGAAATCCAAAGAAAAGGATGGATTTTTGGTATCTCATGTCTTAACAGAACCCCAGGATGATCCAGACAAAGACAAAGACCTCGAAGAGGATAAGTATGGCGAAGACTCAAAAGGAAGTCCGAGCGAAGAGGAAGCTTCTGAAGAGGAGGAATTTAAAGCATTCATTCACGACAAAGAAAAGAAACCAAATGACCTTCAAAAGTTTACTAAAGAGTCTTTTCTACTTTCAACACCTGAAAAGGAAAGGTACGTAAAGTTTCCCTTAATCTTAAAACAGATTTGTAGTTGATTTATATGGGTTTATAAGTTTGCCGGGGACTCAGGTAGTCATCTCGATAAACCGGAAGAAACAAGAAATACTGCTTCCAGTTTCCACGCACTTTTCACGCAGCACCGATATGATCACTGCATTTGATATACCCGCAGAGTACGTACCCTTCGTGCTTTTGTAAGAGAAAGTGATTTTGAACGATCATGGAAGGGGAGGGGAGGGAAGGGACGGGGTATCAAGGGATAAAATTAAATTAGATGAAATGCTCCTTTTTTCAAAGCCCACACACCATAGAAATTTATATCTGCTTACCTTGTGGGTGTTGCTGATAATAAACTACAGGGAGCCCAAGAGTGCTAGATAAAAAAGATAAAAAGACCAGAAGTCTCTTGAAAAAAAAATTGCACTGTTTTTGCTTGATTTTACTTTTCAACAGTCCCTTCCAAGTCCCCCCCCCCCCCCCAACTTTTGATATGAGCAACTAAGTTAGCAAAAATCAATCGATCGACAACATAGGACAGTAGAGTACCTCAAATTTAGCATATTTGCCAAGTTAGAGGGTTGATAGACTTGAAATGGCGAAGATATAGGTCCGTAAAGGTGCGACATTTTCAGACGTTTGTACGGGTGGGGGTAAGGTTTGTGCCCCCACCACCGTCTGTAAAATTTCGTGACTTTGCATAGCTATATCTTCGCCTGTTTCCAATAAAACGCTATCAAACTTGGTGAATTATTAATTTTGAGAGGGGTTTTCCAGCATTATCAATGTTTTTTGCTAACTAGTCCATGTAACTAAGTTGAAAAAAAATATATATATATATGATATATATATATATGTAAATATATATATACAGTAATAGGAATATGTTTCATTAAAGTCTGTCTGATGAGTGCGTAAGCACGAAACTCGGAGTTACAGTGAACATGTCTCGTCTTTAATCCAATCTTTATTATATATATTTATTGCTTTGCATCCCTACGCATCGAGCGCTGTTTCACCAGTATAGACCACATTACATACTTTGTTATATATATATATATATATATGTTAAGTCCATCAAAAGGGGTACCCATCACAGACAGACTGTAACTAAAACCCTTACTTTTTCGTACTCGTTTAGAAACAATTTTCTTCAAATTGTCACTCTTATTTATGGCGTCGGCCTCCAAGCTCTTCGAACGATTTTCATGGATGTTCATCCCACGTGGTCAAACAAGCCTGCTGCTGCAAAATCTCTTGTTAAGGGGTTCATGAAACTTAAAGGGCATGAATTGGCTTCTTTCAAAAAAGGTGACATCAACAAATGGGATGTTTCACTCATTACAACCGTACTTCTGTATTCCAAGAAATGCAAAGATGAAATCTCCAAGAGACTAGGGTTTGAAGATGCTATTCGCAGCATTAAAGACCACAAAAATCGTTTGATCAGCCATATTAGCTCGGAAAAAATGCCAGATGCAGACTTCCAAACTTACTGGCCAGTAATTTCCAACGACATTGTAACTATCGGAGGCAAGTCGGAAGATATTGAAGACATAAGTAAAGGTAAACATTCTCAGTTTAAAGTCGTAAAGTACACTCGTCAAAATTAATTACTTGACTCTGATTGGTCGAGAGGAGTACAATTATAGCGTTTTATAAGTGTCATTCGGCATTTATAGGCTTTTGAATTTTCGAATTGTACGAAAAAAAATCTTAGTAGTCAGTAGAGCTTGCGCCCCATTTCGGTTAGGTAGGTGTTGAACTTGGTGCTAAGCAGTGCTAATGTGTTGCTGGCTTTCCCAAAAGGAAAAGCCCAAGTTCAACTTGTCGTGAAATTATTTGCTTTTCTGAAAAGTATTTGCAGCCATATTGGTGGCAATTACCTTTTTAAAAGTGACCAGGTTAAAATTTTATCATATTAATTAATTGATAGAAATTTAATGTTCATTTTATTCTATTAATTTTTGCTTGTCATTCGTTTGGTATAGGCGATGTTTTGGAAACCGGCAAGTTTTATCGTGATCTATTTCTAGGAGAGATTAGTAGCCGAGATGCTCTTCATAGCAAGATATCAGACATGGACAAAAAACTAGACATTCTGATTGCAGACAAAAACCTCAGTTCATCCAAGGCTGACTCTTCTCCGACTCTTAAAGATTTGAGTGGCCCTAAATGGGATGAATGGCTCAGATTTTGTGATAGAGTGAGGAATTTTGATTACCATCAAAACAATTACATTCTGATCACTGATGCCATGTCTCGTGAAAACGTACAGCATTATTCTCCCCTTCGAAGTGTGCCATGGAAAGTTGTCCTGGATTTTGACCCATGTTCCGAGGAAAAGGGCTTATACCATGATTTTATCAACAAAGAAGGAAAGATCAGCCTTATCAACATGATAACCCCTGATGAAATACGCCGCCAACATACCACCAACCTTGTCAGGCACCTGGACACCCATAAGACGCAATGGGTATTTGTAAATGGCCGAGAGAAAGATAGCGTTGGAGGTCCTCAGACGTTGCAGGAGTGGAAAAATTCGTCTGTGAAACAAATAACTAGGTTTTTCAGTTGTTGTTCGGATCCTGATAAACTTGACAGGCACAAACCTATTATTTGTATTATTTTGCTGTGTCGAGAGGAAACTTTTCCATTTTTAACTGTAACCCTTGACAGACTGAAAGAAAGTTTTGACGATTTTAGCATCAATTTTGTTGGTGTTAAACAAGCAAGCAGTTACGACCTCGGGACGGATATTAGCATCACAGAACTTAGCCCAGACCTTTTAAATTTAGGATTGGAAAACTTTTTTCAAGCGTCTTCTGTAAAGGAATACCGGTTGCCAACATCGCAAGCAGGGTTACCAGTCAAATTGACCCAAAATCAGTACCTCTTTCTACAAGAATACTTAGACGTCTTGTATGACGGATGTGAAGACCTCCCAAACCTGACAGGAGAGCCGGATGGAGAAGAAATCTTGCAGAAATTAATCAATGAACATAGAGAGTCTTTCATGTCTGGCAACTGGATTTCATTCATAAGTCTTTTCGATAACCATGATGCTCGGCGAGAGATAGGGAATGAAGTTCGAACTCATATTCAGCGGCTTTTAGACCTAGGACTGACTCATTCAACTATTGTAGAATTATGCCACTCACCAGGAACAGGCGGCTCTACGATTGCTCGTCGGGTTCTATGGGATCTGCATAAGTTCTTTCCCTGTGCCATTGCCAATATGGAAGGTCTCAACAGTGACTTTGACGATGATTTAGTTTGGATTAATGGACTTGCAGATCGTATCAATGATTTGCACGATTTATGTCGCACGATTCCCTTGGTACTCCTGGATGGAAAACATGCAAGAATGGAAGCCATAAGTAATAAGCTTGTAAGAATATTAAACAACCGGGGACTGAGAGTAGTACTTCTGAGATGTTTACACCGATCAAAAGGAAGCGACATTGAATCCACGTCCGAAGCTTCAAACGTCCATGCCAGATTTTCTGTTAACGTGAAGCTAGAGGAGTCAAGGGCTGATCTCAACGAATTTGAGGCAAAGTACAAAGACTTCATCGAGGACATCACGAAGAATAAAACCACTCTTTGTAGAGTGTTTCATTTTCCACTTATTGCAATGCTTCAAGGATTAGAAGGGTTTGGTAAAAAGCTAGAGCATATAGTTTACGACACCTTTGATGAAATGACCAGCTTCGAGAAGGAAATTGCCGTTTTGGTTGCTTTCATTCAGAAGTACGCAGCTCAGGCAACGCCAGCTTCGCTTTTATATAAGGCATTTAAACCCCATTTTGGTCGTGAGTGTGATACCAACAAAGGAACAACATACGACGATATTAACCAGCCCATTACAGAACAGTTGCTCAACTTGATGGTACCTACAAAGCCAGCACCGGTTCGTCGTGGAGGCAGCCGCTCTAATGTTAGCTCTTTCCATGAGAGCTATACACTTCAACATCCCCTTGTCGCAGACTTGGTGCTCAAGAAAGTCTATTTGGACCAAAGGCGTAATATTATTGCTTTAACGCGCGAGTTTCTTGAATTCCCAATATTCCAAGATGAGCGTTTCTTTTCTCTTATTAATGATATATTCATTAGGAATCGAAGTTCAGCAGCAAACGCAAGGTTTTCAATTTTGTTTGAAGAACTTAAGTCAGTGAGCTCTAGTACTGCTGCACAGATCTTTTGCGAGGTCGCAGAGAAAGCCAAAGATGCCACTCTTTACGGACACGCGGCTCGATTTCATACCAAGAAAAACTCGCCATCATTTTCAACCGCTAAAGAATTGATTGCCAAGGCATTTCAGTGCAAAAATGCAAAACACAAGATCAGGTCTATCTATGACATGAAGGGAGGAATTCTTCAAAGTGAGTTGAAATTCTTGGCGAACACCCACAAAATTGACTCATTGCCCTCTTTACAGAAATTGGCTGATGAAGCTTTGCAGTCGTACAAGAAAGCAAGAAACTTTCCACCGAGTTTTCCTAATCCTTTATTAGGGGAAGTAAAGGTATGGATTGCGTGCATCGAATGGATTACAAAGTACCAGTGTAATGGAGACTCTGATGAGACAATAAAGTTTCTCAACTCAGCTAATGTACCTCCGTTTTTTAGTACCTGTGTTAGCGATTCATTCAATCTTTTGGATATCGTTGATAATATAGTCCAGTCGGCAGTTACCCTACCAGATCCAGAAGACACACAGAGGCAAGCAAATACCCTCAGGGTTTCTTTGATGCGCACATTTAATAAAAGACGACGAGCACCTGTTGGGAGAAAAGATAAGGATGATGTTATCCAGGCGTGCATTGCACTCTGTTCTACAGAAAATTTCCCAAAGTCATCCCATACAGAGCTAAAGCGCCTACAGGCACACTATATCATCAGCTGCGTGGACGGCCAAATCGAGACCATTAAAAAGGAACATTTAGAGTTCTTAGCGAAGCTGTTGGAAAGTTTGGTGCTAGTGGAAAATGAAGGCAGTTCAATGGCATACCATCTGATGAAGGTTTGTTTGCTGATCACAGAACCCAGGCATTATTCTTTGGAAAAAGGTCTACGAGTAGCAGAAAAATGGATTCAGGAATCAAGCTACAACCCTCTTCCCTACTTTTACCAAATGATGATTTACTTCCTTAAAATACTAGACGGGAATCATCTTTTGTACAGAGACAGCTACCACAAAGCTATCAACAAATGCCAAGAGAATTCACAGCATCACTGCAGAGGTGCGATGTCTACTCACTTCTTGAAAAGAAGGGGAGAGGGGATGAATCGTTTAATGACCAAGAGTGCCTTATTAAGTGGAGAAGCCGAATATCCTCGAAATGTCAAAGAGTTCTGGACGATCCACAGCCGCAAGAAACTTCTGGAGTGTAGAGGAAGAATCAGAATTCGACAAAAGTCCGGTCGAAGAAAGCAAGTTTACATTGAGCTCGCACAAGGCAATATCGAATTATATGTTGGCAAAAATGCTGATATTGGAGAAGTTGAACGAGATTTTTCCCAAGGAAGCATAGTTTACTTTGTCGTTAGTTTTAACTTACAAGGTCCAGTTGCAAATGGCATTACTTTTACGCCATCTTTAACTGAAGGTGATTAAGTCAAGAAATTTTAACGCCAAATCGTAAAACGGGATCACAAGTGTGGATTCTAATTCAGACTTAGTGAGAGTAAAAAAACTTCGCAAATAGAGTTTTAGGAACTGTTCGAACTCATGTATTGATAGTATCACTGATGCAAAGGATTTCTGGAAAATACATTGAAAAGTTGTGGACCTGGTCTCTAGAATACACTTCAATTGGATGTCCATACACAAGTCATTAAACACTTTGCAATAGTGATGAAATGCCAAACTAAAGAACTCTTAATAGAGTTAGAACTGATTATAACCATAGGGGCTAGTTTCAAGAATCCAAATGCATGAGTGCTTAATAACTTAATTTCCCAATACATTTAAGATGATTTATCTCAAACACTAGAAACAAACTTTTTTACTGCTTGCATAGCAAAATAAAGTAAAGCGAGGCGTTTCATGGCGTTTCCTCTTGTTAAGCATCACTCTGCTCAGTAAATTGATCGTGTCGAAAGCTTGATCAATCTATCTTTGATCGACTAGTTTGATTTGACTAAAGCAATTAGTCCTCTCGCTCTCCTGCATGAGCTATGAATCATTAGCCCATCATTTAACCAATGGCCTGCTATTGACTCAAAGACTATTCGGGCTCGAGGCGCCTAGTTAGAGCTGAGACTCGTATAAGGATGCTAGCTGATGCTGAAAGTTTTGTTACATTTTTTTATACTAAGCTCAAAATGCATTATGGGCGATGTTAGTCCAATCAGCAAAAGGTCACATCAATATGGAATTTCCGCAAACCTTTTCTGCACGTTTTTATGCACATATGCATATAATGAAACATGCAGCAAGACCTTCTTGTACCTTTTTGAAACATAGCTGTATCTAAAAAATACAATTTCACTAATTACCATACAACTACTTGCAAGAACGTTGTCATACGAAAATAGAACATTAGTGATTTAGTGGATAGGAATTATATTAAAAAACAAAAGAATATCACTGAAAAATCACTGTTTTCTTTTGTCTTTTGATGTATTCCTTTCTCACTAAACTACTAATGTTCTAATATCGTATGACAACCTTCTTGCAAGTAGGTGTATACATGGCAAAATTACTTGATGCTATTGGCTAATATAGGATAGCTATTTTCGTAATTCGGAGCCGAATTATAGTAGAAAATGTAATCTTGAAGTATTATAATGTCCAAAGTTTGATAGAAGAGAGCTCATGTAAAATGAACGTTTGAACTCTGGATAAAATTCTCATCTTGAACCATAACTACATTTGATTTGATAGTTCAGAATGATTGACAGCGCATGGTAATTATATTGGTGTCAGTAATAATTAAAGACAGTTTTGTTGTTGTTAAATTTTGCCTTGTATATGATTAACGGCCTGCAGGAATTGGTTTCAGGAGAAGTGTGAGCAAAAAAAAAAAGTAATTCGTTATCTCTATTTTTTTGAAATTGGAAAAAAGCAAAAAATAATTAAATAAATAAATAAACAACAAAAAACAAAACAAAACAAAAGCCCGAGTAGGCATCATGATTAGGTCACCCATCTAGGTACTAACCCTCCTCAACCGGGCTTGACTCTGTCATTGAATGCATACCCAAGTTTTTTCCACTGGGCCACGGTTCCATGAAATTTGCACAACAATAGCGTTGAAAACAATGCACCGGATAGACTAGACTTTTTAACATTTTCTCAATCGATTCCGTGCGTGGCAGAGATGCAAGGGATTAGCCGATATGGTCTGGGGGCCGGCTGGTCTCTCCCCTGAAGCTTCGGCTAGAACATTTTCTTGCGTAATTCGTACAACCCAAGGGCAGAAGGATTTAATCGCCGTCAGGTCCGAAGTCCATACGACGCCTCAGCTCTGCGGATGTCTCGGGGGTATGGCAAAGTGGAATCGTTTTTTTTCCTGAATTTTTGACTTGGTTCAAATCCCACAATAGAAAGTTATATTTTGTTTTTAATTACTATTATGACAGGTCCAAATCCCATCGAGAATTTTTGTCTTTTTTCAAACATTTCCCCCCCTTAACTTTTCTTTTTTAATTTTCCAATCTTCAATAATAATAATAATAATAATAACAACAACAACAACAACAACAACAACAATAATAATGATAATAATAATAATAATATTTAATTAGGATACTCCACTCATAAAAATGATTTTCAGGGAATAAATTGAAAATAAATTGACCGAATCGAGAACTCGCGGCGCCCGAGGCGTGGAAAACGACCCGGCGCGACCTGGCGTGATTCACGAATTAGGAACGGCGCCAGAACACTCCGCCAACAACCCAAGCACCCCCCCAACAACAATACATTTAATGCATTCAAATCTGGTGTTACAGTCAAAACGGCTCAAGCTTACCCTCCTAGATCGATTCTATCAATGGTTTCGTTATTTTTGAATATTGAAATTTGTTATTCTTTCTGAGAATACGAAGACTCGGGATTCAAAATAATAACCGATATTCAAAACTCGAATTCTGGATTGTTGGATTATTCCATACAAGGAACAATAATCTTTTTTAAACAAATAACATTATGTGCGGCTTTTTCTTAGTTTGGATGCTACCTATCTACATTGGAAAAGTTGGTTTACAAATGCTTATAAAAACTCTCCACTTGGTTAAATTTCTCAGAATTTTCTCTGTATATTGTCACATTTTTCAGTTATTTAGGCCCCATCCCCCACTTGCCGTTCTGTCAAAAGCTATTCTTTTCTCTTTTTTCCGTGCTTCCATATTCTAGTTTTTTAAACTAATAATTTTGAATAATGTCAACACAGGCCTACAACTATATAAGTTTAACAGATATGTTATTCATGATAGTTTTGATTCATCAGCTTTTTTAATTATAAATCAAACCAAGCTTTCGAGCATCTTGCTCTTCATCAGGGCAAACGGTTGTGACAATTTTACGAGAAAACACGCAAAATAACAATGTGCGCGTGCTAAAGTTAAATGTGTCAGTTGCTAGGAGCGCGCGTGTTACGAAGGGAGAAATTTATTGATAAGATACGCTATATGATCTTAATTGCCAATCAAGCTACGATAGCTATCAGACAATGTTCTTCCACTGTCTCTATTAAAGAGAGCATTTGATTCATTACCAATCTTCCATGCCTCCAGCCATTTTCTCTGGTGCCATCGTTCTTATTTATAAACTACCAAGCCAGTTAATGCGACTCGGGCAACAATTTCAGAACTGAAATTAATCCTTAATTTTACTCGGCCCAAAAAGACGCTATGAAAAAGGTGTGCTATTCCATGTCTTATACTCTCTTTTCATAGGCCCCATACGATTACCTATACTACATATTGTATATTCATAATGTTACAACTAAAACTTATGTAAGCAACATCTTAATTTTTATTGCAATATCTTCACTTTTCAAGTACCGTACCGGTTAGTCTTCTCCGGGACCAGCCGTTGTTAGTTCCGTCATTAGCTTGACCCAAAATAATGACGGCTACTGCGTAGTTGACTAAGTACTGGTTTGCGCAGCGTAATTATTCATATCAATAATACATAATCCAATTTGTTTGTCGGTGCTAAACAAAGGAATAACATCGGACATGTCTGCCGAACTCCATGCAAATTAACGTAAAACGCAGTGTCTACACAAGGAAATAGTTCTAGCGCTGTATATACCCCTTGCATGTGACGTCAAAGCAGCTCAATCTTGGGGACAAAAAAAAAAAAAAAAAGAATTCCAATCTCCTGAGAATTGGAACCTATTGTTTTGTCCCCCAGATTGAGCTGCATACCGACGTGCTGCAAGGGGTCTATCAAAAGCCTATTCACGATTGCTTGGATAAGTGTTCCCAGGCTTCACCTAACCCGGCCCAGTGTAAGAATGCAGGATGAAATAAATTGCGCACAGCGTCTAGGGAGGTTCATCGTCGACTACCATGGTAGAACAGTCCGTTGCGCTCTAACGCTGAATACTACGTGACCACACTAAAAAGTGCTCCACAAGTTTTCAAGTTCTTTGTGCTTGATCTTTGGTATCCATTGCTTGTAAGCATTAAGTAAAAACTTCCCATCAGCCTTCAAAGCTTCCCGAAGTCTTTCTTTGCTATCAACATTAACACTCGCTAGCTCACTCAGAAGGACTTCTGTCCGCGGTTGTAGCTTGGCCCAAGATTTTACCATCAATGAAGGACTACCAATGAGAACGGGGACGTACTTCTGAAGAGAGGTAAGAACTTTGCCTTCCAATAAAAATCTCCCAAACCATTTGAATTTCTCGAGACCTGATGGGTATTCTAATTCTTGAGCGGGTATCTGCCATGCCCTGGGACCAAACGTACAAGCCATGTGACACATGACCGTTCCTGACTCGTCATCATAACGAGGCGGAGGGTCATCTTGTGGTTTAGCGAATGTGCACTGCTTTGGAACAAGTACTGGTAGCCATCCTGGTTCAATAGCGGTGACCCCTGCGAGCCAATACAGATTTGAATCAAATTTTGTTATCTATACCATCCTGGGATAATATATATATTCCATATATTTTTGAAGGCGACTTTATACGAGCTGGTAGAGCAGGGACGGATCCAGGAATTTGTTTGGGGGAGAGAGGTGTCCCAAATTTTTCTTTTGCTTCAAAAAAGCGTGAGAGTAATAACGGCCTTAGTGGGTATCCGTTGGAATGCAGGACAACCCCCACCCCCGGATCTGCCACGGTAGAGTAAAGGGTAGTAGCATTTGGCGGTGATTGCAAGTAACAGACTGGAGCTTCCGAACTTCAAATTTTTAGTAGTTTCAATATTTCCTTGAATGAATGGTCGTAAAAACTGTCACGCTGCAAATACAGGTTAACTAACTATATCTTACGCCATCATCAACCTTATTTTGAAATAGTTGAGAATATATAGACCGCATGGCACTAATGAAATACATGAAGATATAGAAATATAGATAAGTTATAGTGCTTGGGAACGAGGTTATTCCGGGCGAAAGACCCTTGGAATTAAATTCGGAAAAATTAATTTCCGACCTCGCTGGGAATCGAACCCACGACCTTCGGAATTGTACTACCGATGATCTACCAGCTGAGCTTGAGGTCAGACTGAGAGCAGGCCGGGGATTCCCAGCGAGATCGGAAATTAATTTTTCGGAATTTAATTCCAAGGGTCTTTCGCCAGGAATAACCTCGTTCCCAAGCACTATAACTTATCTATATTTCTATATCTTCTTTGAAATAGTTGTATACCTCTTTCTCTTTTGATACGCAAAACTATAAAACTACTTACCTTTCATAAACATCTTGGTAGTCTCCATAATCTCCTGATAAACGACGTACTCCGGTAGAACACTGAACAACGCAGACTTTGGATGAATAAAAACTGGTTCTTCCAGAGTCGTACAGACATATGCGTTCTTAAGTTTGGGATCATTCAACTCCTCTGACGGGATTCTCCGCGCAACACGATCTCCAAGACCTGCAAGACAAATCTGGCGCAAAGCAATACACTGCTCAACACTCGGTGGCTTCATTTGTGGATCCAGTTTAGCCTGTGAATCCGGATTAACCAGATTGACTACATTTGTCAACTGGGAACGCAACTTGCGTATTTCTATCATTCCTTTATGGCGAAGTCCATTCTCGTAGCAGAACTTCTCTGTGCTACCAGCGTATTCACTAGCCCCGACTGCACGTAGGAGTACCATCAAATCCCCTAGCTTCTGCGCTTCACCATACCCTGCCCAGCTGCGCCTGAGCTGCGTTATTTTAGCAACCTTCTTCCTGAGTTCCTCTTTATCGCCTGTGAACCCTGCACTTTTTATGTCGTCAATAAAAATCTCATTAACAGTTAGTGCAGAAACGATAGCAATGACATATTCCAGGCAGTTTTTCTGGTTTCCAAGACAAAGCATCTTACCATAACGAGGCGAGACTGGGAAGTTGGACATGGAGCGTCCTAGTGGAGTGATTACAGCGTTAATGTTCCCCTTGACGGTTTTCTTGTTTTCTAGTGCTCCAAGATCCAGCAGGAGCGTCTCGGCAGCTTGTAAAGCTGTTGCACTAGGAGGGGTAGGGAAGGGAAAGTTAACCACCTTATTAATATTAATGCTTTTCATTTGAAGCATCAAGTCATCAACAGGCCTGCGAGAAATCTCAGCTTCAGCGAATTCCTCAAACTCATTCGTGAATACTGCGGAAGAATAAAGCCTGTAGCAGTGACCAGGCTCTACTCGGCCAGCTCTTCCTGCTCTCTGATTGGCTGATGCCTTGGAAGTCCAGGTTACTTTAAATGAAGACACCCCAGTGATCTTGTCATAAAATCTTCTTTTTACCATACCGGTGTCAACTACATATTTGATGTGTGGGATTGTCAAAGACGTCTCAGCTACGTTGGTCGCCACAACACATGGTCTAGTCCCCTCCGGAACTGACTGGAAAACTTTGGCCTGTTCTTTGCTCGCGAGCAGCGAATACAGGGGGAGTACGTACAAAGGCAAATTGTGGTCCACCCCAGTGGTGTACGCTGAATCATCCATGTCATCACAATCGTAGTCTTCGTCACCTACAGGGTCTTGTACTTCATCCTCGGCTTCACACTCATCAGTCAACGGAACAATGGGATACTTGTTTAAGTCAAACTCATTCTCCGATTCCTTATTACTGCCTTTCCCGTATTTCTTAGTGCCATCTTTGTCATAGGGAAAAGTTCTGCGAAGTTTCCTACATAAACTATGAACTTCACTCTGTCCTGTGACAAAGACAAGAATTCCTCCGGGTGGCAGAGTCCGGTGGATTTTACAGATTTTCCGGTAAGCTTCCTCGACGTAATCATCCGGGGTTCTTTTATTGAAATGAACAGTGACAGGAAATTGACGCGAGTCGACCTTGACGCTGATTGGTAGGCTCGGAAACAGCCTGGTATTTTCAGTAAAGTCTTCCACACGAAGCGTAGCAGACATTATTACAAGCTTAAGCTCGTTTCCTTGTTTGTTGCGCAAAGGAACAATCCTTGAGAGAAGGCCGATGAGGATATCCGTAAATACACTCCTTTCATGAGCCTCGTCGATGACAATAACAGAATACTTCGACAACAAAAAGTCGCTCTCAACTTCCTTTAGCAAAACGCCATCAGTCATGAACTTCATGACAGTATTATCAGTGCAGTTGCCTTGGTAACGGATCTGGTAAGATATCTTATCAGTTCCCATGTTCATTTCCTTAGCAACACGCTCCGACATGCTGACAGCTGCTACTCGACGTGGTTCGGTGATTCCGATTTTCCCACGAGTAGCGTAGCCTGCTTCGTACAGAAACTGAGGTACTTGTGTTGTCTTTCCACTTCCGGTTTCACCACAGATTATGACTACTTCATTTTCATTTATAGCTTCCATTACTGCTTGTTCTTCTGAGAGAATAGGGAGTTGAAGCCTAGCTGCTTGAATGGCAGGGTCCCTTTTTACTTCTACAAATACTGCTGGTTTGGCAAAAACCTTTTCTGTTTTAGCTTGAAAGCTGTAACCTTTCTTCTCGGTAGGATTTTGCTTGTCTTTATGGGGGTCCTTAGGCTTGTCCTCTTTTTGTTTTATCTTTGCACTAGTTTCCTTCAAATCGGTTCTTTCATGAGTCTTGTCTTGATCTAAATTTGTCTCTTCTGAACTCTCATCACATGAATCTTTATCTGGAACTTCCTCATCTTCATCGTCGCTACTTTCAGATTCCGACTCTGCATCGTCTTCTACCGTCTCGGGCTTTGATAATGGTTGGATAGCCTTTTTCAGTAGACGGACCTTTTTTGCTTTTTTTCTTCCTTTTGAAACACTGGGTATAATATCCTGCTGCATCGTTTCTTTAGGGATTCCGGAAGCTGTTTCTGAGAGCTTTCTCTTGCGATTCAATTGTCCAAGTCTAGTTGCCGAACTCATAAGTTCTAGCTCGCTTTCACTAACAGCATGCTTTTCTAATTCTTTCAACAAGTCGGCTCTCTTTGCTTTTTTTTGCTTTCTTTCTACAATCTTCTCTAGACGCTTTCGTTGCGTCTGCGATAGCTTTTTCTTCTTCTCTGCCTTAAGAATCTTCGTACTTTTAATCTTGTTTTTATTTTCTATAACCAACGGGTTAGTATCTTCTGCAGAAGTTCCATAATCGTTTTGTTTTAAACTTACATTATCTAAAATGCCTTCCCTAGGACGAGAAGTGTCCTTCGCAGTTGTAGAGTCAGAAGACTCTGTTTCTTGGTTAACTTGCCTTGCTTTCCAGTTGTATCCCTTCTTTGAACGACCCATAATCGCTGTGCACAGTGTGTAAACTAATTAAAAAGTAGCAAACCAGGAATTTTCTTATAATATGAAAACACGTGCAAATACAGTGCGTCCCCCATCTTGGATTTTGGAGAACTGGGTAACTCCGCTGGTCAAAGCTTGGACTCATTCGCTACTACCGTCTGGGGGAGGGGTGAGTAAATAAATTATCTTTATAGAAAAATCTCCAGTATGAAATAGAAATCATATTATAGATGTCCCATCTAATTTTTCATATTAGATATAAATCTAAATTTTATAGTTTTATGAAATAATGTTTTTAATGTGTCGATTAAAAAAGTTTTGTTTGTTCATAATTTTTTCCCTCCCATAGAAAAATAGGTTTTCGTATCGGAGAAGGAACTCTCCCGAGTCTCTCTCGTCAGTGTTCTTCCTGCACGTTGTTCAAGATGGACGCCGATCTTTACGATGAGTTCGGTAACTATATCGGCCCAGAACTGGACAGCGATGAAGAAAGCGAGTCCGAAGAAGAAGAACCCGAGGATGATATTGAAGCTATCGTAAGTATTCCTATAAAATTTCTAAAATGAAGGAGCACAAAGAATCAGAATTGCACATGGTTTTGAACGTCATTTGTACGTTGATTGACAGTGAAAAAGACTTGCTAAAAGTAGGCTTATTTTCTAGTATAGATACATACAGATACAGAACAATACAGCAAGCCTTCTTTCATTAAGTTTAGAAATATAATATAACTTGTCTTCACAATTCACTTTAGCATCGAAGGTGTCCATAAATGCTTGGGCATGAAGGCTATGTAAAAGCTTTAAAAAAATTAAATTCATATATATATAAGCTAAACTTTCATATTTCTTCTTTAATGTAAGATTTCTCTTTTCAATAGTCCAGTTTTATTCTACATTCAGTGAATTTGATATCAATTTGGAAAATGATTGTATTAATATCTGTATTCCAAAAAAAGTTCCAAAACTGAATTTGGTATAAATATAGAATGCCTAGTTTTATACCTGTGCTTCGAATAGTTTTGGCAAATATATGGTCATTCCTAACATTATGCTATTGAATAAAGATATATCATATGTTCCATATCCAGGGCTGTCAACCCCCAAGATATTCAAATCTGGAGAATTGAGACATGAAGTCACAGCGCGTCAAAAAGCGCGCCAAAAAACGTCTTTCGCTTCGTAACATTTGATGTTATTGGTTTATTTCTGACCAATCAGATTATCGCTTATATTACAATAGCCGGCTTGCAAGAACAGCCATGAGGAACGTTTTGACTTTGTTAGCGATGTAAAATAACACAAACAACATGAAATAATTGGAATCTTATGGTTGTGAAAGTCGATTCTCATAAGAAATGGTCAGCCTCTGGAATTATCCGGGAGATTTGAGACTCTAATCTGGAGACCGGGAGATACGGTCCAAAATCTGGAGACTCCCGGTTTATCCGGGAGAGTTGACAGCCCTGCATATCGATGTTGATCAATGTGCTGTGCATTGGTCTTTTCTGCAAAGTGTTGTGCATGCTAACAAAGATATATCAGATGTTCCATATCCATGTTGATCATTATGCTCTGCATGGACCTTTCTGCAATGGTAAGAGTGTTGGGCATACATTGTGGTCTATCTTTGGTGCAAGATTTAATTGTATCTTACCCTGAAGTTATGGTGTTGTTAGGCTGTAGCAGAAATGCTCCTTAGTTGTTAATACCGATTTTATTACTAGGCACCCTTCTCGCATTTTCAGACATCAAAGAAGCTGCATTTGGTCTAACCTTGTGTCTGGTGACAACACATACATTGTAGTAATGAAATTGGTGGAAGTAAACTTATAAACCTTTGAATCAGAGTAAGTGTCACCCAGACAGATCTAGTGCTTACCAAGTATTTTTAATCATGTAGGCTGATAGAGATGAAGAAGAACAAATGGACCAAGATGAAGAACCACGCATGCAAATTGTCTTACATGAGGTACATTTATTACTAGACAATCAAGAAAATGGTTAACACTAGTGTAAATCTACTGAGTTATGAATGCATGTATGAGTCTGCGATGTTTAGAAGGCAGCCACTTGCATCCATAACTCAATACTAGATGATAAAGCTTGCTGAGTGTTATATTAACTATTTCTTCAATAATATAGAAGAGTCAAAAAAAAAACATTTTTGTTAGTTAGAAAACTTTCTACCATATTTTCTCAAATCTCATATATTTATGAGGCACACCTCCCATTTTAGCCTATTGTTTTATAACTAGCTCATTGAAAAAAAAGTTTCAACCAAAAACTCACTTACTGTATGAGGTGCACTATGATTTTACTTAATAAAGGTTGGACAATTAAATAAACAATTTCTATTCTGATTTTCTTTTTATCGTAGGATAAGAAATATTATCCAACAGCTGAAGAAGTTTATGGACCAGAAGTAGAGGTGAGGGAAAAAGAAGCATCAACTCAGAAAAACTATAGCTGCTGCATAATAGGGTTATACTTCATTCAGCACCAACCTTGTAATTCACTGCCAATATTAGTTAGATCAATTGGCTGAAGAAACTAAAGGAACTTGTGAAAAGCTATTGTGAAAATGGTTGCCATATCTTCAAGGATCATCAAATCCTGGCATCAGTACTATATGGAAGCACTTTGTTATAACTTGTCTACTTTTTCTTATTGTTTAAATAAAAATATTTTTTCTTTGTTTTTGTCAGGCAATTGTACAAGAAGAAGATACACAACCATTAACAGGTAATAATCCAGTTAAGAGACAGCCTCAAATTTGTGTACGACATTCATGTGTTCTAGTGAAGTTCCATGGAATTTCAAAGATTTTGTATGGTCAAAGTTATGCATTCTTTACTTTACCATTCGTATTTGTGAGTATTTTGACTCACAGTGACACATAGTTGGTGGCCTTCTACAACAAATTGAAAGCAGACACCCTTGGGACCATCACTTATTGTCAGGAATTGCGAGCATCTGCAATAGAGAAAGTTAATTTTGGTCATTTCTTTGTCAGTATTTTTGGCCTGAGATTTTTGTCCTGTCCTCAATAGCAAGGTATCTGTAATATCTGGGGTGTCCCAAAGGTGAGAGTTGACTAAATACTAACATATTTTAACCTGCTTTGTTTGTTTTCCCAGAACCAATCATTAAACCAGTGGTAAAAAAGAAGTTCTCCCTCATTGAGCAAGAACTGCCTCTGACAAATTATGATATTGAGTAAGGAAAAATAGAGAATTGTTCTCTCTATTTTCAGACTTTTGTTGTTTGATTGTATTTTATTTGTAACCCATTTTTGTTTGCATCTAAAAGTTTTTTCATTTTCTACATTTCTAGGTATCTCGCAGACTTGATGGACAACCCAGACCTTATCAGAAATGTAACGTTGGCAGGACATTTACACTCAGGAAAGGTGAATACACTTTATTCATCAAGACATGCTTAGCTGTCTGTACAATATTGTTTTTACAGACAGTTTACCTTTTTGTTTTTCTCTAGACTACATTTCTTGACCGCTTGTTTGAGCAAACACACCCAGAACTTGAATCAAAAGAAGGCAAAGATGTAAGTAAATAAACAAGTAATTAAATTAGCTCAATTCTTGCAAATGAAACTATCTTAACTGATAAGCCCTTTTTCATACAATAGCGAGAAATGATTACTGTCATTTCTTTGTCAGTAATTTCTGTAGGGGATTTTGCTCCTTTTTGCAGCAGTGAGGTGTTCATGATATCAGGGTTTCCACAAGGAGAGAGTTGACTGTATGCCTTAACATAGGTTAACTGTTTAACCATTTTATTTATTTTTAGCTTAATTATTCAGATTTCCTGTTCACGGAACAAGAGGTAATTTTACATTAGTTTTTGACAATTTCTGATTGAATCTTTGATTCTTCTGTTGGGAGGATTGTGCACATCTGTAGTTGTTTTTTTTTCCCAGTACATGTCCATTTTGGTACAAATCATTTAGGTCTTTCGTTACATGTGTATAGGTCATTTCAGTACATGTCTATATTCAAATCAAAATGTATAATATTGCAAACAAATAACATGAGATAATGTGTTACAATGACGTTTTATGATAACATGAACCAGAATTACTGCATCACAAATGCTTTGTATGAAGTGAAACACGTCTCTCAAAGTGCTCAGGAAGCTGTAATTCTGAATCATATTATAGAAAAATTCTTTACATAGACAAGTACCAATTGACCTATTCACATGTAACGAACTGACCCTACTTGTACTGAAACGTCTGGTATATCACATTAATTAATACTATTATTATTAAAGGGACACTGAAGTACTTGACAGATCATAGCTTAAAATATACATCAAACTGTGTCGATTTTAAAAATCCACTTTTTCTAGTCCTTTTCTCTTTCACACTTTCATCTGGTGTATTATATTATTGTATTATATTATTTTATTATTTCTATGTACATTTTAAGCTATGATCTGTCAGGTACCTCAGAGTCCCTTTAACGGTTATCTTAGTGATCATCATCACCTACCACTATCACCATCATCAGTCATTATTACCATCATCATCTTTTCACCATTATCACATCTTTCTCGTCCCATTATGGTCAGTATCAAAATGAATTAAAATGAAGCACTATTTTTCTTGTTCCAGAGAGGTGTCAGCATAAAAAGTACTCCAGTTTCCTTGGTCCTCCCAGACACCAAAGGCAAATCCTTCCTGGTCAATATTTTCGATACTCCAGGTCAGTCAATGTAATCTGTTACGCAGTATAATCATCATCATTGATTATCATTCATCACCATCATCATTCATTGAAATGTTTTGATTATTTGGCTCCAATAACTACAGCAGTAATAAAACTGACAAGTGACATGGATTCAATGTTGACAAGATTTAAACACTAACCCAATTTATGCATTGAGTGTTTGGGATAAAATCCTTCTAATGCATTTGCCACTCCCGGGTGGACAGCTTAATGCCTAAAGCTTTTGCAGCCCAGTCGATAATTTTTGTGGAGGGCCGAAAAACTGGAGAACCTAGAGGTAAAAGAACCCACAAATCACAGGAGAGAACCAATAAACAACTGTACTCACATACAACACCGAGACTGGCAGGACTTGAACTGGGGTCCCATTGTTGAGGGGTGGCACATTAGTGCACATTAATTATGGCTAATATCTGTTTTGTTCATTTCTAGGTCATGTAAACTTTTCAGATGAGGTGACAGCAGCATATCGGCTCAGTGATGGTGTTATGATCTTCATAGATGCCTCAGAAGGGGTGTGTCCAAATCATTGTCACATCACACTACTTTATCTGAAGCTAGCTATTGTTTATCAGCTGATCACAGTTGAAGCCTTAACAAGTTCAAGTCATAACATTAGACAAATCAAATTTTACTACATGTATTCCAATGGCTTCACATAGAAACTTGGAAGATTTCACTTTGGAAATAGTGAAATCTGATTTTTATAAATTATAAGTAAGATGGCAGGGGAGCTGCCGAAGCTAGACTGCAATGCATCCTGTTTGACAACTCAGAAAAGGCCTATTGGTTGAAAAACACTAGATAGCAACATTTGAAGTCATTTATTGAATATATGTAACTGTCTTGTTCAATCTCTGGTCAGGTACACAGGAGAGTCAATATGTTAACTCTTAACACTATTTTTTTTGACAGGTCATGTTAAACACAGAGAGACTACTAAAGCATGCCGTACAAGAACAGCTGGCTATAACTATTTGTATAAATAAGGTGAATAAAGATGTTCGTATACCGAATCGAAATATGCCAACCAACTTGAATAACTATTGTTCTGCACTAACTAGCGACTGACTATTCTCATGTTCACATGTTCATGTTCCAATGTATGAGAGGCTAGTCGGTCGCTAGTCAGTGGGAAACAATAGTCATATAAATTGGTCATCATATTTTGATTTAGCATATAAAATGTCCTATTTTTGATTGGACACATGTATAGCCTAATGATCAAACAGATAAAATACTAAGCTAAATAAACTCTCTCTCTCTAAATGTGTGTGACGGGTTTATGTTTTTTGGAATAAGCCATGAAAAAATCTGATCATACCTTGAAACCGGGCTTTCAGGATATTTTGGAGTAGGTGGTCATAATTCTAAAGTAGCTGGCTGTGATCCGATACAAGGAAAAGAAGGTGTTCTATAGAAAGGAAAAAAATTAGCCAGCAGTTAACTTCAAAGCAGTCATTGGAGCTCTGGAAGTTGCCGGATTATTCTGAAAGCCCTGCTGAAATAACCTCTGGGCAGATGAAATTCATCAGGAATTGAAGGAGAGACCCAAGTGGTGATAGGTGATTACTGCTAATCAACCCTTGATTTTCATAATATGAACAAAGTATAAAAAAGATATTACATGTTTTATTTTATTACAGATTGATCGTCTATTGCTGGAACTTAAACTTCCCCCTGCAGATGCATATTACAAGTTAAAACACATTGTCGATGAAGTAAACAGCTTATTAAGGTATCCATTATTAGTCATTGTTCTCTCCCTTGCCGTGAGGGGTTTTATCTGGGTACCATAGATTCTCTAGTTTTGTTGTGTCTTGTAAATACAGTGAATGTAATGCATGTGAAGTGAACCTCATGTAAGAGCCCATTACTGTGAGTGATGGCTTTATAATTCAATTTGGAAAATATTATGGATTGTAATTTCTGATTTTTCTAGCACGTTTGCCGAGGATGAAGATATTGTAGTGTCGCCTTTACTTGGGAATGTCTGTTTTGCCAGTTCGGCATATGGTTTCTGTTTTACACTGCTTTCCTTCTCCAAGCTCTACACAGATAGTTTCGGTAAGACTTTAGTTCTACTCACTAGCTATTATTCTTGAATAGGTGTTTAGAGGGCCACACTTGCGGTACGAATGCTCAAGGCAATATTTGCCATCACTATGATTAAAATGTTGCTTCAACATCTAATAGCATAGGTTTATCTTCAATTTACCAACGAACCAGTCCTCATCAATAGACCCCTTGCAGTACATCAGAATGCAACTTAATCTGGGGGGCATAACAATAGGTTCCCAATTCTCTGGAGATTAAAATTATTTTGTTTTGTTTCCAAATTGAGCTGCTTTGACGTCACATGCCAGGGCTCTATAAGAAGAGAATTTCTAATCATACAAGATTGTTTGGAATGATTTTTTTTCTAGGGGGTGGAATAAATCCAAAAGATTTTGCCAATAGACTGTGGGGTGACATGTACTTCAATTCAAAAACGTAAGTCCATTTTAATTCAAACTTTTCAAATGATTTAAACGCCTTTAATGTACTTCCTCAATGGAATTAACCCGCCCATAATCCATAATAAAATATGGAAGAGAGCCCACTTCCAGTTTGGCTAAGTTTTAAAAAGGTAGCTGGGTGGCCATAACCATTTCACAAGTGCGATAAAAATGATGCATTGTGGTCTAGATTCAGTACAAACAACACCATATAAGGCAGATGGACAAAAGATGTTTGTACCCAAGCTAGACCACAATGCACCATGTTCACTATCTCAGAAAAGGTCTATGGTGGTGCACCATAGTGCATCAACCTTTGTCATTACAATGTTGTGGGTTACTTGTGCAGAAATTGTCTATGACATCGCTTTGTGCAAGGACGAATTTGAGCTGATGTGTGCGCAACACATCAACGTAAATAAATCTTTTGTCTTGCAAATCACAGTGAGTATTTTAGTCTGATTAGTTAACCAGTGGCTGTTTCTGGACAACCTTCAATCATATTCTTAGGCATAGTGTTCGCAGAATATGGAAAACTGTATTAATGAGTACCAGTAAGTTATCTGGCTCTCTAGGTTTTGACTATTAGCACTTTTCACTCTTGGATACAGGAGGAAATTTACACGTAAAGCTCCGTTAAGTACTTCTCACAGAAGTTTTGTGGAGTTCATCCTGGAACCACTTTACAAAATCTTTGGACAGGTATGATGTAGTTATCATATAAAAAAACAAGCATTTTCTTTTCTAACTTTAAAGAGCTTTAATTAGTGTTTTCTACCTTTATTGGATGATTAGTCTGTATGGTAAAATGATCAGTCTTGTGTACATTGTTTATTCGTATCTTAAAGGTTGTTGGAGACGTAGACACCACTCTTCCTGATGTTCTGGATGAACTAGGTACTGCCTGTATTTAAGACCTACTTGTAGAGTGTTTGATGAAATGAAAATTTTTAAATCAGTCATTCCTTTTTACTCTTCTTTTTGCATTCCACAAAAGGACAGGGATCCTTCAAGGGACAAAAAAATAAAATAATGATGATTGCACCCATTCTGACTTCATAAAAGAAAGTTGTCCCACTTTTCACAAAAATGTATATCGTGGTAATATCCATATGAAGAGTTTTTTATACCCTTGATGCTAATATGTACCATTGACCAGTATCTTCTAAATTTTCCTCAACACCCCCTTTACCAAACACCAAACACCCACCCACCCCACCTCTCCCAAAGTCAATCAATCAATGAATCCAACCGTTTTACCAGTTCACTGATTAAAAAAAATAAGCCTCAAGGCAAAGATTCAAAATTCAAAACCCAATGAAAAGCATATGCTGTATGTCCCAGTCAGTAATACTTTTCTCTGTTAAGGTATTCATTTGACCAAGAAGGAGATGCAGTACAACATTAGGCCTCTACTGAGACTAGTCTGTAAGAGATTCTTTGGAGACTTCACAGGTAGGCAGGCACCTTAAAGTGCTACTTGGACGAAAATCGCTCCAAAATTAAAACTCTTTTATTTGAGCTGAAACTTTGCTGAAATAATCTTTGATACATTAATAATCACTCACTGAAATATCTTTCTGATATATTTGAATGGAAAGAGCCAAGCGTTTCCCATTGATTTTCGTCAGAAATATATTTCAGTGAGTGGTTCTTAATGTATTCGACATTATTTTAGCAAAGTTCCAGCTCAAATGAAAGAGTTTTTATTTTGGAGGGATTTTCATCCAAGTAGCACTTTAACTGTTGATCTTCGGGTGCACCCTACTGGCTTGTGCATTCCTTGTATACATTATTATTATAATACATTAATACAAGACATTACTTGTAAAATCCCGTTTAACTTATAAATTCCTGCTTTCTCATGAAAAAATTATGATTAATTGTTTAATTTCCTATCTTCAATTTATCTGTTGCCCAGGGTGCTTATGAATACTGCATTGTTTTCTCATGTTGTCCTAGCAATGGACCTGTTTTACCATTACAGACCATAGTCATTCCCTAGAAATAAGATTCTTTGTTTGAGTCACCCATGGTCTGTAATGGGAAAGCATCACCACAAATAAGGTTGAAGTAAAATCTGGGTGGAGTAAAAAAACAACAGCAACATATTATGGCTATTGGTATGTTTTCAAAATGTCAAATTTTCAAAAGAGAGAAGCCTAAAGAACATTTGGATCTAACATTTTGATGTTCTAAGACTTTGTTGTTGAGCTGCCAATAGTTTATTTAATTTTGATTTTTTTTAAGGATTTGTTGATGTGTGTGTTCATCATATTGCTTCACCAAAGGCCTTGGCAAGGACAAAGGTCTGTAAATACAAGATTAAGAATTTTGATGATTTTAATTTTTTGTACTTGGTATTACTGCAGTTTACAATATTCTGTAAACTCATAAATTTGAATAATCAGTAGGTACCTTTTATGTTCTTGACTGGCAACGATAAAAAATAAATTTCACAACAAGCTGTTGAAATGTCCAAGTTCACAAAATATCCAAACCACAGTAATTAAAGATGAATATTCCTCTCCTCTCCTCTCCTCTCCTCTCCTCTCCTCTCCTCTCCTCTCCTCTCCCTATTTCAGCTATCAGCTTATCTTGTTTGTGTTTGTCAGGTCAACCATACTTATACAGGACCTTTGGATTCAGATATTGTAGATTCTATGTATGATTGTAATGCTGAGGTAGGTTTTCCACAAGTTTAGAGCACTGTAGACTTTTGCTTACCATTGTGATTGGCTAAGTATCATCATCATACTGTAATTTATCATCATCAATATGTATCATCATCATAATAATTTAGCATCATGTACATCATCATCTATTTTTATCATCATGTATTATCATTATTATGTATCATCATTGTCATGTATCGTCATATATCATCATCATCATGTATCATCATCATCATATATCATTATCATCATGTATCACCATCATTATGTATCAGTACATGTACAACACTGTGTACAGTATCATATATCTTCATCATGATCATCATCAGCCTAAGCATCATCTATTTTGATCGTCATCATCATGAGTTATGATCATAATCATTTTTCTTATTGGTTCAGGGTACTCTGATGGTGCACACAACCAAACAATACCCATCCAATGACGCTACAGCCTTCCATGTGTTTGGTCGTGTTATGAGTGGCACACGTAAGTATCACATTCAAAATACCTTGTCTTAAAAGCAAATACATTAATTATAACAAGTCTCTAATGTTCATTTTTATTCACTTGGCAGTATATGCTGGTCAACAAGTGCGTGTCCTTGGAGAAAACTACACAATGGAAGATGAAGAAGACTCAAGAGTTGGTTTGGTAAGTTTAGATTTCCATTCCTCCGGCAGCAGGATGCTGAGCAATTTCTCAGGAAAAAACACACAAAAAGGGCAATATTTTAAGCCTTTTTTCTAGTTGGATGTTCAAAAATCTCATGACCTTTGATTGACAGCTGCCGGGGAGACACTATGAAACTAATGAGATATTTCATATGACTGGGACAAATTTCCATTATTATCCAGAGCATTCTAATGAATAGATTCAATGAATGTTGTCCATCCAGTACCATGACCTGCTGGATGCCCAGACAATGGAGTAGATGAATATTCAATGTATGCTGTCTATCCAGTACCATGACCATGCTGGATGCCCAGACAATGGAGTGGATGAATATTCACTATTTCCCATACATCGGTTCACTGGCAAACATAAAGCATCAGTCGAGTTTCAAAGGTTCAAATTTGAATAATCCTTTAAAAGTACCTTGGCGCCTCGCTTAAGCGCTTTGTGTTTGACCAGTGAACCAATGTATTATAGAAAATGGTGAATTCAATGTATGTTGTCCATCCAGTACCATGACCATGCTGGATGCCCAGACAATGGAGTGGATGAATATTCAATGTATGTTGTCCATCCAGTACCATGACCATGCTGGATGCCCAGACAATGGAGTAGATGAATATTCAATCTATGTTGTCCATCCAGTACCATGACCATGCTGGATGCCCAGACAATAGAGTGGATGAATATTCAATCTATGTTGTCCATCCAGTACCATGACCATGCTGGATGCCCAGACAATGGAGTAGATGAATATTCAATCTATGTTGTCCATCCAGTACCATGACCATGCTGGATGCCCAGACAATAGAGTGGATGAATATTCTGAACCTGAGTCACGTTTTCAGTCACTGATTTGGGGCATGTTCTTCTTCATCAAGTAGTTTTTTAATGTTGTAGATTATAATGTACCATTAATTTTTTCATTTTACCTCCTTCAGGTTGGAAGGCTTTGGATCTCTGAAGCAAGGTAATGTCTTTCTTTTACATACTAAATTCCAATTAGATCAGCCCAGAGGTTGTTTTGGGGTTCAATTCTTGAGTTAGCCATATCTGACTTCAGTCAACCCAGAGGTTGTTTCATGCAGGATTCTGTAAAATTTTATTCAAATTTAAAAAAAAAAATTCTTCGATACAGGTATAAGATTGAAGTTAACAGAATCCCAGCAGGCAACTGGGTCTTGATTGAAGGAATTGACCAGTCGATAGTCAAGACTTCAACCATAACAGAAGTAACAGGAACTGAAGAGGTTAGTTACTTGACTATACTACCTGTAGAAAAAAGTTCTTAGAGAATTTGTTTCATTGAAGGGAGGAGCTCAGAAATTTAGCAATTATTTTTAAACACTGTGTACCAAAGGTCGTGTTTACCAGAGCCTGGCCTGTTTCACTACAATTGATCCCTTCATAATCTCGTGAAGTCTTAGCCTACTCTAGTAGATTGGCACCTAAATGCTATTTCAAGCGAGGAATAAATTGATTGATTTAAGTCACCTGTTTTGGGGGATGTAGAGCCTGAGGACCAGCCTGGATGGCACCCTTTGTGAGGGATGACAGCATGTTATGTTTTTAATGAGGCAAAAAACCCTCGAATCAAGGGAGAGACTAACATACTACTCTACTAACTTGTGATGCTGAGTCCTGCAATCTACCCTGAGCCTCCAGGGGTGAGAAGTGATTATGATACTGCTATACCACCCTGTTAACCATCGATACATTATCTTTACTGTCTTATTTAATAGACCTCTTCTGCTTGGGTGTAATGTTTTCCCATTTCAGACCACGTGTCATTCTATTGAGAATAAGATTCTTTCTTTGAATTGTATCCAAGTTCATGTGTCTTCTCATGTGCAACCGAGCGCAAACCTTAAACAAAGAAATGATACTCTAGGGAATGACATGTGATAGACCTCTTTGGCTCGGGGTAATGTTTTCCCATTTCAGACCACGTGTCATTCTCTTGAGAACAAGATTCTTTGTTTGAATTGTATCCATATTCATGTGTCTTCTCATGTGCAACCGAGCGCAAACCTTAAACAAAGAAATGATATTCTAGGGAATGACATGTGGTCTAAAAAGGGAAAACGCCAGAGCATTACCGTACTATACTGTACATTTTTTACACCTTTTTATCCTTGTCCTCTTTCAGGTCTACATCTTTCGCCCTCTAAAGTTCAACACTTGTTCCACTATCAAGATAGCTGTTGAACCACACAACCCCTCAGAACTACCTAAGATGTTGGATGGGTTGCGTAAAGTCAACAAGAGTTACCCGATACTTACTACCAAGGTAATGTGATAAAATGCGAATATAACAGTAGGTATCGGTTTGTCAACATACCAAATATTAATCGAACAATAAAAACAATAATTTCAACAGCTGCAGCAAATACAGTTGCAACTGCAGCCTCATCTATAGCAGCAACAACTGCAACAGCAACGATAGCAACAACTGCAACAGCGACACACCCTTACACCACCATGAAACAACAACACTACTACCATCGACAACAGCAACAACTGCAACAGCAACGATAGCAACAACTGCAACAGCGACACACCCTTACACCACCATGAAACAACAACACTACTACCATCGACAACAGCAACAATAGCAACAGCAACGATAGCAACAACTGCAACAGTGACACACCCTTACACCACCATGAAACAACAACACTACTACCATCGACAACAGCAGCAATAGCAACAGCAACGATAGCAACAACTGCAACAGTGACACACCCTTACACCGCCATGAAACAACAACACTACCACCATCGACAACAGCAGCAATAGCAATAGCAACAGCAACGATAGCAACAACTGCAACAGCGACACATCCTTACACCACCAAGAAACAACAACACTACCACCATCGACAACAGCAGCAATAGCAACAGCAACAAATTTCTAAAATTGTTGCAGATGTTGTTGAAGTCCACATCCACACGAATTTAATTTCCAATATAATATATAATAGATATTGTTTTTTTGCTACAGGTTGAAGAATCGGGGGAGCATGTTATTCTAGGCACAGGTGAACTCTACCTGGATAGTATCATGCATGATCTTCGAAAATTATACTCTGAAATAGGTAAGATATCTACACATATTTTTGTAATACTCCTTTTTACAGTTCCGTTTATTGACCACGAACAATAGTTCCAAGCCGAGGTTGGAGTTGCCATGCGTGATAAACTATACATGTAGTTTTGCTATGCGAGGCAACTCCAACATCAAATTTGGATTATTACATCAAAATTGGACTATTATTCGTTGTCACTGAACAGAAGGAGGATTAGGAAAAATGCCGTAAGGGCGTGGTGTAAAAACTTAAATGCAATAAACGCCTTTATTGCTGCGGGCGTTTGAAATGTGCATACCCACACTGCGACATTGCTTGCGATCTGTCGCACTGTGTGTCTACCATGCTCACTTGTGTGGCATTCCTCGGGAGCCTTTTAAGAGTGCCTTCTAATGTAGAAATGAGTTGAAGATCGCATAGATACACATACTCCGCGTACACAATAAATGAAAGAACATGCTGATTTTCCCATGGCTTAAAAATGTAACAACCCTCGGCTAGATTCCTCCGGCACTATTTCTCTTCTTACAAATGAATTATTCCTTAGTCAAAATAACTATAATTTCTAAAACCTTGTTTTCCATTCCTTCAGACATCAAGGTAGCAGACCCTGTAGTTGCCTTCTGTGAGACAGTAGTAGAGACTTCTTCCCTCAAGTGTTTTGCCGAGACACCCAACAAAAAGTAAGTCAATATCGCGTGTATTAGTGCCTTGAGTTTAACCACCAATTCACCAAACAACCTTTCCTTTTCTGTAGGAATAAAGTCACTATGATCGCTGAACCACTCGAGAAAGGTTTAGCTGAAGACATTGAGAATGAAAAGGTCCTGATCACATGGAACAAGTAAGATATTTTACGGAATTAATTTGAAATAGTTTTTGATGATTACTCAAGCTTCCTGAGAATGCCTGAGGGGATTTTTTATTACAAATTTTCGTCTGGGGCCTAATGATAAAGATGAGCGGAAACTTTGATTTTTGAAAAGTGGTACACGCATGCGCTCTGCCGCTGATTTGGAAACAAAGGCTCACTCTTTAGCTATTTGTGAGAATATTGTGTGCATCATCTGCATTGCATTTCTTCTAGTGATTAGTATTCCCTTGAAAACTCGAAGTATAAAAGTTTCTCTGTTTTATTTTTCCTAGGAAAAAGCTTGGTGAATTTTTCCAGACCAAGTATGACTGGGATTTGTTAGCTGCTCGATCTATCTGGGCCTTTGGACCCGAGAATACTGGACCAAACATCTTGGTCGATGATACTCTTCCTTCTGAGGTACAAAAATGATGTGTAGATTCCTGGGTTGTCTTGATCATCAATACTGCAGTTGACATGTGGGAGGGGGGGGGGGGGGGGTGTGAGGGACATCGTTTATCACTAAGGATGAAAGACAATTTCATTTATCTTGAATACAACTACAAAATTATTTTTAAAACAGATAATCAACCAATTTGCTGATGAATATAAATTTAACTAGGCGAAATTTGAAAGCTTAATCAGTAGCTTAGTCAGTTTTGAATGAATGAGTATTGATTCATGTCCCATATGATAAGCGCTAATGGGTACCCAGGACCCAGTTGTACGAAGAGTGTATAGCGCTATCTGGCGGATAAATTTTTATCCAGTGGATAAGTCGATGTTGTTATCCAATAGATTTATCTCCTGGATAAGATTTATTCTTCGGATAGCGCTATCTACCTTTCGTACGACCGGGCCCTGGAGAATATGCTAAATAAATAACGTATAGGGGGAGGGGTATGTTACCCAGAACCTCTATACCATAAACCCCTAGGTCTTACATTATACTGTATATGTAATGAATCATGGGTAGTGTGCGAAGCTTATGATGTATCTGTTATCTTCACAGGTGGATAAGAGTCTGTTAAACACTGTTAAAGACTCCATTATACAGGGTTTTCAGTGGGCAACAAGGGAAGGACCTTTGTGTGATGAACGTAAGTAGAAGCATGATCCATTCGTCCCATTCATCCTATCCCTTCACTCCAATCCCATCACTACCATTTTATCTATCCAAGCTATTTCATCCCATTCATCCTGTCCTGTCACTCAAATCCTATCGCTTGCATTTTATCTATCCCAGCTATTCCATCCCATCTATTCATCTCATTCATCTTATCCCGTCACTCCAATCCCGTCACTCCAATCCCGTCACTCCAATCCCATCACTACCCTTTTATCTATCCAAGCTGTTTCATCCCATTCATCCTGTCCTGTCACTCAAATCATATCGCTCGCATTTCATCTATCCAAGCTATTCTATCCCATCTATTTATCTCATTCATCTTATCCCTTCACTCCAATTCCTTCACTTCCACTTTATCTATCCAAGCTGTTTCATCACATTCATCCCGTCCTGTCACTCAATTCCTATCGCTCGCATTTCATCTATCCAAGCTATTCCATCCCATCTATTCATCTCATTCATCTTATCCCATCACTCCAATCCCTTCACTTCCATTTTATCTATCCAAGCTATTTCATCTCATTCATCTTATCCCATCACTCCAATCCCATCACTACCATTTCAGCTATCCCAGCTATTCCATCCCATCTATTCATCCCATTCATTTACTCATCCAACCATCGATCCATACTCTCCAGTCCATCGTATACGACCTTTTCACTCAACCGTCCTGCTTCATCCTTTCAACTTTTTTCATTTCTTACTTGAATTAATGTTTTCTTGATCCTTGTGTGAGACTTTTCACTGTTTATATCTACTTTTCTTCAATATTCTTTCAGCTATTCGCAACGTCAAGTTCAAGATTCTCGATGCAGTCATTGCTGGTGAACCCATCCATCGAGGTGGTGGTCAGATCATCCCTACATCCCGTAGGGTCGCTTATTCAGCGTTTCTCATGGTAAGAAGCCAGTAGAATCGTTTGCTAGTACTAATGACCTTAAAAATCTACGACGGCGACGTCAACCGGAAGCGTAAATAATTTATCTTTGTGGTTTCTGTTCATTGGAGATTTCATTCAAAACATTGTCAGTAAAGTCAACTCATCCACACAAAAAAACAGACTTGGAAGGCGCAAAACTACAAAGGGAAGTTATTTGCACTTCCGGTTGACGTCGCTGTCGTAGATTTTGTAAATCTTAAGGTCGCTAGTAAGCGCTCTCTAGATACAGCAAGCCGCTATTAAGGCTGTGTTCATATTGAATGGCAGGGTGGCAGGTGAAATTGTGGGGTTGGGGGAAAAACTGGTAGGAAAAAGGGGGGATGGGCAAATTTTTATTGGAAAAATGTGGAGAATCACAATTATTGGTAGAAGCTACAAGCCTTGCTTAGGGGGAATCGTATTTTTTTGCATGCCTTATGCCTTTAAGGGGAGTGTTATGACTTATTCTGAACGTTTCAAATTCTCACCTGCCCCCCCCCCCCCCTGTCATACACTATGAACGCAGCCTCAGGTTACCGTGATCTACATTTGCTTAGAAAGGCTCAAGCGACCTCATTTTCCCTGCAAAATTCCAATGACGATTTTTCGGCAACGATGCTTCTCATGTTCAAAGTCCCTTTATGAAAACTGCCCCCAAAATAATGTTATGCCCCCTCGTATGTGGCCTTCCTGTGGTTTTCTAAACACCTTTATTCTGGCATCAATAGGCCACACCTCGCTTGATGGAGCCGTACTTTTTCGTCGAAGTTCAAGCTCCTGCTGACTGCGTATCTTCGGTGTATACGGTGCTCGCACACAGAAGGTTAGTATAGGCCTGAAAACCCACCTTCGAGACGTCTGGGGGTTTGGCTTCTGTCAATCAGTTTTCCATTAGTCTGAATTGGTCAAGTAATGATAATGGGTGTAGCATTTAGGGGTGGGTACGTTGTTGTTGTGATACATCTACCAATTCCTTTAAGAAAGAAATTTAAGAAACTCAGAATTCAACAGGCCGTTTACATGATGGCGTCATTTTACTACATGTACCACTACCAAAATGCTTTGCGAATTTTCTTTCTTATTCAAATTGGTATTTCCTCATGAGAATAGTGAGACAATTGGTGCTAATTATCTGAACAAAAGAAAGTTTTGAAGGTATAGATTTTAGTAGTAGTAGTAAATGATACCATGATGCAAGTGTTCTTTTTTTTATCCACCTTATAATATTCGTATTGTAATCCACAGAGGTCACGTGACTCAAGACGCACCAGTACCAGGCTCCCCTCTGTACACCATCAAAGCGTTTATTCCAGCCATCGATTCGTTTGGATTCGAGACAGATTTGAGAACACACACCCAAGGACAAGCCTTTTGTATGTCTGTTTTCCATCACTGGCAGGTAGGTCATGTTCAGCTAACACAGGGAGCCCATTTTGAATAACTTTTCAACTAACTAACTTTTCAACATAGTAGTAGTGATAATAAATTATGCGTTCGTTCAGTGTATGTAATGAAATAGAGAGCATAAGAGAAAAATATTTTGTAGTGTAGTGGTTAACAAAACGTGGGCTCGATTCCGGCAAAGGGTATTTGATATTTTTCTCTTATTCTCTCTAACTTTTCAACAGCAGTATTGAATATTTTACATTTATCTTCTTATAGATCGTCCCCGGTGATCCACTGGATAAAAGCATCACCATTCGCCCTCTTGAACCGCAGCCTGCTACTCACCTGGCTAGGGAATTCATGATCAAAACGCGTAGACGAAAGGTAGAGTTACATCACAAATATCCAACTTGCACCTGAGTGGCTAATCAAAAGGATGGGTCTCATTGCAATCAGTACTTCCTTTTATTCATGTATTTTTGTTTTGTCGTCATCAGGGTCTCAGTGAAGACGTCAGCATTAATAAGTTCTTCGATGATCCTATGTTGTTGGAGTTGGCCCGCCAAGATGTCATGTTTAACTACCCCATGTAAACACCCAACTAATTCAAATCAACTCTGTATACTCCTGGTTCTCGTAGCCGCCAAGCTAGTTAACTTTTGCTATGTAAACCAACATACGACTTTTCTCATTTCGTTCTCTTGAGAATGATTACGAACCATCTATAGATTATTTATAGCCCCACCGATGAGATATTGCGTCTTCTACATCTATCAGCAAAGTCTGTTCAAAGCTACACTTAAAGTTATATTTTGCCTTAGACTTAGTCAGGGTTTCGTGTGAGTGGGAAACGATGCGGGAAATTCGTATTTGTACTTTAGTCATGCTGTATCTTACCGTGGCCGTAACTACGCGTTGTGATTGGATGAATTGCTGGAAGACAATGGGAAGCCATTTGGGTGTCGTACCCAGTACGCACTGCAAGTCAGTACCGTACGTTTGCCATTCATTGCCATTCATACGATAACCATTCTTATGGGAAGCCATTTCAATGTAACGGAATGTCGTACCGAGTACGTACCCTTCGTTTCGCACACATACGAAAATCGCCTAGTCATAATGAAAAATAAGGAGTCTTCAATGCAATATTTTAATACTATACGAATTTAATTATATAAAACTCGTAAATTTCGATTCCAATTGAAGTTTGGCTACTTTTGAAATGTTACTATTTTGAATAACGAACGGATGGCTGGAACAAGTTTTGATTTACTTTCGTGTATTCTTTTGATAGAAGCGACAATATCTCTGCAGTTGAAGCAGTTTTACTGTACAAACATCATCAAAATCTTGCAGGATATTCTTTTGAACCATATCACTCGCCAAGCCAGTGTGTGTATATCTATATTCCAAGTAGATCACTTGCAAGATATAACTCTTTCCTAATGTGCCTATCGTATGTAATTTTACATCTTTTATAAAATTGTACAAAACGTGAAGTATTGCTCATTGTAACTCATCAGATGATCTTTTTCCTTTCTTCCCCTCCCCCTCCCCTCTCCCAATTGCTTCCTTCTTTCGTAATTAATTATAATTATAACAAAGAAATTAATTATGCCACCAAATTGAATCTGCCTCGAACTCTAAAACAACTGAAATTCTTTTACCATTGAATTGAAATGGAACAACATCCTAGTCTGCAACGACTACATGCATAAATGTCGTGTTTGGAGTTTTATTCCAGTTTTCTGAGAGGTGTCATTGTTTTTGGTTATCGTGTCGTAGTTACAATGGAATTCCTTTGCAATTTGTCGCTCATATTATATTGACTTTAATCGATTTGAAGAGATCAAAGTTGTTTGCTTACTTTAGAAGCCTTGATGTCATGGAATGCCGTTTATACCGTGGGTGGATGTAATTGTCATGGTAATTGTCATCAGAGTTCCCTGCATTTTGATCTTACAGAGCAAACTTGTATAAAATACTCTCTTTGAACTGAGCTGAGACGCGGGAAAAGAGTGTCGCTCGTTTTCTCAGCTCTGAAAATGAATTTGTTGATAATTAGTCCTTGTGCTACTTGCATATTCTGCAAGTGGTAAAGTTCAAAAAAGAGAATCGCAGAGCGACAGTGAACAACGTGATGGGTATCAAGAACAAGGTGAGTAGCAAACAACCTTATGTCAAACTATTTTTCTCTTGCAGATGAGTAGATTTGTACAAGTGCCTTCTCGATCGAATCTGTATCTAAGTTTTATTCGTATGTTAGGAGGTATAAGGAGTAGCATGTTTGTTACTTGCTTTTAAGAAAATTGTCCAAAACATGGTAGATTGGTAAGGTTTAAAAAAATATTCATTTACAAAAGCAAAAGTATTTAAAAAAGCAAAAGCAATTTCTAACATGGTTTTCTTTATTTTCAAAAAGATTTCTTGTCGTAGTTTTTGTATTATTTCGTAAAAGTTTTGATATTTTAATCAATACGCTGCTGGGATTGTTTCCACGGTGCTTAAATATTTGAGGCCTGGTGATTGGACTTTAATCTTGCCATACAAATCCGCGCGCAACGCGCCATCATTAAACCCAACCAGTAAGTGTAAACATTTAAAATAAGTTGCTACTTAATTGATTTTCGTACAAAAGCTATTCATAAAATTGTCCTAGGTACTGCAATAATTATGATTACTAATTATTAATGATTACTAATTAATATCACACAAAAAATTTGGTGCAAACTTTTTGCACTGGGTTAAAATTTGGGGATGTTCAAAATTAAACCAACCAAAATATGTGATTCGGCGTAAAATTCAAATGTCAATACTTGAAAAACAAATTCTTTTGTATCATCTAAATTAATTACCTTTTTACAAAATGATATGCTTGCGTTTTGGTTTAAAAACTTGCAGTTTTAATCGCATATTTTCAACATGATTGAGAACTTTCTTGCTCGAAGTAGATAAAGGGATTGGTTATTTTATATTCAATTGAAAGCTGTAATATTGCATGATAACATCATTTAACCCACAAGTGGGAAGGTAATGCATATTGTAAAGGCTAGGTAGAGCCTTCCTTCTGAATCCATTTGTTGTTTCTATTCAACAGTTAAAAGTTGTCCAGCTCTTCATTTAGGAGCAGGAGTGACCGTAGATCCTCCATCATGTGCAGATGGTCCACGACCTAGTGGAACACTATGCCACTTTTCCTGTAGTCGAGGTTACAGGGTGCAGGGCCCTCCCATGTCAGTATGCCACGACGATGGCACCTGGCTTTATGGACACAGGCAGATCAACTGTTTGGGTAAGAAACTAATTTCACTCCTGTACTTTCTTTCCGCCCTTCCTATCCTCTCCAGTTATTCCTCGGTGTCTCCCTCATTCTTGGCTGGCTGGCTGGCTGGCTGGCTGGCTGGCAATGTACATGAGAGGTTTAGCTATCTCTATTCCCTCCCGCCCCTTTTTGTATATTCACTGTAACTAGCGGTTATTGATTTTCTTTCAGATATTAATGAGTGTAAATTCAGAAAGGGAGGCTGCAGTCACACTTGTGTTAACACAGATGGAGGCTTCTATTGCAAGTGTCCTCATCCACTGGTGCTGGACAAAGACGGCAAGAACTGCAGAGGTAATGATGATGGGATAATGATGATGGTGATGACGATGATGATGATGATGATGGTGATAACGATGATGATGATGACGATGATGTTGATGGTGATGACGATGATGATGATGTTGGACCAATAATTACAAATGAGTAGAGCTTTCCTGCGTTTCGAGGTTAATTCTGGCTCTTCACATTTTTCTCTTTCTAAATTCCTTTCGTTCGTAAAGTAAGGGCCACATACTTTCAAGCCGTATCAAGTGCCACACCGTATTTTTTACACAAAAATATTCCGAATACTTTCTTGTGATGATAAATATTATACCATGAACAGATGAAAAAACTTACTTACGCGTTTCGGACACTAGTCCTTCGTCGGTTTAAAAGAGATTCCGACGAAGGACTAACGTCCGAAACGTAAGTTTTTTCAGATATTTTCACGGTGTATAATTTACCCTTATATCATTACTGTTTCATTAGAAACACCGACGCAGCTAACACTAGATTTTAGCCAGTTATCTCTTCTTTCGACTACTTTCTTAGCTTTTCATTGTTGTATTTTTGAACAGCTGTCGGGCTGGTCCTGAACTGCACTGCACAAAACATCGAGATCATCATTCCTAAATATGCCTTGAGTGACCTCCAAGGTGACTACCTTCAACTTCGTGACCCTTCCTGCCAACCAATTGAAAATAGAACACATTACATCTTCAACACCGAGCTGAATGGCTGTGGAACTACTCGACGTCACACCAAAAACTTTATCGTGTACAGCAATAGAGTCACGGAGAAATCTGTCGCACGACATGGTCTCATTACTCGTGTGGGCGAAGGGGAGTTCAATATTCCATTCTGTTGCTATTTTCTGGATAATGGAATCGTCTCTTCTGTTGGCTACAAGCCTTTGGTGAAAGAGCTTGTCCTGAAGGAGAAAGGGTATGTTAAGAGTGAAAAGCTTCCTCCGTTACTTTTTGGTTTCAGAATGCGTTATTTCCTTGAGTATTATTTCTTTTTTTTCTAGTATGCTACTAACAATATTCATAGTTGTTGAGTGCGCGCAATTTCCCATTTCAGAGCACGTGTTAATACTCCCTTGAGAATTATTTCTTCCGCTTAAGCTTTGGCATTTCGATAGAAAAATCTAGAAATATGATGCGTCAAAATCTTCCTGGTGCAGAAGCTGCTACATTTATTTCCAAATAAGTTGTAATTAAAATGCCTAAGCATCATACCATAACAAACTTTACATTCAATAAAATCAAAATCTTGTAAATCCGTAACATTTTCATAAAGTTACAAAAGTGTTATTTTACAAATGAATTGTTCCATCATTCCTCTAGGTACGGCAAGTTTAAGCTACGCATGGACTTTTTCCGCACCAAGAACTACCAAACCGAATACACCTGGGAAGACTTCCCTGTTTCTGTGTATCTGAGAGAGAGGCTTTACTTTGAAGTTTCCATCGATTCTATCGATGACAGCCTTGTGGTGTTTGCTGGGAACTGTTGCGCAACACCAACACGTGATCACAACAAGGCGGGAAGATTCCGACACGAACTCATCCATGAAGGGTAAGGTTCACGATATAAGCCATTTATCTTGCTTTGGTTCTCTCTAGCTGGGGATATCGATATAAACCATAGTTTAGTTTGGAGAACAAAGCAATAGAGCCAATAAATTTTACTATCATGATACTAATAAAGGCTCATTCTCAGCACCAAAGGACATACTTGCAACATCTGAAACACACTGATAGTTTTTCTATCTTTTTCTAATTTAAGTTGTATTGTGGACTCTACTACACAAAGAGAACCCTCGCCCTCCCCCCACAAGCAGCGTTTCTCCGTTGAAGCCTTCAAATTCGTTGGCAAATTCCCATTTGTCTATATGCATTGTAGTGTAATCGTCTGTAAGGCTGGTGACCCGAACTCACGGTGCTCCAAGGGATGTATTCCCGGTATTCACCGCGGGAAACCAATGAACGGACCATACGCAAAGCGAAATGACATTCCTAAATCACACGACACACCTAACACAGCCAATAAGAAATCCCCAATCCCTAAATCACGTGACACGCCTGAGCTACCCAATAAGGATGTACATAAGAAAGCACCAATCAGACACAACAGATCCATCGAGAAGCATGGTCACGTGTTGGTCAAGGAACAGAAGGATCACAAGTATCTATTGTCAAAGGGTCCAGTCTCATTATTGGAAGAAGAACCTGAGGTAGAGCGAGCAGCAGACGATGAAAAAATACCTGAAACCAAGCTGTCAGAAGATGGGGAAGAAGCTGATGAAAACCTTGGAAAGAAAGAGAGTAAGAGCAGCAAAGAACAGAAAGGTAGACACAAATAGGTGTATCCATGGTTACGTGACTTCCTTAGTTACCGTTGCTAGGGTTCAAAAACCATTGTTTTTCTGAAAAACAGGATTTGCTGGGATCAGATTTTAAAACCAACTAGTTTATCTGTGATGACACTTTGTATATAGACCACGCCATTTTAGAGACGTGTCATTCCCTTGAATAATATTCCTTTGTTTATTAATAACTCTTGAACAGATGCATTAACCTAATAGACCTCGCCTAGCATGTGACGTCAAATCAGCTCAAGTTGGAGGATAAGCCAATAGAATTTCAATCACCTGAGAATTGAAAACCTATTGTTATATCCTCCAAATTAAGCTTCAGTTCCGTAGTGCTGCAAAAGGTCTATACTCTTAGTTGCCAGCGTGGTCTAACCAATACTTTTCCTTTTCTTGCATTGTCTCCATGTTGGTGGAATTTTAGAGATTTGTTTGTTAGTACCACCAACATGGCCGCCATGCCTTTGTGTTTCTTGTAATGGTTGCGAACCATTTGTTTGCTTTTTCTTTCAGCTGCAAGTACAACCACTATTTTGCTGATTGCACTGACAGCCTTCACTGTTCTAGCATTACTAGGGGTTTTATATGTTGGACGTAAGGTCAAGCAAGCTTCAAATAGAGGTCTTTACGATTACAAGCCAATGAAATCCTGAACGACCAGCTTTTCATTACCCATGAATCTTTATTGAAGGTGAAATTTCTCTGTATTTTTGGTTTCTTATATCATAATCTGTAATGCCAATCGATTTACTCATGTGAATGTTGTCCCATATCTAAGACCACATGACCATTACCTTATATAAGCAATAGCTGGTATACAATCATTCCCGAGAGAATGAAATAACACAAGACACGGCGGCCATGTTAGATGATATAACGAAAGAGACTGATGACGAATCTTGTGTTAAATTCAACCAACATGACGGCTGTGAAAACCATCAATGTCGTATTTAAGCAATCTGAACTAATCTTGTATTTCATTCCCTAAGATATTAGACATAGTTTATTACCATTCTGAAGATCCTTGTGTTTATCTAGCTTATACCTAGCTAGCTATGTCACTTGTTGAGTAAACTATAACTGTTTTTAGAAATAGTAATAAAATGTTACCCGTCCCTGGAATGTGTTGTCCATGCGTACGATAGACGCACATTTTACTATCGATCCTGAAAGAAATTAAAGCCACGTACTTTTACTAAGGCGAGCACTAAGCTAACCTAATTAAAATAGGACGACAAGGTGTTTAAAACTCGCTGCCTAATAATATGAAACGTTTTTTGAGCAATTTTTTTCAGTCGGGGAGTCCACCCAAACCATAGTTAATAGTTCCCCTCTATTAACTATGCCCAAACAAATGTCAAATTTTATGTTCTTTTTCTTTTGCGATTTTTTTAAACATTGCTTTGAGAGGGACTTTAGGCACCCAATCTATCTATCATCGGGTTAGAAGGTCTTTGCTTTGATTGATGAAGGCTTTTAAAAATCGGCAATCATAAATTCTCTCACAAATTAATCTTGACATGGCTTATGATCGAGTGGGAGTGCTCTAATATGAACGAAACCTGCTTATGATTCGGGCAAATAGAAACAGTAATCCATTAGATAGATCTTTAAAAAATCAATTAAAATTCGAACCTCCAAGAATGTAAAGTAAAACCTCTTAGGAAAATACATTGTGTAATGAGTGCGACAAAACTCGTGTAATTTTACCGCATATCAACAGCGAATGTTGCCCTAAAAACAGCTTCGGGAGCTAGTCTTTTGCAGAGATCTTCTTTATCGTGCAACCCGAAAATCTAACTTGTTGCGCGCAGAGTTCTACGAATTATACATCAACCAACATTCGCTCTGCAATGTAACAATACTTGCTTTAATAACTGCAGAGCCATTTTTGTGTATAAAATTCATCTTATACAAATACATGATTCATTCTGATCATTTTAAGTTAAAGCAATATACTTTTAAGCATTCGGTGTCTTTATTTTACAAACCCTTGTGTATATTTGTTTCGGCATCTTTTGAGTTTTGAGAAATTTTATTGCGACAATTAATTGATGGTATGCATGTAATATTGCATCTTTGCAACACGAACATTTGTCAGATCGCTTGCTGCAAATTATAATTAACGAAACCTGTCCTAATCATTGACTTTTAGTCAAATAAATAATTAAATAAGAATTTACGTTTGAATTTAATGAAGCTATTGGAGACATAGAACAGAAAAAAGCCTTCAAATTCCTGTTCATTGTGAAGATATATCTACACTTATTTTCTGGCTTGTTTTGAAGTAATTGGCATACGAAAAGAAGTTGCTCTTGTCATAAACGCACAAAAAGAGTAATTTTACTTAACTCAAAAGTTATGTTGATTTTAACATCTATGGAATTTCATGTGTGAAGTTAAACTCATTGCAAAGGTATTTGTATATGTAGACGTTGAATGGCTTTAATGTACGTTTTGCTTACTTTAGAATAAAGACTTTATACTCTAGGACTTTTAATATTCCTCTAGAAGCTATCTCTTGTTACGTGGGTGTTGCATTGTCATGGAAATCAAGAATTTCTACCTAAAATATGCAAAGTTTACTTTTAAAAACTTTTGAGTTTTATTGACAAGCTTGTAAAGTTTACCAAGAGAAAGAAGGCTTGCTTTCTCTTGCGGAATTCCCTTCAAAATGATGTTGTTTTGGGTTCTAGCGTTGGTTATTCCATCCTTTAATGCACAAGATATAGATTATATAGATAAAGGTATGTCATATCTTCTAAAAAAACGATGTTTTTCAAAAATTCCACAGTCCGGATATGTCAATTTGTATACGAAAGTTTGTTTTTTTTAATATCAACTTTTTCCTCGAATAACTTTTTTCTTTCTCTTTCTCTCTCTCTCTCTCTCCAGTTATCGTAACTTTTTTTATACATTCCATTATGTGTTTTTTTCCGAAAACATCGCTCAACCCTTAATAGTCTAATGCCGCAATAATTCACAACTAATCAAACTTCAATCCTAAGATATTTATTAAGTTTGTTTTTTAGTTCTTATATGCTACACGGATTTTTCATTTTTAACTTTTAATTACTATGTCCTAGAGTATTGTTTCTTGAAAGCGAAAAGTTAAGACAAGCTGCATATCCGAAGCGACCAGGCGAAGTTCATACAGCCGGCGCTGTTTTAACTTTCCCGCGGGACAGGGACTTGCTAAATTGCGGTTGAGCTCTTCATGAAAATAGTCTTTTTTTCATTTTTCTCTTAGTTTTAAACGGAAATAACGGATTTCTTCACGCATTAGGACAACAACGAGAAAAAATCTTTCCGAATTTTTCATGGCCTAGTATCGCCATTTTTCAAAATACTATTTATAATCTTTGAAAAGTTTACCATGCGACTGAGCTATGTTGTATGAATTATTATATGTGCTAAAAACTAAATCCTTACACCCTTGATTAGAGTACAGATAAATTCCTCATTTTGCTAACAAAATGTTCAACATCACTTTTTTAACGCCTTTTTGATAGATTTACAGATTTAAAAAAGGGGTTTTGCATGTCTGATGTTCTGTGCATGTTTGACTGAACAGCAACGACTCGTCAAATAGTTTTCAGTGGGAAAATTGATTTAACTTTATACGCCGTATGGTTTGTGATGTTTGGAAACTGACAAATTACTCCGACGAAGGACTAACGTCCGAAACGGTGTATTAAGCTAAATCAATTTTCCTACTGTTCGATTCCAAACACCGACGCGGTTAACTAGTTCATCTGGTCTCTACCAAATAGTTTTCATGCCACGATGCAAAGGATTACTCATCTGCTTGGAGGTTCTCAATATCCATCATTTTGAGAAATATCAATTTCATATTATGTATAAAATAAAATTCCTATTCTACCTCTATTCAATTTATTTCAGCGAGAAAAATTATATATTTAGGATAAAGCAACCTGGAATAAATAGCGTGTCATTTTTAAGCTTCGAAGGTTTTTGATAACTTCGTTCCTGTTTCTCTTGGATCTTAAGTAGATTATGTGATTCTGTGTTCAGAAGCAATAATAAAATAATAATAATGATAATAATAATAATAATAATAATAATAATAATAATAATAATAATAATAATAATATAATATAAATTATAAATTTATGATGGTCGTACAAGACTTTGACTCTCGACGCACGTGATATGCCATGGTTAAATACTAACCGTGGGGACGGGGGCGAGGAAGATTTGTTGCTCTCCCTACGTTCTTGTAGTTACTGCTATGATGTTTTCCTTACTTTAAGGGAGTAATATATAACCTGTATTTTGTTATATTTGAATTTGATTTTTGTCTACCCAGTATGTCCACCTCTCCACGTGGCATCAGGAGTATCTGTCGTCCCACCAACGTGCACACATGACAAGATGCGCGCAGGCGTAGTCTGCTCCTTCTCCTGTAACAATGGTTACCGTGTCCATGGACCACCAGTCAAGGAGTGTACTGACGGAGGTACCTGGACAGACGACCATATGAATATTTCTTGCACAGGTCAGTTCAATGATTGTCATTGAATATACCCCTTGATGTTTTTCAGACGCATCCCACATGGAAGAGAGTGACTATGGGTGATAAGGCCTCAGCGACACAATCAAAATAGCGGGTCTGCTGGTCATAGCAAGGGGTTAATCAACTACGGTCTAGGGGCCCACTAACCTTTCCCTTAGGCTTCGGCCGAGCTTCCTGATTAGTCTGTAAATCCAGGGATAGCGGTGTCGGGGTCGAAATCTCCGGCGTAGCCGTAAATGCTTCGCGCTGCCATACGACGGTTCAGCACTAGATGTCTGGAAGTATGGTCCTAACTGATCAAGCTAAAAAAACACAATCTTTCTATCAGATGAAGAGTTATCTATGAATACGTTTGAAAACGACATAAGAAATCCCAAATTCGCATGCGAGAAAAGAGAACTTGTAACTGGATGATTCAATAGATTGGATATCACAAAAGGTCCATTATATGTTTTTGCTTTTTCTCCGTGTAGACATGAATGAATGTAGGATCAGGAACGGGGGATGTAGCCACACATGCATCAATACAGTTGGCAGTTACAGGTGCGAGTGTCCTTCACATCTCAAGCTACACGAGGATGGGAAAAGCTGTAAAGGTATGAATAGGATGGTGTGCGCAATCTCGTACCCAGAGCCTGCGTTTCTTCTGGCCTGCGGTGGCATGTGCTACTGATGCACCGCCTCAACTTTTAAATTCCAATTGGAATCCAGTGGGAGAAGAGCCACCTTGTGAAATTCACTGTTAATCCATTATTTATTTATTTATTCATTTGTTTATTATTATTTTTTTCCATAGCCGAAGGTTTGAAACTGAACTGCGGAACCAAAGAGATGAGCATTGTTATTCCGAAGAACATCATTCATAACCTCCACCACGAGCACCTTCGTTTGAATGACCCTTCCTGTGTAGCTACATCCAATGGGTCCCACTATATACTGAGTACCATGCTGACTGGATGTGGAACGACCTCGAGGCAGATCAAAAGCTATATTGTCTACAGCAATAAGGTTAAAAAATTAGATAAGATCTAAAAAGAATATTTAAAATGATGTTAATGATTGTTCGAATGCAAGAAATGAAAAAAGGTGAAAAAGGAACGAATCAATGGATGGATAGATAGAGAGATGGATGGATGGAGGGAGGGAGGGAGGGAGGGATGGAGGGATGGAGGGATGGAGGGACGGAGGGATGGAGGGATGGAGGGATGGAGGGACGGAGGGATGGAGGGATGGAGGGATGGATGGAGGGAGGGATGGAGGGACGGAGGGATGGAAAGATGCAGGGATGCAGGGATGGAGAAACAAGCTGAATGAATAATGAATAACTGTATGGCTGTGAAGGATGAAGTGTATGGCTAAGTGAAAAAGCATATGGCCATTGTTATCGAAGGTAGCAAGTAATACTAGCTTCGCTCTGTTCTCTCATTAGGTATCAGAGGAACCCGACAAATCCAGCAACAAGATTGGTCGCGTCCTAAAAGGCGAAGTCCAAGTTCCTTTCTGCTGCTACTTCCATAACCAAGAGATACTCCATGCTGTAGGTATGCGCCCCGGTAACAGGGAACTGTACATCAAGGTCAAAGGTCGAGGCAAGCTGAAGCTGAAGCTGGACTTTTACAGAAGCAAAGGCTATGGTTCTGTTTACACGTGGGATGATTTCCCAGTGTCCGTTCTTCTCAGGCAACGCCTGTATTTTGAGGTAAGGTTAGTTGTATCTGCAATATGTCGGTCAAATTCGAGTGCAAACTAAAAGAATATTCGTGCAAAAAAATAAATAATAATAATAATTAAAACAAAAAACAAAACAAAACAAAACAAAACAAAACAAAAACAAAAACAAAAACAAAAAACAAAAAACAAAAAAAAAAAAAAAACCCAAAAACTAGGAGTTCAACTGTAAAATTATGAATTTGTTTCTTTATTTATTAAGGCCCCGTCCACACGTATCCGGAAATTTTGTATCCGCAATTTTTTTTTTTTTGCGGATAGGAAAATGTTTGCGTCCACACGCAGCGTATTCGAATCGTTTTCACCGTCCACACGTGTCCGTTTAAGTAAAATTTGCGGATACGGACACAAAAATTTCCGGACACGTGTAGACGCATTTTGCGGATACAAAAATTTCCGGATACGTGTGGACGGGGCCTAATTTGTTTAAGTTATTTCGTTCTTTGTTTGTCGATTTTTTAATACTTTTGAATGGAACGAAATTGGATTTAGCATGCAGTGGCGTTTGTACAGAGTAGGTTTTCATCCATTGAATTCCAGTTTGAATCTAGAAGTTGAACTTATTTTCGCATATGTAGAAAAACCGGAGAACCCAAAGACACAGGACAACCAACTAGCAACTCTACTCACATATGAGCGAGTCCAGGAATCGAAAGTAACCCGGTCACCTTGGTGCGTGAGAGGCGAGCGCTCTCACTACGCCACCCGTGCTTGGATTTAACTCCCAGAATTCATTTTTTTCCAGGTTTCTTTGACAACCAAAGAAAAGGACCTTGAGATATTCGCAGACAACTGTGGCTCAACACCGACACGAGACCATCGGAAGTCAAAGTACCTGAGACACACGTTTATCCACAATGGGTGAGTGACGTCATAATTACTCAGGGGGAGGCTCAGGGGAGAGATTATGGCTGAGGCACACGTTCATCTACAATGGGTGAGTGCCGTAATAATAACTGACGGGGAGGCCCAGGGGAGGGATTGTACTTGAGACAGACGTCCATTCCCATGAGTGACGTTATACTTAATCAGGTAGGGGCACAGGGAGGGATTATATCTAGAGATGGATATCCATGAGTCACAATGTGTCAAGGTCTAGGATTGTGTCAGACACACACAGCCATCTTCATTAGGCGAGTGTGCTACAGAGGGCTTGTATCTGATATTCTTTTATCCACGAGCTCAATGGGGTGGATTTGTTACAGTAGCCTGCGTGTACTAATTGAAATTTGCTAAAAGAATTTCCGTCTTGAATTTTAGATGTCCTACTGACAAGACAGTAAGGTTCCATTCCTCGCAATCTAAAACAACCCAACGCTTTAGCCTGGAAGCCTTCAAGTTCCTGGGTGACCATCCCTTCGTCTTTGTCCACTGTCACGTGCTGGTCTGTGACGCAAAGAATCCCAACTCTCGATGCAAGAAAGGCTGTATTCCAGGAAAACCTAGAGCTAAGTCACGCAAGACTCGGAGTCACGCCATCGAAAAGCGTGACGTTAGTGTTTCCAGTTTGAAAAAGATGAGAGCGGTCACGCTGAGCCAGGGACCATTTCTTGTTGATGAAGAGACGCGCAAGGAAACCAAGCGAGGTGAAATTCCAGTGCCAAAAATGACACGAGAAAAGATAATGAAACAAAATAATGAGAAAGAGGAGAAAGAGACCGGCGAAGAAAGAGGTACATAAGAAACAGTTGTGCTGGTTGTAAGATTTTTATCTACATAAATCTGTACTCTCCATGCAACTACATACTAAAAAATAAATACTCAAGAGAATGAGACGTGGTCTCATACGGTAAAACATTAACCCCAACAAAAAGAGTATATTGAGCTTAACATTAATGTTTTTGCAGGGTTTCCTCATGTTGGCAGTGTTCTTTTGGTCGCTCTAACTGTAGCCTCAGCCATGGCGTTAGTAGGAGTCATTTACATCAGTTTTAAATCAAGACAAGTTGTTCCATTTGGATACGACCAACTTTCCACCAGGAGTGACCGTCTTTGATTCACCACCAAGTAGCCAATGCATTTGATTTTTGTACCTAACCTGCTCTATCGCTGTTATCATTGTACAACGCGTTTTTCCCAGACAAGACCACTGATACAGCGAAAGCTTTTCTCAGGATGTTGATAAATACTTTTGAAAATGATTTTGACCACTTTCAAATATCTTTTATAATATATTTAGTACACTATCCAAGAATGTCCAGTTGTATATCTTTCTACATACCCTACTACATTCTCTTTTACTTTTTAATCCTTAAGTCCTTTGCATTCACAAATGTTAAAAAGTGAAATGCACCGGCAATGGTTCGCTTGAGAGGGCGTCTGGATGATGTACACACACTCATCAATGTATACCGACAAATTCAAACAATAAAGTCCTTCAAAATATGATTGTGAGCTTTTTGACTTGGTTTTTATGAGCTAAACTTAGTTACATAATATTCATATATTTGACCCAGAAGAGAGATTGTGGCGATGACGTCATCAAGAATTGAAAACAGTTAGGATTCTGATGAATACAGTCGACTCTCTTTGATCGGCCACTCTCGTAAGCGACCATCTCACATAAGCGACCACTTACATATGGCCAATTACACTATTGTACACATATCGCACATTCAAAATATTAATTAAAACAGTTTAATCGTCAATAGAGTAAATTTTACACGTAAGTTACAAAATTATAAAGGGTTTAGGCTTCCTGTGTTGTGATTCCCGTTGTTTGGGCTTCCTGTGTTAACTCCCGTAAGCGACCACTTCCTCCTGGCCCCGAGGTGGTCGCTTACGGGAGAGTCGACTGTATTGTAAATCAGTATTAGTATGAGTGAAGAACAACACATACTTACTGCTCAACGTAGTTACTCGGAAATCCTGGAGAATGCTAAGAATGTATAATGAGAATTTTTAATTAATTACTGCGTGGTTGACGCAAAGTTCGTCTCCCCAGGGTTCAATTTGCAATGTTCTTAGGACTGCATGCACAAATCTTGTGTGTTATAACATTGTGTATATATTTTGTTTCGTGTTCTTTTCTTCCCTTAAGACATTAACACATTTTTTTATAAATTTTATCACCTGTCGCGGTGGTGTTCAGCCGTGATCGTATAGTGGTCAGTACATTGCGTTGTGGCCGCAATAACCCAGGTTCGAATCCTGGTCACGGCATTAACTTTGGTGGAAATTTTTGATTCAAATATTTTTTAGTATTTTCAATTAAATACTTTTGTCAGATTTTTGTCTAAATTAATTGCAAGCTCGTTTCACATCTTATTAGGAAAGAAGCAAAGAACTTCTCGATTATAAAATAGGCTTAAGGTCCTTTTAATGATCATGAGTGTGAAAAAGTTTCATGAAGTTCAAATCCAGTGAAAGGACCTTATAAGCCCCAAATCATCTCAAGCTATATATTCGCCCACTGATTACGTTTCTTTTGATCTGCTTTGAAGCTCTTAAATAAATGTATTCCTTTTGTTCGCTACCAATATAAAAAGTAACTTAAATGGGCGAATATGCATGTTTGGGATTTTTTTAAATAAATGGAACTACCTTCGAGTTATAGTGTTTTGAAATCCTTGACCAGCTGCCGATCTTTTAGACAATCCTATATGAAAACAGTGAAAATGTCGGCTCCATAGCGGTCCGGCTCATCAGTGCCTATTTGTCAGTTCAGATCCATTTAAAGGACCTTTTAGTTCAGATCCAGTTAAAGGATCTTTTAGTTAAGATCCAGTTAAAGGATCTTTTAGTTAAGATCCAGTTAAAGGATCTTTTAGTTCAGATCCAGTTAAAGGATCTTTTAGTTAAGATCCAGTTAAAGGATTTTTAGTTCAGATCCATTTAAAGGACCTTTTAGTTCACATCCAGTGAAAGGGCCTTTTAGTTCACATCCAGTGAAAGGAATTGAATTTCCTAATTGATTTATAATTCATATTCGTCCATTAAGTTCCTCTTAAACTATTTTCTTTCTTTCTTTCTTTTGCGTATCCCCAAACATCTGAACTTTTTGATCATAAAGAAGGTCCTTTCATGAATTTGAACTGTCATGAAAATGACTGAAAATGCTGTTTTTCAAAAATTCGCATTTAACACCCTAAAAGATACAAGATCGCGAAATTTTACTCCTAAGAGATACGACGAGTATCCCCGGTACTTTTTTCCAAGATTCCCCCCATCCCCGGGCATGATTAGTTCTCTGGGCCTTTGAAGGTCCGAATCAAAAAGGCGAGGTCAACATAGGTCATGATGGGTTATGTAAATCACATGCAAACGAGTCTTTTCAAAATGGCGGTCGTGAATGTGTATTGAATGGTTGTTGTCCTGCACAAAACTTTATAAATATCACCCCAGAACCAAATAAATAACGAGAACAATGCACTGAAAATACTTGCAAGTGAGCAGAGCAGCATGTTACGGTAAATACTATAAAAATAGTTGAGTTTTATTTTATCTATTCTACTCAGTTTAGGTTGACGGCAAGTGACTTGCTTCATAAATATTTACGACTCTTCTTCAATTATATAAGTTTGGCAACTTGTTTTTAACTGTTTTAAAACTGTCGTATGTAAGCTGTGAAGAAAGCTTTAAGATAATAGTTATCAAAACTAACCAATAATAATTTGCATCTTGCACTTTGAGCACTTTTCTAATACACGAAAGAGGCTGTGAATTGAACTTGAATCTACCGTGTGTTAAACTGTGACTAAGAATTCTTTGAGAAATTGTTTTAAAATCCAGAGTGAATGCAATCTCGTTATTTAACTCTTGGATAAATTAAATAATCAATGAATGAGTGAGTGGCAGAAGAATGAACAAAATAATAAATAAATAAATTATAGTTAAATGAAGTAACGAAAAGAATGCCAGGATAAAAGTATGAGTGAATGAATGAATGACTACATTAGTAGGTGAGTGAACTAGTTAGATTTGGGGAGGGCAGGTGGACGAGAAGGAGGAAGATGATGATGAATGAGTGACCAAGTATCAGGGGAAGGGGAGTCAGTGGGTGAGTTAATTGTTGGGCAGTCAACTTAGTGAATGAATCATTAATATGCCCATCTCAAAATTATCTTAAAAGCAATGTTATCATAGAAATTCCAAACATATGTCACAAATTCTATTGAGAAAAAGGTGATTGGTTTTGTGCTTTCATATTTTCCTGGCATTGGAGATAATTTTGAGATAGATCAGTCCATTCAGTATTGATGATATTTAAAAACTCCAGTGTATGCAGGCTTAGCTTTGAATCCAGGAGCTGCTTGTTTTGTTATTCAAGTTTCTGCTTTTGTTTACCGACCTCAGAAGTGAGACTAAGCTTGCATACGCTAGAGTTTTAAGAGACATCATCGGAAGTAAATGAATGATTGAATGCATGATCTTAAAATATTTCACTATATACCTTACATACTTGTTTAGATAATAATGACAATTTTAGTATTCTCTTCTTTCCAGTGTTCAGTATTGTTAATTTAATTTATGTTAATGATAGGGGTAGCAATATGGTCATTTTTATCTACCAAAGAGAAGAAGAGGGTAACTCATTTTGACAGGGTAAGTGTATTCGATTAAAAAATATTTACTACCTTAATAATATAATATGCAGAGGCAGATCCAGGAATTTTTGAAGGGGGATGACTATTACAAAGGTTTGACCAGGAATTCAAGGAAAAGGAGGGTGATTGTTACTAACGATAAACTGAGAAATTTAGGCAAAAAGGGGGTGACTGTTACTAAAGATATAATGAGATATTTAAGCAAAAGGGGGGTGACTGTTACTAACGATATACTGAGAAATTTAAGCAAAAGGGGGGTGACTGAACTACTAACAATATACAGAGATATTTAAGCAAAAGGGAGGTGACTAGTGACCCGTTTTACCACCCCTAGATCTGCCCCTGATATATTAGGTTTAGAAAAATAGTTAATTCTATAAGAGTAATGTATGTGGTTTGAAGTTCTTGAAATTTCTAAGATAGAAAATTTTCAACAGGTAAGTGACTAAGATCACATTTTTCTTGTATTCAGAATCACTAAACAAATGCTTTCACAACGCCTTAAAATAAGCAGAAATTATTTCAAAATTCGACCAAAATAAAATGTACTGAAAACCTTGGGGGGGGGGGGGGGGGTACTCCCCTATATTTGCTATACGGGTACATGCTGCTAAACAGGGTATGGTTTTCAGCGATTCTACTCTGGAACAGGGTATATGAAATTTACGCTACCGGAAAAGGTTATGATTTTCAGTGATCCTGCTCTTGAACTGGGTTAGGGTTCAGGGGGCTCAGCAGCCAATCCTTACCCTAAACAGGCAAGAGAACCTGCCACACCCCCCCAGGACTGAAAAGGGGTAATTTTGGTTTAAAGAATGTTATAATATGAGAGTGCATTTCTCCTTGATTTTGTAGCATCTAGTATATCACAATATAATGTGGAAAATATGTGAACAAAACTTTTTTTTACGAAAACTGGTATACTCATCCCAGACCCCACAGTCTGAGCGCTGGCAATTTGTAACACAGGTATCCCATCAAATATTGTCAACGTAAAGCGATATCATAAGACGATTGTCGTCAGTGTTTTGTAACACGTACCAAGAAAAAACCGATATCATTAAGACAATGCGATAGTAACTATACCTCTCACTATAGCAACGTTAGTTATGAAAGGGATATTTGGTATTTTAAGTAAAATGACTGTATTTGTAATACTTTATGACAGGTGTACGGTCGAGGGTTAGGTGTCGTATTCAACTTTTAATTAAAAATACTTATCGGTTGTTTCTTTGCTTATCAGCCAAGTTTAATTGGATCCGGTAAGATTTGCTGGACTTTTGTCGACCGTGAATCGACTCTATAAAAGTTGATCGCTTTTGTGCGAATTTTTCCTTGTTTTGTCTAAATGTTATTATCTTTTTCACTAACTATTCGCTTTAAATTTGACATCAAATATATTCATTTTATCAGTGTTCATTAAATATGTTATAAGCGCAAATTTCATCAGATCTTATATTCCATATTTTTCGAGGGGTGTGGGGTAGGGAAGTCGAAAGGAAGCGGTAATTGATATACGCTTTTTTTCCATTTTTCGATGATTAAACTGAAATGCGTGGTTTCGAAGGAATGTTATGAGATGCGAAGTACTTCGACCCTATTAGCTGCTTCCACGCAGTTTTTCTGACTCTTATCAGAGATGAAAGTTTAGTATTGACTTCAGAACGGTCGGTTACATCCTCAGTGAGTCTTATTTGTTAGGAGTTTATCATGACGGGAACGTTTTCAAGCGGATGTCCAAATCACTCGAAAGTGCAACCATGCTGTTGTAGATATACAAAGATCCTTTCGATACAAGATCTTCACTTAGAAAACTGAAATGTCAAAATTATATTTTGAACAACTTAATCATTCAAACGTCTGCCGAGTGGTAGCGCACTTGCCTTTCACTTTATACAGCGTCGCATGTGAGAAGAGTCTGTTGGGTCTCTTCCTGTGATTTCTCACAGTTTTTCTGGCCCTTTTCAGAGGTGTTAGTTTAGTATTGATTGCAGAACGATGAGTGTGTCTTTACATCCTCAGTGAGATGTATTTGTTAGTAGTAGACGGGAACGCTATCAAGCGGATGTCGCATTCGGTCTGTGAGCTAGCCGTGTCTTCTTTTTCTTTTTTAAATGTAATCCAAGAAACCACCTCTTTCCATCTATCTCTTTCCTGAGCTAAACTATATCTCTCAGGTGGATTTTAAAAAAATTGCCAAAAATGTCCAGTAGACAAGATTTCGTCTTATCCGACCAACTACCCGATTAAATGTGTAGCTTTTAGTATTTAAAACTACAAAGGCAGTAACTTCTTTTCAGATATTTTTCTAAATACTTCGAACAAAACTGAATAACCTGGTCATCTTATAAAGGTTCGGAAGGCCAAAGGTTTACGACCCTAAATATAAATATGATGATGCTTTGTCGTTTAACCTGGTGTTTCGCCCGGTATTACGTTTTGTTTTCACTGTGAATCCTTTGAAGACAGCGGCGCGAACGACAGGTTTTCTAACCTCGTGGCTATCAAATCATTTCTTGCAGGTTTTGCATTGTGAAAAAAAAAACCGACTTCCACACGGTTGTGTAAATAATAATTATTATAAGTCATATCAATAACCTCCGCTCGTCTTCCTGGACATTAGTCGTTTTGTATTTCTTTTTGTAGAGCGTGGGTTTTGTGAGACTCGTGTGTTTGACTATACATCTTCAATAGTCTGGGCGTGTTTAGTGTAAGATTAGCATTATATGTGGGGGCGTTCTTAATGCCTTATCGTATGACCTCACCAGTCAGTTATATTTCATAGCTACTGATTAATACTTTTGTTCTGGAAAGTATCTGGCCAATTTAGCCACTTTAGGTCTTTTAAAACACGATTTTGAATGTCAGTTTTTTCGTAGGATTATTATCTAAGCTTACAATCGCAAGATTGGTATTTTGCTCCAATTTATTTTTTTAGTTTCTTTTTTATTTTAACCCCAACCGGCTCCTTTTCCTTAAATCAGTTTTCTTTTCCTCACTTTTCGCCTTTGCTTTTCGTTTTTTACGATATCCAAAAATTTAAATACAAAATTATAACGTTTTAATTTATTTAATTATTATCATTCATTGCAGGTTAAATTTAAAAGTAGTGATCATAAGATTTTTTTAAAAGTCTTTTCTCGTGGCTTTCGCAATTCTATTTTTGGCTTTCTTTCAAAGCATAATACCGGCAAAATAAGCACCGAAATATTAATTACTTGTTTGTATAAACCTCAAATATCGTTAATATTTTAAAACGTTTTATCATATTATATACACTGGTTTTCTTCCCAAAAAAAAAAAAAAAAAAAAAAAAAAAAAAAAAAAAAAAAAAGGAAGAAAGAGAAAATATAAAATTGCCCGTTCATTTACCCTCTAACGTTTTCTGACATAATTAGTCAGGTAATCTCCGTCGAGCTTTCTTGAAATAAGTTAACTGACAATGAGCTGAGAATACGATAATTTACCAAAAGCGTTATCTAAATAAAACCAGCTGGATAAACAAGATTGTACAATGTATACATGCAGCGTATACGGCCACCTACAGTTTAAATAATGATTTAACGGGCCTTTTGTTTCGCTCGCTGTAAGTTTAGGGAACCATCGTTCTTGGAACACAGTATTATTTTCGTTTCGTTCACAGTACACATGTTACTATCCATATGTCCACCTATAGGTTAAATAATAATTTAACTGGCTTGTAGTTTCGTTCGCTGTCATAAGGGTTTCACATCACTCTTGGAACGCCTGTTGTCGTCTAAAGTTTTGTTATTGACGCCGGACGCCGTAGTAAAAGACTTGAATTTTCTGGGAATATCTCGTCCTTGTTAAACCATATCCAGTACAGATCAACCCAGAGGGAGGTCAAAGCTCGATAAAATTCAAAATTAAAAGTTTTCTTAAATCTCCTCAAATTTTCTTTTCTGTCTACTTTAAAAATGTGCGTGTGTGTGTTTGTAGAGTTGGAAACGTATCTGCAGTGGTATTTTTAGATGCTAAATACTGTCGTATATTTCGTAGTAAATATCTTGAGTGAGAGTAGACGCGGAGCGTCGATGGTTTTTATGCAGTTTTCCTCCCTCTTGGACTTAATTCAACCCTTTCTTTCTAGGAGCACGTTGTTCATTCGCCTATAATGTAGCAGTACATGTCCGCCATTAGATCGACAAGGGAGTAACGTTGAAGTAATCTTTATCTAATGATCTTTATCTTGTGAGAGTAGAGTTGCTTATTTGTTTTCTCCTAGCTCCTCAGCTTCGAGAGTTTTCTTCGGTTTTCCTTCTCTGCAACTGGATTCAAAACTTTCTTTCTAGCTCTGACTTCATTGACTTATGCTATAGCAGTCACTGTCCGCCATTAGATCGACAAGGGAGTAAAGATGTTTCTGTAGAATTGAAAATTTTCTGCGGTACACGTTCGTTGCAATAAATCTTGGAATTCGAAACTGTGGCCGAAGTAAAAAAATAATTATGATAATGTGTTCTTAAATTAAATCCGGTAAAGTAAAGGTTTAATAAACAGCAAACAATACAAGAAAATCTTACTTGTAACTCGCTCTCTACCTCGTAGCAACAACAAGAGTAACGCAACATGAACTAGAGTAACGCAACATGAACTAGGGTAACGCAACATGAACCTATGCAAGGCTTTCCAGGTTGTCTTTCGTATTCTATTTTTATCTGAATTCCTATTCCTACATATATAATTTTTTAATCTTGTATACCATTGAAGAAAGAATGATGGTATTATCTGTAAGGGAGGTTTAAAATGAAGTTTGTGTTGTTTCTTTTTCTGTGTCGTCTCTTCACTGTCGGTAAATTAATAAACAAAAACTCGCAGTATGGTAGGTTTGTCTTAGGGGTATTGGTCGTGAGAGAGAGAAGACAACATCGAGACAAAGGAGGAAAAACGAACGCCATTTCATTCACTGTCCACTCTTTCATTTATGCAAAGTTTAGTCGAGTACAGTTCGAATTTGAACGATATAATCCTAAAACAACCTCTGGGCTGATCAAGGTCTGGGCATGGCTAACTCACAGATAGAACCCTGAAACAACCTCTGGGCTGATCTAAGTCAGGGCATGGCTAACTCACAGATAGAACCCTGAAACAACCTCTGGGCTGATCTAAGTCAGTGCATGGATAACTCACAGATAGAAGGCAAGCTGTTTACACTGCGTCACTACCCGATCTTTCGGAAAGTCTAGTTGGCCATAAAGTTCACCCAACTACGAAATTCACACTGTTTAGACTCCAGGCCCGATGATGTTAGCACACTAGATACTTTAGAATAACCTAGATAGGTACATGCTATATGCCACAAATGCATAACATTCAAACATGTATATTTCACTGGGGTGCTTGAATTTTCTCATTGAATTCGGTTTCCCAACGGTAGGTCAGTTTAACAAATAGCAAATATTAAGCTAGGAATCAGATTTGACATTACAGTACGCTTGCCTGACAGAGTATTAAGCTTGTTGCCTAAAGTAAAACTTTCATATGAATTGGCGATTCAAAGTTAAGGATATTTCTCTGTGAAACTTGGGTTCTATCTGTCACGATTATAGGTAAAAAATGGCGCGTGTCTGTAATCTAGTTGCTGGTCCAGTTGAATTATATCGCAAATGCAAGTGAAACTTCGCACAAAATTCAGGAGCTATAGAATAAGAAAAAGAAAGAAAGAACAAACAAAGAAACAAACGAACGAACGAACGAACGAACGAACAAACAAATAAATAAAAATAAGAAAAAAGTAGAAAGAAAGAAAGAAAGAAAGAAAGAAAGAAAGAAAGAACAAACAAACAAACAAACAAACAAACAAACAAACTAACGAACGAACAAACTAACGAACGAACAAACAAATAAATAAAAATAAGAAAAAAGTAGAAAGAAAGAAAGAAAGAAAGAAAGAAAGAAAGGAAGAAAGAAAGAAAGAAAGAACAAGCAAAGAAACAAACGAACGAACGAACAAACTAACGAACGAACAAACAAATAAATAAAAATAAGAAAAAAGTAATGAATGAAAGAAAGAACAAACAAACGAACGAACGAATGAATAGAAAAACTGAGTTTAAAATAGGGATTCCCGCCTAAGGACATATATCAGTGTAACATTTTTGAACAAAAGATGGTTAGATAACAGTCGTACAAGTCTGTGCGAACAGATCATGTGTTGTATGTATACTACCAAATGGTACAAAGATAAGAGTGCATGAGATCCATAGAAAAACGTTCAGTTTTCCCTATTTTTCATACAATATAACAGATGGACAGATGTATAGGTCTGTCCTGATCGAAAATACCGTCATTTTTGCAAAAGCAAACAAAAAGAAAGTGAAGAAGAAAAAAAAAGATAAAAAAGAAAAGGCGAACGAAAACTAAGGGAAAAACCCGATAGGAATAAAGAATAGGAAATAGGAAATTAGAAAGAGAAACCTGAGAAAGAATGAGAAAAACTGTGTAATAAAACGAGATTAAATATTAAAGAAAGCATTAGGCATATGAAGACAGTTCTAAATAAGGAAGCTTTTTTATTTTTTTAGATATTTTTGAAAATCTGTTTTTCTTAATTTGTTTTTGTTTTTGTTTGTTTTTTGTTGCATTTTTGTCGTATTTATTTCCAGTTTTCCTTTGATATAGCCAGGCACATCTGACCTTCAAAACATCACTACCTTTCAGCTCCACGCGTCTCTAAATTCAAAGCCAAGGGTCGTTCTCTACCTTAAGTAATATAACTTCATTAAAGAGTTTATCACATCATATTTCCGCTATTCGTTTAAATTGCTTGGAGAGTCGATTTTGGCCCGATATTATTATTTTTGATATTACGAGAACAAGTACTTAACACATGAGAGCCAAAGGAACCGAAAAAAATCTCATAACTAAAGTACTAAATTACATAAAATCATTCATAGGAAAAAAGGGCCTTTTTTGAGAATATAAACTTGTCTTGATTTTGATATTTGTAATGACAGAAGTGTTCAAGTTTAAAGAGTCGTAATAGAAACGTACACACTTCGTATGAAGTCCAAAGCACCTGGTGTTGTGAACGTAAAAATGATACAGCAAAACTTCACACCCAAGGTACAAGGTTTAATTTGTTCAAGGCGGGCGAATTTGTATTTTAATTTACCCGCATGGACTGCAGTTGTTATCACTGGTTTAATAAAGACATAAAGGTATATTAAAATCGGGTCGGATTTGGGGTCAAATCTAGAAAAACTGTATAAATAGAGAAGATATAACTAGCTAAAAACTAGTGTGAGCTGCGTCGGTGTTTCTAATGAAACAGTAATAATAAAAAGGTAAATTATACACCGTGAAAAGATGAAAAAACTTACTGACGTTCCGGACGCTAGTCATTCGTCGAGTGAGCTTAACTTGTTCGGAATTTCAATAATTTGTCCTTTGGTTTAGTTCTTTGCAATAAAAATTAGTTTTGCAATAAAGATATCCAGTGGTCATAATTAAAACAATAATAAATGGACTGTATACAAATAAAAGTATGGAATTTCAATAATTTTTCCTTAATTTTCTTTGCAAAAAAAGAGAAACGTTTTTCCATGGCTCATAATTAAGAAAAATTATATCAACCCAGAGTAGCTACTTAACTTCACATAAAACTCAGTGATATGATGTTTTCTGGGTTAGCTTTTGCAAATATTCGTTCTGTAGTTCTTTAATCATCAAAAATGCCCGGGGGGAGGGGGGTGTGGCACTCCCCTATATTCGCTATACGGGTACGTGCCGCCAAACAGGGTATGGTTTTCAGCGATTCTACTCTGGAACAGGATATATAAAATCTCGCTCGCTCTGGAACACGGTATATGAAATCTTGCTCTCCTCTCTGGAACAGGGTTTTCAGCGATCTTGCTCTGGAACAGGGTATGAATTTCAGCGATTTTACTCTGGAACAGGGTCAGGGTTCAGAGATCAGCGGCACACCCCAAGAGTACCCCCCCCCCCCCCCCTTCCCCGGGCAAAAAATGCAAGGACAGATTTTCCTGGACATTGAACTGGACATTTCTGTCACCCAAAACATTTCTCGGAATGCATATCGATCTGAGCCGGTACCACATTGAGCAGTTGTCAAGCACTACTCAACTTTAGAAAACAGTTTACTGTTCATTCATTGTTTGAATGTCAAAACAGTCCAGTGAAGTAGTTATTACAAAGGTGTCGTGGTAGATAATCTTTTCACCGTAGTAAGAACAAGAGTAACTGACGTTTCGGACGTTAGTCCTTCGTCGGAGTCAATGAGAAAAAAAACCAATAAGAAAACAGCAAGTCGTTAAACAAAAGAAAACAAAAGGATCGAGAATAACAATGGTAGGTGAGAAGTGGCTAATTAAAGGTGAAGCGTTCGTTCAGCCCGTGCGGATTAACTCTCCGAAACGTCAGTTACTCTTGTTCTTACTACGGTGAAAAGATTATCTACCACGACACCTTTGTTTTAACTTTGATATCACCGACGCAGTCTAAACTAGTTCTAATACTAGTCGTCATCTATTTGAAGTAGTTATTGTTTATTTTCACGTTGTTGGGATCCTTATTGCTCATTCTAGAAAAATAAAAGCCAACTCCAACGCCATAAACTTTGAGCCCTGAACAAGTAAAATTCCCACATAAGCTATTAGATAGGTTGTGATAAAATGTCAATTAACTTTGCACAGAAAAGGACCTTGATTTCATCTTGATGAGAGTCATGTGTAGGGAACCAGTAGGATATGACTGTAATGTGTGAACATGACCGATAGTAACCTAAATTAAACTTCTGTAAACAACATAATAATAATAATAATAATGGTTACATTTGGGTCAGGACACAATTTTAGTTCAAAACATCTTTTGTGTCAAGAAGCCTTATTTGTAGTGTTGGAGAAGAGCTTGATTTGTACGGATTGGAGCACTTTTTTCCAGTTTTCATTGCAATGGGAGTAAAAATAATCGGTTCGAGGTCTAAAAAATACTGAAAACTATGAAAGGAATGCCGGATTTTGGCAGAATGATTTTTAAATTTCAAAAATGTACGGATCATTTGGGAAGAAGCTATGAGAAAGTGCCATCTTGTTCAAGGCTGTCAAGGTTTCTTCTATCTTTTAATTGTTTTGAGCGATAAAGACAAAACCTTTTTAACCATCCCTACAAAAACAAAACTAACAAAGTCCTATCTTGTATGCATCTGAAAAAAATAACAGTGTTATCATGGAATAACATGCTCTAATTATCCCGATATCGCTCGCCATTTTGTGAAACTGCAGGTTTTTCGTTTTACTGCCGTAAATGAAAATTCCTAAAGGTTTTCAACTTTAGACGGCAACTTTGCTGGATATTTCAGCTTCTATGTATTCACACACAAACGAAATTTGACTTATCAAACAAGATGCCGTTTCAAAATCATTGTTTGCGTTTGGCTGGACTAGTAATGAAACTGCAGCTTTAACTTTGTTATCTCAAACGCATACAAGTTGATAAACATTCTATCCAATTCAACTCAAAGTTATCTTTTTAATGTTAACGGTTTTCCTGGAATTTTTATCTCACTTTACTTAAGCTTTTAAATTTTTTCTTTTCTTCAAGAAGCATAATTTATGGAAAAACTTGGTATGGGAAAATGAAATATCTCAACTCTATGGTCAATTGACTGGATTATTTTTGTCAGTTATGATACCAGTTTCCGACTTTGTTTGCCTTGTTTAATTGTTTTCATATTTCCACTCATAAAATTGATTTTTATCATTACTTTAGCAACTTTTATCCTTAAAAAGCCCTGTTATTGAGACCTAAAAACATTGCTGATGTTCAATTTAAGAGGCGTAAACGTTGTTATTGCCAGGAAGGCTTATCAAGTTATTCAATGTTATTAAAACACTTTAAAAAATACCCTAACCTCGCAAGTAACAAAAATCTTGTCATTTCAATCTTGTTGTTTCTATTTGGACAATCAGTTAAATGGCCTCAAGGCGTTCCAGGGGTTCTTGGTGGTCAGTACTTGCGGGTTTTAGAGGAGTATGGTAATTGCAATAAACGATATCGTGCCGGCTCTTTTGAGGCGGCATACTACTGTAGGGTTGTGAATAGTACAATCTTATGTGGGGAGACCGCTCATCCCTGATCAATAACATGCTAAATTTCTCTTTTGTCCAACGCCACCACACAAACTTATTGTGTTAAAATTAACATCAACAAAACCATCGGGATTGCCTAAGTGGCTTATTGTCGTAAGTGACTGATAACTTGCGGCGTCCGTTCAGATGCCGCCAATTGAGAAGCCAGAAAAAGGATTACCAACCCAAGGCGGTCTACTTTGCTTCACTGTTTTGTCCAGGAAGTTCTTTAGCCGCCGATATCATTTCATAGTACCATACCATACGACTGGCCTCTACCGAGACAGACCCTGTCAAACAGACAAAGATTGGACTCTTTCTCTCACATTTTTGACAGGGTCAAAGAAACTAACCTTTCGCACAGCATCTAATCTTCACACAAGTCATTTTATAAATTGACACTTTATTGGCGTAGCGTGGCGAGCAAATCTAGGAATCCTAGGTTGTTGATCAGTGCCTATGGTCAGTGGGGTGTCCTAGTGAGTGACACCTCTATACTAAAATAGCGTTAGAATGCCGGTTAGAATAGTACGTCAAAGGCTCATATTAATTAAGATTATTGGCGAGAGCGATGATGAGTTTTCAAACCGCCGAATTACCACAATGAAAACAATAAACCAAAGCTTCCGCTTTCTAAGTTTCTAGCAACGGAAGTTTTTTTCGGGTAATCGAGAAGTCGTGAACGTGAGTGTCATCTTGAAGCGTACCAGTTAAACGGTTTGACCCCTAGGGTTAAGCATTTCGGTAAAACTGTGTCACTTTTGTTTTCTGATTATTTCTCACCCTGTGGGAAATGTTTGACTTTGTGAGAGGTTCCATAATTATTGATGTTCCCTGAGTAAAGAAGACAGTCCTGTCGGCCCGTTTGATTGGCTGTTCCCTGTGTACACAAGTCAAACCTATCTTGCCACTGTTTATTGCTATCTTTCTTTACCTGTGTCCCTCGATTAATTTCGGGCAAGTACCGCGCTCTGATTGGTTGCTCACTTGGGATTTAAATATCTATAGTTAGAACAAGGTGTGACTTTTATTCATTGATGGCTAATTAGAGAGCTCGGTGAGTCGTGGAAGGTATAATTTCATTTTACCGGATCATCTGGCTCACTGATAGTGTATTAGTACGCCAAGCACTAAACAACACTTAGAGAGTGAGAAGCAAAAGCGCACTCCATCACTTGTCATGCACTCAGACGAGAAGAAGCCCTCAGCGTTCAGCGTTAACCATATCCTACAAGCAGCAGAAAGCTCAATGGCAGATAACAACGCGAGCAGAGAATCCAACAACGAAAACAAAAATACTTCAGATGAGAGCCAAGTGAAGATAATTTTAGAAGAAGCTGATTTATGGCGAAGATTCAAGTCTTTGACCAACGAGATGATTGTAACTAAGAATGGCAGGTACGATACGATATCTTTACAAACCACAACAGTGACTAAACTTTTTAACTAGTAAATAGAATTGAAGTTTGTTTTGACGTTTATCTACTACAATTTCCCCTCAGGCGAATGTTCCCGGTACTAAAGGTAAATGTGACTGGACTAGAGCCAAAATCCATGTACTCTTTTCTCTTGGACTTCGTCTGTGTTGGAGGCAATAGATGGAAGTACGTCAATGGTGAATGGGTATCGGGAGGCAAGCCTGAGCCCCCAACGCCAAGTTGTGTATATATTCACCCAGATTCTCCAAACTTCGGTGCGCACTGGATGAAACAGAGCATTGGATTTTCTAAAGTCAAACTGACCAACAAGCAAAGCAGTTCAGGACAGGTATGAATCGGTTGAATCAGTCATGTACATTGTTACTAGATTAGCTGGCCTGTGCGGACGCTAACGTCTTGTTTTATAGTAGACGTTCGTTCCATAGATTCAGTTTTCTTAAAGGTCCTTTGAGAATATTCAAAAATATGCTTTTATATTAGTGTTTTAAACCGGTAATCTGATAATATCTAGACGTTGCATAACTACATCAAGATAATAGTTTTCTTTAAAGAAATATAAACAATGGTTTGGGATATAAAAAACAGTTTGTCTCGGTAGGATTCTTGGTTCAAATCTGGTGCCAAAACACTTGGTTTAGAAATTACTTTTCGAGGAGAGTTATTGTTTCATTATTTGATACAAAAGAAATTATAAAAATTTCGTCAAAGACAGCCCACTTGAAACGAGCTTTTATTGCCTAAAAAGATTAATTACTTATCTAAACGTCGTATTCCTTTTCTTAACTTACTCAAATTTCTTTTTTATTCCATAGCAAATAATGCTGAATTCCTTACACAAGTATGAGCCGCGGATTCATATTATTAAAGTTGGGGCATTGGACAACAACAGGACTATAGTATCACATTCGTTTCCCGAAACTCAGTTTATAGCCGTCACTGCTTATCAGAATGAAGAGGTGCGTTTGATTGTCGTGTGAAAATGCACTTAAAAATGTGGTTATTAGGTGAAAAAGAACAGCAATAGAATTAATTAAATTACTCTGTGTTTCGTTTTCTTAGATTACAAGCTTGAAGATCAAATATAATCCGTTTGCTAAGGCTTTCCTGGACGCGAAAGAAAGGTAAGAAAGACCTTGACCAGGAACCTTCAAAGAATTCCGTATTTGCCATAAAACCCATGTTGTGATTACTCTAAGTTTCTTTTTCATTCTAACTTTTGTAGGCAGGAGCAGAAGGAAGCGTATGAACAGTCCGATACCCATTCAACTTACTCCCAATGTAAGCACTTCTAGTTTACAACAAGTAGTTTTATTGTGTTCATGGCAGCTTGTGAATTGCTTTCCTAATACATTCACAGTTTACTCTTCTTAAGAGTTTTCCATCAAATCATGCTTCTCAGATTTCGCGAGCTCTTTCTATATCAGAAGTCTTTCTCGATAGTTTATCAGTGCTCTCTTTCAAAAGAACAACGATAGCGCGTTTATAACATCATTTATAACACATAACGGGCTCCTGTCGCTCTAAAAAGGATCACACTTTTTAGTTTGTAAACTTTTCTTAAAAATTTGACGCGCAGATATTGTTTGTTTGGAAGTGGACTATAGATTTGATGAGGCGTTTTCAAACATTTTTGCTTTGGCATAAAATATTTTATTAAATGAATCCATAAAATGAAGGAGTTTTTATTAAGGGAAATAATCAATAAGGGTTTTTGTTGGAATATTACGATCTTGTCGGTACCCTTTGTGCCTTTTAATCATGTTTTACTTGTTTGCTCAACAATTTTACTTAAAAATTCTAAAAATCGTTTCTTATTCTCGTCTATTTTTATAGATGGTTGGTTCTGTGCTGGTCCGCCTCCCGTGTATTCTCATCATCATCATCACCCTTCATCGTATCCTCATATATCAGCATCGCCTTATCGAGGAATAAGTCAGCTGGGCATCCGAAGTCATCGTCCAGCTCCCTACCCAAATCCCTACTACAAACGCGCAGATCTTTCGCCGCCAGGTGAGTTGACATAACCTATATATATTAGTTTGGCCAGTAAATCTTGCAAAATTACCACGTAGTAGCGTAACAAGATTTTTGAAAATGTTCTTGGCTCTCTTTTTTATTTCTTACAAGACCTCTCGAGGTATTTCAAAATAGTGGTTATTTTTTCTTTGGTCGTTGTCAGATGTAAAAGCCGTATGACTTGATTAACACATTTTTGATATCAGTTAAAAGTAATATCCTGGCAGGCCTCAAGATCAAAGACGCGCGCACTGTGTTTTATTAATACTGCAAGATGGATGGAATTCTTGAATTACGTCAAACACCATTAAATCTTTTGCTCGACTTACGAAAAGTGCGTTAAACTTTAGCTCTGGAATGTACTTTTTTTTGTAGCATAATTTTTTTTTCGCTAAAAAAATTTAAACCTTATGTCGTTTTTCGAAAACCGATCAAATATTGAGATACAGTGAACTGATAACACTTTAAATTTTGCTTCTTCATAACTTCGCAATTGAAATTATTTTTCATCTATTAATTTCAAATGCGGTTACTCCTATGTATGGCGTCTTTTGGTTTCCTTTTTGTGTTTTCTCAATCATTTTATTTCTCATTAAATTTATTCTTGCAAAAAAATCAAAAAAACTATTAACAAAACGCGCACTAAAAATGGATTAGTTAAAGCTCCATTTTCTTCTACCGAATCAGGTTTAAACAGCTGTTCTTTGTACATCAGTAAGAAATTCCCAAAATAACAAAAGCTGCTTTTCGAATTTGTTCTACATTTTGCTGATATTCCATAAATGACAGACACACTAAAAAAACTTCTTTCAAATTTTCTGAGCAACAAAGCCATTTATCATCCAACTTATTTAGTTGTCAGAAGTAATTCCGAAATAGCTGAACAAACTAAAATTTGATTTCGGATATTTGATATACACATATATCTCTTTTTTTAATATCTCTCTTTGTTTTCCACTCAATAATACATCTTTTATTGGATAAATACTTCTCGTAATAACAGTAATATTGCGAGTTAGAAGTTATTTTCTTAAGAATTGATTTGGAATTTTTTTTATAATCACTATGTAATCGCTGCGAGTTTTTCTTTTCGTGATTCGGTCCGTCGTAAGCAATTAAAAAGGCTCACAACTCAATTTTCTCTTGTTATTGTTACCTAATATTATTTGGCTATTTTCTATTCACATTATCCTCTTTAAAAAATTTAAAAAAAAACTTCTTAGTGAAGGGAGGGAAAATCTTTTGTTACGAAACAAAAATCTTAGCCATGATGAATGGAATTCTTCGCACGATATGGCGTTTCCTGTAGCAACTGGATAAATGAGGCAATAAAATAAATGAAAACTAACAACTCGGACTAACGATGAAAAAGTAAATCAGCGACTTAAGATTTTTAGGGAGTTTTACTAAAAAATCTTTATATTTGAAGAAAAATGTCAAAATAATGATATTTTTACTGAGTTCCCCTTATTACGGAGTGATCAGCAACAACAAAATGGGATTCGGAATTTCGAACCTAGATATCGAATGATCATCATCTTCAGTTAATCGTGTTGCCGGGTTGCATTTCACTTCGATATAAAATTGCTAAACAAGCAATTCATGATGTGTTAATTATTACTCACTTGATTCTCACATTTTATCGTCTTCTCTTCTTTCTTGTAGGTATCCCGCAACAATATTATACCCAAGAATCCAATCAGCTAATTTTTCCGGGGGCTCCAACGATAGATAACCTGGCTATACCAACCACAGTCGGACACCATCCGCCTTTGGGACTATCGTCTATCGGCGGTTCTAGTCCTTATGGGCGAGTTTCACACGATTTAGATAATCACCGACGAGAAACAACGGAAAAGTCTAAACATCTTCAAAATGGGAGCTTAACTTTGCATCCTTCATGGACCACGATTCCACAACCGTAAATCAGTATAAAATTCAAAATAGAACTAAGATAAATACAACGTTAGCTGTTACATGAGGTATTTGACGAGTCACCCATTAAAATCTTATATTTGGGTCGAAAATTAAGAAAATATTTTTTTCAAGGATGTATTGAGATTTGGATCAAGTATGACTGTACAGTTCGACTTGCTCATTTGGACGACGCTATTGATCGTAGGAAGGAAAAAGAAACTATGTATACTAATTGGAACACCATATTACACAAAAATGAAAGCAAATATCCCAGTACGAGGCTCAATTTTATTTTTATTTTTTGTGAAGTTGCGAAACAAATTTATAACAGGGAAGAAAGAAAAAAGAGATTTTCGTGATCCGAATCTCTTGCGGAATGACAGTCTTACTTTGATCCAATGACCAATCCCCCTTTGAAGAAACACTAGAAAACAAAAAAGGAATCGAAAAACGATAACAGCTAACTTAATTCATTCACTGTAAATAAGATTTGTAAAATACGTTCAAGTTATTTATGACAAAATTTTAACCTGCGAGATGCGGTTGCATTGAGTACATTATATATGAAGGCAGGCCCGAAATTTCATTAAGATTTACGAGCAAAATGTCATAAACCCGAGAAAAATATGCTTGTAATTCGAAAATTGTTTTGATAAGTTGCTTATATTAATGATACTAATCGATTTAAGATTTATGAAGCAAAAAGCTTTAACATAGCCAGAAATTATATAATAATATTCCCAAACTCCTGATTCAATTAAAAATGGACAAAAACAAAGGTTATGATTTTAAAAGTTATTTTTGATATTTTTACCATCCATTTGAAAAGAAAACTGTATACCAAATAAAAAAGTAAAAAAAAAAGGGTTTTCTTATTACGGCGTGGAGATGGAAGAGTGCTTGGGCGTGATGTTAATCTTTTTTTTTCCACTCCAACGCTTTGGTCGAAAAAATCTTCGAGAAAATCTGCTGAATTGTTTTCGATAGATCTACAGTATTTTTTTTACTCTCACTTTCTCAACTTTTAATCTTATATGCCGGTTAGCAGGTCGAACTGTCTGCAGTTTCGAGACACAACAAGTCTGATATGCCTTTTTTACATCACGCATTCTCTTTTTACGGACTGAAGAACTCAAAGTCAAATCAAGGGCGCTAGGGCAAAAATTGGTGTTTTTTTAGCCGTTAGACTCTGTTATATTAGAGTTTTTTAGACGTTAGAAACTGTTTAAACTGTTACGTATCTGTACTGCTATGTGCTGGCTTGATTTGTTCAGTTTTCCCGTCTATATACACCAAAAATATTGCTGTGACCAACGGTTCAATCGTACATAACGAACTACTGTTATCCTATACCTGCCTCGTGACAGCTTACGTAAGCGTACGCGTCGGTTAATAAGTTAATAAGTTAATCCAAATCCCCTAGAATAACCAAGAATGAACAGGGGTAGGAAAGGAAAGGCCAATCTATTGTTCTCTCGTCTGCTCGTATAATAGGATTAAAGTGAAAGGTACGGTGGCAATTTGTTTACTCAGCGATGACAGACGTGTAACCAACGAAACCTAACGAACCAACTTCGGATCTAGCCGAACTGGCCTCGGCCAAACTCGAAAACTAAATTGTGGCCCAAACAAACTTATCCGATGACAGCCCCTGGCCGTGACCTTTTACAACGTTCACGTGTTGTGTTAGATGGTGCTTCTCTAATCCGCGTTGTAAATGATATTTCGGTTCCCATGACGTTCTTGGTAATTTTGAACGATTACCAATATAATAAAACTTACGAATGCATTTCTAAAGTTATTTTTAAGACATTCTTTGTATCGAAAAGATTCCAGACATAAGGTACTAATTTTGAAATAGGATCATAAGTATAAGCGCTAATCCAATATCTGTTCGGAAATCCCAACCGCATGCAGACGACCGTTAGATCCATTCGCTCGAGATGCAAAATTGTATTCCGCAGCAATCGCTTTTACTAGGAATTAATAGGAATACAGCGGACAGCCATAATACTAAGAGAAGGTACAATTGTTATTAATGATTCTTGGAGTTTTTGGATATCAGTTTGAATGGAACTGCTTTTTAAAACTGTTTCTAATTTTACAAGTAAGTCGGGGCTCGAGTTTGGCCGAGGCCAGTTCGGCTAGATCCGAAGTTGGTTCGTTAGGTTTCGTTGGTTACACGTCTGTCATCGCTGAGTAAACAAATTGCCACCGTTCCTTTCACTTTAATCCTATTATACGAGCAGACGAGAGAACAATAGATTGGCCTTTCCTTTCCTACCCCTGTTCATTCTTGGTTATTCTAGGGGATTTGGATTAACTTATTAACTTATTAACCGACGCGTACGCTTACGTAAGCGGTCACGAGGCAGGTATAGGATACAGTAGTTCGTTATGTACGATTGAACCGTTGGTCACAGCAATATTTTTGGTGTATATAGACGGGAAAACTGAACAAATCAAGCCAGCACATAGCAGTACAGATACGTAACAGTTTAAACAGTTTCTAACGTCTAAAAAACTCCAATATAACAGAGTCTAACGGCTAAAAAAAACATCAAAGTTTGCCCTAGCGCCCTTGGTCAAATCATCCTGATGTAGTGAAGCAAAAGTAAACACTCCAATATCGACGTGACCGAAGCATAACGTTGTGTTTACCCGTCAAGGACATAATCTAACATGACATACATCTTACACCTAACAAGTTCCTATCTTATGAGGTCAGCGCAAAGCAAACTAGTCATTTTATAAATCGCATAAAATAATCCAAGCTGTCATAAAAGATTACAAATAAGTTTACTATGGGACTTTGATTTTATTTCATCTACCGCCGCGGTCGGTATCTTGCGTTCATTGTTCTTAAGGTCTATTGTTTCGGAAGCTTCTTCGATTAATTTGTCCTTTGTATTAGCAAGGGGGTGTAAATTCTGACCACAATGCCTACCAGAGATCGTCAAACATTATTGAAAAACTTCTTAGCCGTACTTACTTGCGTCTTCACTTTTATAAAAAACCAATCAACTCTAATGCCTCAAGAAACTTTGGTTATGTTTGAGTTTTAAGACTGTAAAGGTGCTTCAAAGGTTTCGTGCAAAGACGTACTTGGCGTAAACTCGATTTCTTATTTTAATTAAACAATGATTGCTCAGGGTTTTTGGCGGTAGCTATTGTTTACGTAAAAAGCCTTGGTCGTATTACTTACTACTGTTATGCTAATGATACAGTAATTATTAAGATGACAGGCTTTGCAAGCGACCAGCAATTTTAGGTGATCAGCCTTGTTGCTAAGCCACTCAAGACGTCTCCTCACTCTCACGGTTCAAATCCATAGACGTAATGAGAGTAAACTTTACGAAATTATGGACAATGATGACTGGTAGCCAGGTCTTTGCAGAAAACTGTTAAATACTGCGCTAAGCCGGCTGTATTAACCTTTCTGGTCGCGTTTTGTTATACCGAATCCAAGTTCACCTGTTCAAATTTCTTTTTAACATCCCAAATCCTACTCTTACATAATAATAACAATGGAGTCATCGTGACTTCTGAATACCATCATTAAACAAAGCAGCAACAGTGTAATAAAACTCACCGTGTTCTCGTGTCTATAATAGCTTGACTATTATTTATGTTGATATTAACAAAGGTGACGTCAGCAGATTTTACGTCATCACTTTAATTTAAAAATTGCCGACCAAAAAAACATCCAGACAAGCAGACGGACAGACACATTGTAAAGTGTGCGCAATGTGGAACGCGCTTAGTTGTTTCCATTGATTCAAACTGAAATGCAAAAAGAATGCATTCCAATGCATTTTTGCGTTTCAGTATTTCTGCGATCCGGAAATGTGACCAACAAAAAGAGAACTTGGCCAAAATTTACTTAAACTGGCTTCTTACTGATTTATCTTAGGCTTCTCTTGTGAAAGGTCGTTTATCTTAAAAACAGCCGAGCTGTGCTTTTCTGGCTTAGAATGCTGTCAGGGAGAGGTTTATTCACAAGAGCTTTTATCTTATTTGTTTCTCTAGTCAGTTTTTTCTCTCCATATTCCTATAATTTCTGTTCACTTGATACGGTCTACGCTACGGTCCATCGAAAAAAGCGTTTCCTAGTCCGCGCGCGTGGACTACATGCCTAACCCTCACCCCCATTCGTTTCTGTCATGAGCTCTTCGATTTGGGAATGACTAGACCAGGGGCGCTTTCCACGTACCCGGAATAACCAGAAATTCCGGCTGGAAAATTCCGGAAAACTCGGTTCCGGATGATGTAATCCACCTTTCCCGTTTTTTTCCCCCGGTACTTCCGGTAGACGTATGTGCCATTTGTCGAAAATCAAAGTTTCCCGCTCTTTTCTTCCCATTAGCAAACGAATTTCCAACCGTATGGATTGGTTCAAATGGTAAGCGTCCCAGATTTTGAGCCGCGTACTCAAGAGCGATGCGATTTTACTTTGGACAGGGAAAATCGCATGGACACGGATGTCGCATGCAACCGCAATGCATGCGACATCCACGGCGAGTCGCAGAAAGTAAAGTGAATAATTGCAGACTGATAATTGCATATCATGATAGACACACGGTGCGATATTCTCAAGGAATGTCACGTCATATATCCACGCCCTTTGATAAAGTTTTCTCTGATTTTATACAGATTTTGGAAGATAATGGAAGCATGGCGAGAAAGGATGGGAGCTTGTGAGTGTCTAGAGGAACCGATCAGAACGTGTCTGAATGGACGCACGAAGGACAGCAAAGAAGAGAGGTTTGTTAAAATTTTGTTTGTTTGTTATGATTAAGTTTATAATGATGAATCATACGGTATACTGATGGTCTTCAGTATTACCCTTTCCGAGGTTGAGGAAAAGCTTGGGTCGAGTTGACACTGCAGTGCTAGTTGCATATTCATATCATGAATCTAACATCCAATACAAGTGCCTATGGTATTAAAAGTCTCAAAAAGTACTAAAGTGTTTGACTGATAGAGGATGGTTAGACAAGAAAAAGATGTTGCGCACAATATCCAATATAATATGTATTTCGAAAATCCGGAATCGTGCAACGATGGATTGAACAGGACTTCGGTTAATGTTTTAACGATATAATAATGGAAAAATCAGCTTTTAAATCCCCCCCCCCCCCAAATTTCAGCATGAATATCAAATTAGAAATCATAGGCTAAAAGCTGCAAATCCGGCATAAAACACATTTTACGATCCGGGATGATCCAATTAACTGAAGTCCAGTCCATTCCAGCCATGCACAGTTCCTGATTTTCCAAAATAAAAAACCCTCAAAATTATGAATTTAGAATTATAAATCAAATTATAATCAAGTTTAACATGATTTTGCTATTTAGTGCAATAATGCATACCCTTTCAAAAACTTAAAATTCCAGAAATTTTTATTGCCCTCCAAAATCAAGTCAGCTACGTCCATTCCAATCCTTCCAAGAATCCAATCCATTCAAAGGAAAAAAAACTGGATTGAGAGTTGGCATTGCAGTGCATTGTGGGGCTCTTCATTTCGATGGCATCTTGGAAACGTCCCCTAAAACATTCCCATGATGCACTGCAGGGTCAAGTCGACCCAGGTTTTTCCTCAACCTAGGAATAGCTAATTACCTATATTTATAGCAATAACGCTGATTTAAAACTACGCCAACGCAACACAACATTACCAAGTTTTTCGGAAAAACAATATACCTTTATTAAATTTTAATTCTCCATTTATTTTATAGATACCTCTTAATGTTTTTTTATTATTGTTGTACGGGTAACATACAAGTCGATTATATCCCTCTTAAAGAAAAGCTGTGCATATGCATACCGGTATGCTAATAAACGTCTTCAGTCATATACCGCTGTGATCCTTGACTACAGGCTCATTTGTTCATTTTTGGCCTTGTTTAAAACCAAATCATTTGCAATTGTCAAGTAAGTGGTATATAAGAATAGCTCACCTATGAACGAGGCCAAAAGTGTATAAATGAGACTGCGGTCATCAAAAAAAAGCGACTGCGGTCATCAAAAACAGCGGTACAATCGAATGATAAAGATGAAAATTACCTTAATTATTATTTTTATTATTATTATTAATATTATTATATTATTACTATTAACTTAATTAAATTGTAATATTAGAAATATTTTAAAATGAAAAATGTATGAAGTATAAAAACAATATAACTCCCAGACGGGGTGATTACTATTGGCCCCGTCATCCGATTCCTATTTCCTGTGGTTAACATCTAACTAAAAAATCAGTTAGCCTAGCGAACCTTTAAAATTATTTTGAGCACGAATAATTGATTAATTGTAATGTCGTTAATACATCGATAAAAAGCAAGACTGTGGTAAGATCCCATTACCTCCGTATAACCTAATCGTGAGTGACGCAAAAGCTTTTATACTAAACCTGTATTCCCTGTTGCTTTGTGTCGAAAGAGCAACGAATTGGTTGTGAGGCAAATACTTACAGAAATAGATACACCATAAAACATTCTACAAAATGTGCAATAACGTGTTGTAAGATGAAAAGTGCGCGCATATGATTTCTATGTGTAGGATGAAAAACTAGAGAAAAACGTTTGCGCATGCGGTGCATTTCAGCACATTTTAAAAGATTTTAAAAGAGTTTGAGTTAGAAAATAAATGTTTGTTTTCTCCAAGTATGCAAAATATTTCGCGAGTATACTTTTGTTACACCAAGATACTGTATTAACGAACACAATATGAAAGAATTAGCCTTAAGTTTCAAGCATGGACACTAAGTTTTGCTATTTTGTGAAGTCGAATTTATCAGGCATGTTTGAAAGTCAAATTTACACATTTTTACAATAGCATGAAGACGATTTGACTAATTTGCATACGGGGTGAGAGCACAGTAGACGTTATTCGTGCAGAATAAACACGGCATCGGGCGTGGTTCGTATTCATTGTAACTAATGAGAGCGCATGTTTTATTTTTGCTTTCTTACAATTTCAAGTGAAATTTGCGAACAAGCCATTTTCTCAAATGGAAGAGAGAAAAGCAATAAATGTGGGCTAAAATCTGAAAGATAACGACGTACAAGAACGCAAAAATGACTGCCCAACTCGGCTCATTTTCGTAATCAAGAGCCTTGTAAATATAAGGATGACCTTTTGCATCGGTGCCTCCTAACGCCCAATAAAGCACCGTGAACAGAACGTAGATCGATTGAACGATATGTGAATAAAAGAAATGCAGGAGAACGACGGGTAGGTTACTGACCAGCAGCTCGATGGTGATGAAAACAGAATTGAGGATTAGAAACGTGATGTTGGCGCCATTGATTTCTTGGTCTTGGTAAAAGATACTCCAGTAAGCGAGTGTAATCTGTAATGCACCCACACTGGCAATCGTGAAGATTATCCACAGTAGCTTGTGACATAAACCTAGTTTGTCTTCAATTTTTTCGTCTACCCAAACTTCCTTGCCTGTGTTCTCTTCGTCTTCGTCGTAACCGGAAAAACCTTCGATGAATGGTTCCGAACCCCATTTGACTGATGTGTCATAGTATTGTGCCTCATCTGAGAGGCCGTAGCTCATGGATAATATTGAACCGAAAAGGAAGTGTGCAGCAATGAAAAGGAAGATCCAGTTACTGATGTACAGTAACCACTTGGAGTTGTAGTTGTAAGCGCTGAATATCAACCATGCTAAGCAGTATAGCCCAACGATAAGACGATAGAGTATAAAGGCATACGTGGGAAGCCACTGTGAAGATAAATACAAACCTCACTGTTAACTTAATCGCAGAACGGTTTATTTTCTACACAGCTAAATGTTCGTATATTATACTTATACCATCACGCTGCGGAGTCCAAGCTCTGTGATCACTTCTTAAGCCCCGTTTACGCTAGCGATTTTTTGCGGCGATTTTTTCGGCCATCTTGTCCAAAATAAATAATGGTAAAGAATTTACTTGTAAAGTTTTATTCAGGATACAAAGATTTTCCTAGACGAATGACTCTTTTGAAGGATGAGAAAAAAGATTTCATATTTCCGAAAATTGCCACAAAAATCGCAGCAAAAATCGCCGCAAAATTCGCCAGTGTAAACGGGGCTTTAGAATAAGAGCTTAAGATTCATGTATATGCGAAATACTCACAAAAATATATTTAAAAAGCGGCTCTTGTCCTTGGATATGATCTCGAATGGAAACTTATAGTGATTACAATCAGTTTCTTTTATTTTAAGTCACTATAAGTTTTTCTCACTCGTTTAGCTATTTCTGTTTATAAGCTCTTTGCATATTTACTTTTAGGGCTCAAATCCGGTAAAGTCTCAAAAGTGCTTGTTCAGCTTCAATTGGCATATCGATTTTCCCGCTCTGCCACGCGTCCATGCAGCACTCCTACCAAAACACGGTCAAGTTTTTAGATTCTATGATTTTGTTTTGAAAATTTCAAAACCACAGTTTATGGCTCCTAGACGTTTTACCAGCATGTGAATTTGCTTTGAAGAATATCAAGTCATTGTCAAGAACAGTTTTTCTTTGTTTAAAAACGGATTATTTTTAGCTAGTGTACAATAAAAGCTCTTCAAGTGTAACTTTTATGTAAATACTCTCACATCAACTCCAAAATGTATATTTTTGCTTTTCATTTTGCTTGAAAAAAGCCTAAATGCTACATCTATTGTTTTATTATATCCTTCAAGATTTAACGAAGTTCTCTATAAGAGAAATTTTGTTTTGTAAAAATGGCGCTTAACCGATTTTCAGTAATGCTTTTTCCCGCCAAAAGTGTTTAGTATTTTGCATAAATTAGCCGATAAACTAACGCCTGTAAATATTTAAGGTTTTTGCCGCTTAAAACCTTTTCATTTTATTTTATATTTAAAAATAATCGTTTTTGTAGGTGGAAACCTCTTCTATTCATAAATAAGATATTATAAGATATATATATTTTATTATATTCAGTTTTAAAAGATTTTTTTCCATTCTACTTTGAAAGTGAGCAAATAATTGCGCTCCAAAGCAAAACAATTTGAACTGCTAGAAATTTACCCAAAATTGATTAAAAATACAACTTCAAAAGCCGAGAAAATCAGCTTAAAACTGATTAGAAATAATATCAGCGTAAATTCTTATTTATCTTTTTACCTGCAAGCTTTCTATTCTGATATAACATTAAGCAATAATAGAAGACAACATATATCTGAGGGCGCGCAATTTCAGTTTCAATATTTGCCAGAACTGTAGAATATAAAACTTGCATTGACATTTTTCATAATTGTAAAAAATTATCAGGTTTAAATTTGAATCTTACCGGTGATGTGGCGAAGGCCCTAACAAATGGATATCGTGGATAAAGTTTTTTCGGGTTGACATCACTGAGTTTTAGGCACATGTTTGTAGAAATATTTAATGTTGTTTTGTTTCCTTCAGAGTCCAACTAAAAGTGATTGACAGTTCTTGAGCTAGCGACTAGTTTTCTAGCGTGTAAGTAAGCAGTGTACAAAGCAAAAACAATGCTTCGTACTTTTTTCTCTGTTGAAAGAGTCGTGTTCTTCACTTCTGAACTCTTGTACTCAGTAAACCGATAAAGATATTCGAGAAAATCAAAAATCAGAATTTCAAAATTAAGCATGCGTGACATTGGCTACGCTAAAGTCTTATACCACAAAGTAGTACATCTAAAATGTTGATGGAGTTTCTAAACATTAATTCAAAGTTAGTGAAACAAATTGTCGACTTAAACGTACTAAAGATGTTAGGCTTTATTCTCTTATTGAGAGGTATAAAAGCCATACGAATATTCAATCTGAAAGTGCATCAAAACCAATTAAAACACATGCCATTATTATGTAGGAGGGAGGGAGGGCGAGTGGGGTGGAGAAATGGAAGACTTTAAGAGTACTGATATTATTTAAATCAAATAAACCTTGGATTACTTTCAGAATTCACGGACGGTGGAGGAGGAAGGGGAGAGGAGAAGCAGGAGGAGGGGGCACTTTTTACTACAGGGAGCCCAATTTAGATTAAAGTGAATGGTGAAAATAAAATCAGAAAAAGTGAGTGACTGATTATCTTTGAGATTCGAGATCAAGATAATGTCCTCCGTAATACGAAAGAGTAAAAAAATTGATTATAAATGCACTAGAACTTTTTCTTCGCGCGCGCCTTTGTTTTCTATTTTGAAGTCCATAATTTCAAGAGCAAAAGTGATACCTCAAGTTTGCAAATTTTCTCGATATTCATTGGCTATAATTTTTTCTCAGATCATCTGGTTATAGAGCACTAGAAAAGCATGGGTAACACTTTTCTTTGGACATGTTTGATCATGTTGGTCGAAACTTTGAATCTTTTTTTCTTGATAACATTCCGACTAATGACCTTGCTTTTTCTTGCCATATTCAATTAATTAAATTCGGTAAATAGCTATATATTCGTCCATATGATGAATATTAACTATAGACCCCATACTGCTTACGACAATGAACTAATGGCTTTTCCAACAGGAAATAGAGCACCTCACTCAGTACCTCATCTCATGTATTAGCAAGTGAAATTGATAGTTCCCATGCACCCTTTGACACCCATCAGCGATTCTAGGAACATGGGCGAAGATAAACCCAAATCGGTTTATTCAGGGATTAAAATAAAATTACGAAAACATAGCTACACTTAGAATACTAAGGCATTAAGTTACTATACCTCTAATAGATGAGTGTAACTTTTTATCTTCACAGCCTACGCGGAAACTTGTCTGGGATACTTAACTCTGAAACGGAAGGAAAAATTGGAGTGCAACCAAATCAAGTAAGCTTTCAAGTAGATTTACTACAGTAGTTTGTTTTTGGACGATATTTCTTTTTTTTTTGTTTTTGATTTTTAAAGCTTTCACCAATAAATATAAAATAAGATTATTTAGCAATTATTCGCCTAAGGCGTAGTGAATATCGGGGAATAATATTAACCGACACGAAGTTGAGGTTATTATTCCCGATATTCACTAAGCCTGAGGTGAATAATTGTTTTAGTATAAATACACAGGTGATTTTTTCAAAAAAAATTTAAAAAAAAAGATAAAAGACACATTTAAAACAACAAAGCGGCTGACCACCATTTTGGATTATCGCTGGAGGTGATTATCATGTGATAATCTGAATTTTACGACCAATCAGCGCGCGAGATTTTCAATAATCACCTGTGTATTTATACTAAATACACATAAATATACATTGAAAACAAAACACAGATAAATAGAGACAGTCGCACAGAGAGCAATTTTTAATTAAAGTGTAGCCATGCAATACCCAAGGGAATGGTCATTCTGGTATGAAAAATGGACAACATTGAGCCAAGCTGTATAGTATGGCGTTCCATCCCCGCCAAAAATCGAACTTGACGATTCAACATCCAACTTCACAGATCGACACTCAACTTCACAGATCAACTTTGATTTTGTAAAAATTCAACTTTCAACATGAGCGATCAACATTCGACTGAGCGAAGTTCAACATTTTCTTTTTATACTCATCGGCATCCATCGACATTCGACCTTCCTCGTAGACTTTTCAGTTATGCAGATGATTGAAACTTCCCAGTCTAATGTCCTACATGCATTGGACTTTCAATTGTTTCTCGATATGGAACTCTACTTTTTTCACCAAAACAACAAAAAGAATGACATTTCATAAAGTCGGTTGTTGAGTTGTCCAAGATGGTGCAACTCCAACACATGCAACTTAATACTTGACAACCCTTCTGTGACATACAAATACCAGGGGCGGATCCAGGGGTGTCCTGCGGTGCAACTTCTTTTTTGAAGCAAAAGAAACATTCACGATTCATAATATCTCTATATACATTTCTTCATTTGGGACAAACCCCCCCCCCCCTCCCCCCACAAATTCCTAGTTCCGACCCTGAGTAATTATGTGTGAGATACATGTTTAGGCTCGATGGTTAGTCAACTCAAGCGTATTTTGAAGTGAAGACTTTTCGACTTGACCTCAAGAGAGGTACTTGTCGTTGAAGACAGTAAAACGTGTGGGAAAATGTTAAGGTCAATGTAAAGACTACTTTTTGATATCACACCGTTTTCATTTTCTATAACCGAACCAAAATTAATGTTAAGACCTGCCACACTGTAAAGCATTTTGAAAAGTGCTCATTTTGACGATGCAGTGCTTGGTACTTTTTGCGTGACAGCACTGAACGATAAACCATAGCCTGCTTTGCAAATTTAGAAGCCTATATGTGTTTTTTTTCCTATTAAAAACTATCTTTGAAAAATTTTATTTTTCCTGGCTTAGTAACGAAGAGTTTAAAAACACGAAATAAATTGTCAATGGTGACAATCTAAACTTAATATACCTTTTTGAGCGTAATGTTTCTCCAAGTTCAGACCACGTGTCATTCTCTTTAGAATAAGATTCTTTGTTTGAGTTGACATGTGTGTTCTTAAGGTGCTGACACACGGTGCATCATTGCACGCAACATTGCAAGCAACAAATTTGAATCGGGATGACACACATTGCAACAAAAGCACGCAACATAGCTTGTGTCAGCCTGATATGTTGAGGTATGGCCAGAAGTTATAAATTTGGTGCAAGCTGATTGGCTGGAAATTTCAAAATGTTGCATGTAATGCTACAGCCATGTTCACATGATGAAATTTGTTGCACGCAATGTTACAACGCGATTCAACTTCAGATTTGTTGCATGCAACGTTGCATGCAACAAGTTTGGGGAAGACACACGCTGCAACTAGTCCTGCTGCGTGGAATATTGCATGCAATGTTGCATCGTATGTCAGTACCTTTATCCGCAACCAATTAAACCAAAAACTTCGGTACCTTGAACTAATCACAGCGCGATTCATATGATGCTCATTTAATAAAAATGCTTTAATTCTGCACCGTCACGATAACGTAACGACACGTAACGGCTGAAAAATGTTTGGGTATAACTTCATTTTTAGAGGACACAATTGCCCTAATTGACTATGACGTCACATCAAAACAATCTCCAGCAATCTATTGTTTAAACGCAAAGGATCTTGGTCGTCGGAGGGGGTCAAATCAACGGTCTTGTTCGATCAATTGTTCTAAAACCCATATCGATCCACGAAGAGAAGTAGAATAGCCAGCAAACGCTCAGAATATATTTGAGTAATAACCCATATTATATCTGAAAACCAGGCCATTTTAGATTAAACTGTTTCGCTAGGAGCAAATTTTGTTGAATTTTCTATTGAATTTGGCGATTCTATCCCCCACATAAACAAGCAGTGACGTCATAGTGAATTAGGTCAATTGAACAACATTTGATCATGATTGGATAAAAATAACCAGAGTTACAAGCCTTCAAATTCTGAGATGCTTTCTCACACGACAAAAGTTTTTTTCTAATCAGACTAAAATTCAAAACTCGCCCAAGTCTCTTGTTCGTTTCTAAAGTGGCCAATAGACGTCACAGTGTACGTAATTCAATAGAAACCTATTGCATTCTTTCTTAGCTTTGTTCTTTTGTATCTTTTGTTGTGTATTGTTGAGATTCCGTGTCCTCTACACGAAACAAGAGCCGATTGATTGAGTCCATAGGGTGATAAGTGTTTAAGCCCGTATGCAATTCTTTGCATGGTTCGTAATTATATTTAAGTGTAGACAGACAGACCAATCAAAATACGATTAAAATCCGCTCTCGTAATCCGCTTGCCTTACGCATCTACGTACCTATGGATCCTATGCAATAGATAACTTTCGATATTCTGGTTGAGAGGTCAAGCACAAAACAATATGAGTCGAAGATCTGAGGGAAAAAAAAAAAAAAAGAACTTATACGATTACATTATTGTTTTTTCGGAGCCTCTAATCTTGTTCTGTATCAGGGTCGGTGTCCACTGGTAGAACGAAGCTTGGGATTGGATAAAATAACAAAAACAAAGAAAGCATGTATTATGGTGAACAATGTGTATTATTCTACACGTGCATGAGCTCCGTTCTTTGTTTCATCTCACCATTCATTGTTTGTTCATCCACTCCCAGGCTTCGTTCTGTCTGTTGTGTGTTACCCCTTTATCAATCATTTCATTGATGGTGGAAGCCCACGCTTTGACGAAGATTTCGAAATACACTTCTAAAACGCCTATGCGTTGCCTGTGATCGTGATTGTGATTGGTCGATTAGGTCACGTGCCACTTGATCAACATCCTGTGGTGTCGCTCTAAGCGCATTTAGTTGCCCTCGCAAAGGATCATGGGTGTTATTACAAGGCCGAGTCACGGGAGCCTCAGATTTTCGTCAGTTGACACAGTTTCCTACTAATGATTTCTCGATAAAACTCGCAAATGCTTATAAATATACAGATTTTTATCTGGCGCCGGAGCTGTTAATAACCAATAACCTTATCAGTGCCGTCATCTCGCGAGATGACTATCTCCAAGGGAGGGTGGACCAAGCTCTTTCAAAATATAAGTAGAGGTCAGGCTGGGGTCAAATTCTTGAACTGCCTACTAAGATTCGTAAATCATGCCTTTTTAGTACAGACGAAACGAGAAACCATTCTTTTACGTGTCTGGAGATTGGTTCACCAGTACGGACGGTAGGCCCTAAGAGCGGTGGATATCTTTAAAACGCTACTCTCAATGCAAGGTACGTAAGTCCTTAGCTAAACTAACAAATGAATATATAATTAATATCAACTATTATGGCTTTAAAAACAAATTGGTTTAATTGGTTTGTGTGGAGGGACGGGTGTATAAGTTATTATTACAGACATGTCTCTCGCAATGTTACATAGTATTAAACTACTCGTATAAAAGGATTACCGGTCTGCTTTTGTGTGTATTGCATTCATAAGTCGCGGTCAACATAATACATTGAAAATACTTACTCTTTCTGATAAACTTAATTTACGATTTATTATATATTTTTTGGATACTCTGAATGCCTTTCAGATTCTTAGTGCCCTGTACTATAAACCCCTTGTATTAAAGAGTGCTCAGGCATGGTGGCGCGGCGGAGTGGTTTTGCAGACGGCGCTGAGAATGCAGCTATCTCGTTCTCTTAATTGGTCTTAGAATTCTTCTAGAGTATTCCGCACGTGAATTAAAAACAGGCTTCAAAATTTAAACTGGTTGAGCATTCGGTAATCTTTTACTTTTTTTAACTTGGCACTCTATTTTAAGATTTATTTCCGTCCAAAAGTGTACAAGTATTCGCTCTTAATTTAGTTTCTGCGGAAAAGTGAAACTCGTACTGTACGACACATATGCATGTTGTGAGCGAAAAATAAAAATACACCGCCATTATCATTTTTTTTTTTTGTAATTTTTTTTTTTTCATTATTCAGTCAAAAAATGTACAAATATTCGCTGTTAATTTAATGACCTTTGAGCTCTCCGTTGCATTATGACATTCATCGGGAGAAAAACAAAGTATCAACTTATACTTTTTTTATATACTTTATGCCAAGTTGGCGATCTACCTTGGCCCTGGTCTCTCCCAGGTCAGTTACCATGGAAATGCGATGTGACAAATATATCCGGTCATCAAGATTTTAATTTCAGAAGCAAATCATAAACATATGGCATTGGTCTTTACATTTATGGAAGGATGCGATGAAAGAGCGACAGAGCAATAATATTATATTAATAGTATATCATTTATGTGAATATTCCTCGTACGCGCTCCCAAGGGTTTGATTGATCAGACAGGTATTCTGTCGGTGACTACAAAAGTAGCCAGTATAGACCCCTTAATCGGGCGTTTTTTTAAAGGATGAAGGTTCCAAGCTCTAGCTGCAGCAAGGTATTTGAGGGTATTTAGGTAACGCCTAAGGTGGCTGCCTACCTTTGAACGTTCAGTAACATCACGTGATACCGACTAACTTAAGCTTTGCTTTCGTTTTACAGCCGTCTTGTAGCTATTTGGTTGAAGCGAACTGCTGTCCGACTACAGACTGAGTAAGTATTTCAGAAGTTTCTTTATTATAGTACTATAGAGAGAGACAGTATCGAGTCATGTGGGTTTTTTCGCCATATTGGAGAAAAGATGTCAGTGACGGGTTTATAGAGTAGTAGGGTCGTTGATCCAAGGTGAAAAACCTGTGTGTCAGCGGTAATATCCCCAGTTATTCACCAATATGGCGGTAAATGATTACGTGACGCGATAGTACACATGGACATTATCGCGATATTGGAGAAAAGATGATAGTGACTGGTTTATAGAGTAGTAGGGTCATTGATCCAAGGTGAAAAACCTGTGTGTCAGCGGTAATATCCACAGTTATTTATCAATATGGCGGTAAATGATCACGTGACGCGATAGTACACATGGACATTATCGCGATATTGGAGAAAAGATGATAGTGACTGGTTTATAAAGTAGGTTCGTTGATTCAAGGTGAAAAACCTGTGTGTCAGCGGTAACATTTCGAGTTTCTTCCAATATGGCGGTAAATGATCACGTGACGCGATAATAGATATACACGCTTGATTGCCCTATTTCACTATGACATCACAGCTTGTTTATAAGAGGGAAGTAGCCAGGGTAGTGGCGCTTTGGGTAAGGGGGGAGGGGGGGGGGGGGGAGGGGGAGAGGATAAGGAAACGGAGAGAGACTGGGGAGTCCCCCTTCCCTTCTTTTGCCAAAATGATTTTCAAGGTTTAGGTCAAACCTCATTGACATTCATATTAATAGTATCTTCCAAAGCGTTACCGATATCATTGAACAGATGCCAAACAACGCTAGAATCGGAATGGCATGTGATTGAGAATAGGAAACATTACGTCCACAATAACAGGTTAAGGGTCCGACAACAGCCGTTAATGAAATTACCTGGAAACGTCGATGTAATCCGATTAAACTTCTCGTTACATATTTCTTCATTAGAAAAACTGATGGCTCTTATTTAGTCTTATATATACCTCAAGGACAATTTGAAACGCTGCAAAAGTGACCTATCGATTGTTATATCATCAGCTCTAAGCCAAAAGAAGTTGGCAGTCGTTCGGGCTCCATCGTATTAATCACCATTTGGCAAAACCACATGGAAAGCTTTACTAACATAACCCAACCTTTCCTCTCCATGATGGAGGAAACAATTGCATAACCCCCCCTTTCAACCCCCCTCAGTATGTGATAACCCCTTCCCCTTCCCCTCCCCCTCCCCTAACCACTTTCTCAAAATAACGTCAGCCCCTACAATTTTGCCGACCCCCCCTTCACACACACACACACACACATACACACACACACACACACACATACACACACACACATACACACACACACACGCACATACACACACATGCGCTAATAAATGAAAGCCCCCTAATGCTGTAGATAAACGATTTGTAAATATGTTCGTTCTCCATGCGGAACCCTCAAATGGTTTACCACTGAACTGACTTAACGGTGTATTATTTAATTCAGGTGTCAATCACCACTCTCTTGATTGAAACTGTCTTATATATTAAGACTCTTAGAAACCATCTTAACTACAAGTACGTTTGGAAAATACAGACTAAATACCTTCAATTCTTGACAGAAAAATCCAATTTACGTTGTATTTTCTCAGTCGTTATTTTTATCCTTTCGTCTCTCTAATAGACCTTATTTGTGGTGTGTCAATGTTTTCCCAATTCAGCGTGACGAACCTCCAGGGTATTCATTTTCTTTTGTTTTTACTCTTCGATAAATTCATGAGTATCCCAAAGGATACGAAAGGAATAACGATGATATCCCGACGAGTTTCAAAACAATAGCTGTTTATTCCCCTAGAGGTTTGTCACGCTGAAGTGGGAAAACATTGTCACACCACGAATAAGGTCTATTGCTGATACACTTGCCTTTATTCATTGCAACCAGTCTTGTAATAAGTTTACTGCGAGAGAAAAAGTAAGAGGTGTGTTGCAGTCATTGCGACATTAAGGGAGGTTACAATAGGAATTACTCTGTTCTGAAGGAATGTTCTGGAATGATTTAGCAACGCAAATATCTATTTCTATACTTCCTTCTACTTCTAAACGTAATTTTAACCAAATCACATCCATTTTAAAACCGGGTTAAATTGATTATATTTTTCTGTGGAGAAAAAAATGAGTTATCTTTACTAGTAAAGAAAGAAAATGTGCAAGGCAGTGACATATGGTCTGGATAACTCACTAGGTAGAAACAATGCGTGCAACAAACAGGTCTATTTGATTGCGTTCGAGTGCTTTAATTCAATTAGCTCAACGACTTGTGTGTGACATGAAATGAATAGAAACCTGTTCTAAAAGTCAAAATACTCTAGCATATGATATATAAAAGTATAAAACAACCCATGCCATGAGACCGGTACATTATTCTTCCCTCCCCAAATGGGGCTTTGGAAACCGCCTTATATAATAAAAGCGTAGAATTTTAGTCGTTTTACGAAACGAACCCCCTGAGGCAAATCCCTTTCATCCCCCCATCACTATTCTCCCTTCAATAACGATTATTTTCTTTCATTTTCATCTAAAGCCTTGTATAATCATATGTGAAGCTTTTTTCAGTGGGTAAGGGCGAGATCGAACATTTTTGTGCAGAAGTTGCTGCAAACATTACAGGAACTTTTCCTATTGAAATCAATACTTAACGCTCTACCCTTTGACTCCCCCCTCCCCTTCCCCCTTTCCTTCCTTCCCCTTCCCCCTTCCTCCTCCTTTCCCCTCTTCCCTCCTTCGCCTTCAATATGCCACTGGTAGCCGTGAGAATTTAGCCACATAGTATAATTTCGTGATCTTGCCGTTCGTTAGTGATAATGTCTATCCTATGATTAAGTCGATATCAGGTCAACCCTTCGTCGTCGTCTGGAATATTTTATGACGTTTTTTCTGAAGCTCGCGCCTTGTGTTGATTGATACCCGAGTTCTGCACTGACTGGGTCAGAAAAGCGAGTATTGGCAAGTTCCTTTTTACCATTCATCACTTTAATATTTTGGCTCTCGACTCAACTCTTAATCTAGTCTTCTTCCCAGGCTGTCGGTCGGTCATAATTGGACGAGAGGGTCTGTGACCGAAGATTTCACATAAAATTTATACTTCCCATTTTAATTTTTTTTGCTATTTCCCTTTGTATATGATACTTGAACCGATGCAAGAAAGCCGGTGGTGAATAGGATTTTATCTGAAATTTTACCATTTTTTCTATTTTTACGAATCTTCCAAATTCCACTAATGCGTCTTCGAAACGTTCCGTTTTCGTCTCACCGAAAACGCACTAAAAATTTTTATATTCAATATTTTAACAGGAACATCTAGTTTAGCTAGGCTAGTTTAAATAGAGTCCTGTATAAAATAAATAAAGTTACAAGAATATAATAAGGAAAAAAGAAAAGAAGAAAAATAGTAATGCGCGAAAGAATATTAGTTAGCGCTTTAAATGGCGTTTTGCCTTGGTTTTAAACTCTTTGAAGGTAGAACTATTCCTAAAATCTAAAGGCAGTAGATTGAAAGTACGCGCTTCATTAATACGAGAACTGCCCTGATATTTGGTTGTCTTAGCTAATGGTATGCGCAGTAGGTCACGATGTCTAGTACGATAACTGTGAATTTCCCTGGCATGGTTGAATTCGCCGATGAGGTATTCAGGGGCTAAACCATGGATTGCTTTAAAGACTAAGATTAAAGACTAAGCCTCGCGTCTAACCTAGCGTTTTCGATGAGACGAAAACGGAACGTTTCGAAGACGCATTAGTGGAATTTGGAAGATTGGCTAATACGATAGGCTTTCGTCTTTAAATATATTCACTCTTGAGAGCATTTTCAAATGTGTGCGTTTTGATCGTTTTAGTGTGGAGGCAAGGACAAAACGTGACGAAAAGTGTGCGTACGAAAAAGCATTTTCTTTTTGACCTTCGCATAGCAACTGAAAATTTCAGATTCCAATAAGCCGCACATTTATAACTCTTGAGATAAGCACTTTTAATATGACACTCGAAAGTAAATACCTCAAAGACAGAATGTATCTGAATATGGGCTGGCTTAGACGATGGTTTAATAATCTGAAAGTTAAAGATCATGTAAACCTGCATGTTTAAATGCTAAAACTCAGGATAAGGTCTAGGTAAGCTGAGAACAGAGTCATGTATTAATTTGTTTCTCGTAATGTACCTATAGTGCACGATTGAAAAAAAGAGAGAGTACTAGTGCGCATGCGTATTGTCAGGGAAGTATAACTTGGCCAATGTAGTCATAAAATACATCGAACTGAAAAGAGAGATAGAAAAGGAAAAGATCAGTCGAATTAATACATAAGTACAAATATTATTTTGCTTACCAGACATTCCTATAGCACGAAGGAATTATACTCAGAACTGATAAACTTGTGGCTGATAACAAAAATAGTCTAAGTTGTTAGATAAAACCCTACTAAAAATAGCAGTTTTCGGCATTCAATAGTATGTTTATTTAAAATCGTAACTAGTTATTTAAGTCAAGTGTACGACAACCTAGTCAAATCAGCGTCCGACAAAGGCGAACGTTCAAAATTGTTTAGTCTTGAGTGAATGACCACTTAACCTTTTTTGATACCTGAAACAATTATTGGTATTCTTGCTTCGTTGAAATCAAAACTAGTTATGTATTCCAGATAGAGCGTTGACTAAGGTTAACAGCAGTTAGTGTGTCGAATCTAATGCAAATGAACAAAACCTATTGTTTAAATTCATTTGCATTAGATTCGGGACATGTAAAATTTGACTTTTAACCTGGGCCTTAGTTACACTGTTACTTTTGTAGCCCTGCTAAAGCTAGTTTTAGATTAGCCTCCTTGATATCTAGTTCAGTCTCTAAGCGATAGGTACCCGTCGAAGGGAGTTGCCAGACTGGAGCCAAAAAGCAGCTAAAAAACGATGTTGATGTAGATTTGCAAACTTTCTAAAGGCATTCGCACTAGGTCTTATCCAAGATGAACAATTAAAAGCTAGTCCATACAACGGTTCAATATACGATACAAAACTGACTCAGACCGCCATTAACCGTGCTATTTTCAACTTTTCTTGTCAATGCAGTTTACGACTGTTAATTCTGAAAAAACTTAGGTTTTTGATATAAGTAGTGTGTAAGTATTGCATACGTTGCTCAATATACTGCGAGTATCAGCTCAATTTGAAACCTTACAACCACGGTATAAATATATGGTTTATATATATTCTCATATACATAAGTAATGTGCTAAATGCGTTTTTCTTGGACTTCTTGAAGACGTGGTAAGATGCACATCAATTGTTCCTTTGCCCCCTTTTTCAAGTCACGGAATTCGAAATAGAAAATAGCTAAATCAACTAATGATGCCCGATATTTTTCCAGCCAGACATACCCAAGGTTATCGAACGCATCTCTGCAAAAAATCAAGATAAACCAGTTCTGTCAAAAAGTTATCTTTGAAATGCTTTTTCAAAACAGTTAATGCCAGAAGTTTGTAGTTTGGGGATCAGGTTAAGCTTGGTCTTACTTTCCGACAAAAGGGACGGGTCGACAGGATCTGATTCTTATGAGCCAGACTAAACTTGATAGGAAGCAATTTAGGTCAGACAATTTAGATGACACTGGGATGTCTTGTAATGGACCAATGGTTAAGCTGCCGATATTCGCTTCAATTTTTTCTCGCGCTGGCAATGCAATCTCAATTTTACCGTTGCATTGCCAGCGCGAGACACAATTTCACCGTGTATCGCCGCGACTTTGACGGCCACGATATCTCACAACGTAAAAATTATTGCAGAAAATCAAAAAGTTTCACAATGCAATAATCCTATCCAAACTAGCCAATGTTTATTATTAGTCTGCTGGGATGGTCGATACATACACAGCGAAAATATCAATTTTCCATTTTAACGGACAGTAAAACTTCCCAGTTTTCTCGTTTTGTCATCTTTCTCACAGTAGAGGATGGATGAATCTGTCATCAAAATAATTCGGGAAATTTCATAGTTAAAAAAAAAATAACGATAAGTATTCTTATTAACATTTTCACAGGTTTATATTCTGCCGGGTTTGTTCTACGGTTCATAGTCTAAGTTCATAGTGAAACTTTTAGTTACAAATGATGTAAGATAATCTTTTGAACTTCTTGAGTTCGAAATCTCCTTTTCAGCAACAGCCAGACAAACTGTCAAATCTTGGTTGTCAGTTCTTGGGAGGAAAGGCAGTAGGGCATGTCACATACGGTTTTGATAGCTTCCGTCGGGCGGCGTCGTGTTTTTTCAGAGACAGGCTAGACTGTGATTAGTTCGTATGTTAAACGATGGGGTTGACTTTGCACTGTAGGTCAGGAATACCACGCTTGGTGTTGTTCAGCACGAGATCTTTGTTAATTCGGAGTTTTTTGTAACGAGTTAGAATTAGACTATACATACTGTTATATTTTGAGGCATAGCGAAAAGAAAATGTTAGTTATAAAGTCATTTAGAAAGAAGTTTAGCCTTTCGTGCGGTAGTTTGGGTAGAAAGGACGGAAAGATGGGAAGAGGAAACTGAGGGAGGGAAGAAAGAAAGAAGGAAAGCGGATATGTAAAGGAAGAAGAAAAGGACGAAATGTAGAAAAAAGTAAAGAAGGGGAAAACAAACAAACAAACAAACAAACAAAAAACAAAACAAAACAAAAAACAACAACAAGGGAAATGATTCCTTAAAAATCTCCAACGCATTAGCTTGGTAGTAGTTGGTATTCTCTAGACCACTATTAATTGTACTTCAACTATATACCTTCTAAGTGTACCTTCTCTTCAAACTAATCAGATCCTTGACACTGCGTAAATATCAGAGATTAATTGCGTCTAGCCTTTCAGTATCCAACACCTAATACTATAGCAATTAAGCACCATTGCCATGTAATGTGGGACCAACTTAAGCGGAGTTTCAGGTTCAACTCATTTAACCAAGAAGTTCCGGATTAAAGTCAGTTGACTCGTCTTCCGATAATCCATTAAAGCTACACTTTAATCAGCGTGAGTAAACAAATTCCGGATGCAATAATCCTAAACAAATAAATGTCTTTTAAAAACTTTCCTATAAACATGTGCTTTTCATCACTTGGTAATCAAATATTGTGTTAATCATCATCATTAGGGGCAGAATGTCGTCATGGTTTAGGATCCCGTGACCTTAAGGCTTACATTTTTTGTATGGGTATTTTAAATCAAAATTTATTCGGTTTTTTTCAATTTGCTTTTTTCATTTGTTAGCATTAAACTGACCTAAATAACTGTCGAAGCCTGCGGCAAGTGGAGGCGTACACGTGCACCTAAATCCAAAATGGCGCGCGACCGGTTCAAAACGAGCCATCCAGGGCCAAATTTACAAATGACAATATTTTCTTATAATTTGGTGCTGCAAAATTGTCGCGTTCCTAAATGTAAGAAGAAAAGAAAGACAGAACAAGTAAACAAGTGTATACTTTGCGTTGACACATTATTTTGTTGCAGCCCTGGATGTCTTGTTTTATGACACATTCAACCGAGCGCCATTTTGGACTTAGGTGTATTGCCCCGTCCACTTTTTGGGAAGCACTTTTTCTTTTGTGTTAATAATGGTTCTAGACGCATTTTACTGAACTAATATTCAATCAGTCGAGAATAAGAAACCTATTGCTTTTTTTCTTTGAACGAGAATCCGACAAAGGAGGCATGTAGTAGCCAGCGTAGCGGCTCTCAGCCCACTCCCCTGAGAGCCGCTACGCTGGCTAAGCTGTAGATCACCTCTCCAGCCTCTGTAAGGTCTCAGGTCCGATTCCTTGATTTGGCGATACACTAAAATTTATTCTTGGTTGAGGCCGTCATTTCGTGATCATTTCAGACCATTTTTCATTTGTCGCAGACATTTGAAACCACATTATTTTTTTCCTTTTTACACTAACACTTTATCTGGTACTATACAAATAAAATTAAAAACCTGTCTAGAACTTATTGACACTTCTGACGTAAGAACGCAAGCCTCAAATATGATACTAAGTAATTAAAAGTCGATGGAACCAACTAGATTGATTTGGTCATTTCTATTAATGTAACTCCTCCTGAGGTAATGACTGAATTTGAGGGACATGGTTTTCCCAGTTAACACCATTTTAAAATTCTTTTGTGTGGGTCACTTAATTTTACCACCCTTTTTTGTCGGGGATTAGACATGACTAGACATGTTTGCGTAGGAAGGAACTGAAAACTTAGAAAAGTTGCCTGACGACGTCTCACATCAGCAATAAACTAATTATTAATCATAGTATCTTGACAAAAAAATAAGTGCCACGCTATTATTATTATTTAGGATTTCCCTGGTTTGAATGAATGACTGACTTAATGAACTTTATTTCCCAAGACAGTTATAATTTAAACAATATCTAGATTGTGGTGGTAAAGTTTTTTGGATGAACTTCCATATGTCTTCCTGAATTTGATCGATGTTTTGTCTTTCTGTCTTGCTCGTCGCGGTGAGGAATGCCATCCAGTACCGTCTACAAAATAGTACATTCGTACAATTGTCATGGTTTTACGCAGAGAAAAAGCAGAGACTGAAAAGTCAATAATCATTTCAACTCTACTGACATGTGCATGGTGGTGGGTCTGAAGATTGTTACTCCTTGACTAACACAGCGATGCGAGACAACGCATTTGCAACGCCCACCACCCTCAGCTCTATCTCTAAAAATCTATCTCTAACGTTTCTCCAGACATGCATGAATGTTTCCATGATGAACACTAACTTAGTATGATTCAAAAGTTATTTTTCTATTATACGAACAGAGGGAATAGAGCTCAATGGAATTGCCTTGTTTACCGAGTTTGACGCCAAGTGCATTCTTTTGGAATTAGTTTCTCTAAATGAAACTGAAAAGAATAAATATGAGGTCAAGCGTGGAAAATGAAGCATTGGGGGATTTATAAAAGTATTTATACCCCATGACTCATTAGGAAGTGAATACTGCCAACGCCCTTCGATTCCCTGTTCATTCCCGCGTCATTCACTAGGACATTTTATATGAATCAGAAGTTTCATGTGATGAACTGCTTGGTGTCATTCTGCTATCTGTATAACCACAGAGTATTGTATTGCTTGAATTAGCTCTCAGTATTAACCACAGCATTCTATTGCTTGGTATCAATCTGCAGCTGAGTGACTCGCGAATCTCATTGAAAATGCTGGTGAGAGAGCTCATCAGCTGAGTACATGATTCTCATTATTCTCATGACCAGCTTTCAACGAATTGAAGAGCAATCATTACCCTCCTCTATTGAAAAAAATGCCATTCAGCTGCTAAAAATTTCACAAGATCGGAAATAATGTCAATGATAGAGCACAAACAATTAATCTGTGAAACACTAATTACTAAATAGTACAAAATAGTGCTAATAAAACAATAGAAAACAATGGATTTTGCATGAAATTGTGCTATTTAATATTACTAAAGTTTCACGGTTATATTGTTTGCTCTCTAGCAACTCAAACCGTAACTGCCTTGGTCAGATTTTTTATTTGGACTTTATTTGGACTCTACTGGGACACAACTGCCTGTTCAAGGCATCTGAGTTCCCAAGCATTTTTGTGGTTATCATGAGCGATGCATGATATTCATGCGTAAAAAGATTTCGTAAAAGATTTTGCTCTATTTCTTTTTTTTTTTTAGTGCGTAATCTGATGTTAGTTTTTATTTGATTTTTCATCTTGGCCCATTTCCATAGTGTCTCGTCTCGTGACAAATCTGTCCGGTATAATGTTTTCGCCAATGTTAACCAGCTACTCCCACTTAGGGTCACTAACTTTACAAGTAGCCTACATTGATACATAAGTCTACATAAGTCTACATAGGTCTTGGCTAGACCTACTGTTGCTCGTTGATGAAAGCAATTGGCAAGATAGCCTGAAACGGGTGGATGGCGGTTTTAAGTCCGGTTTACCATCCTACAACTCGAGTCGTAGCGTGTAAATCAAGCCTACAACGCGAGTGTGTTGTATACGATAGCTGTAGGCGAAAATCGTACCCTCTAAACAGGCCTTTAGGAATTCTCTGGGAACGTGCTGTATATTCTTTCGCTTTGTCTCTGCTATCGGCTTCGAAAAACATCCTCAAACGGCTAAATGAGACGTTATCCTTCGAAATGAACGGTTGAACGACGGAGGGGCGTTCCTAGTAATTTATTCTCTTTTTAATAGAGAGCGCCAGATATGTTTTATCTCGTCTCTTCCTTTCTTGTCGTTTCATTTTATCTGTATATAACCGCTGCCATTTCTCTCTCTTCTATAAACTACGCCCAAGTTAGACAATATAATTTTACGTTCAATCTTAAAGTATTTGTTTTAACTAATCTCCTCTCCTCGTCCTGCCTTCTAGTTGCATTGAGCCTTCAGGGATTCTATAGCTATTGACTCCGACGAAGGACTAACGTCCGAAACGTCAGTTCCTATTTTCACTACGGTGTATAACTTATAAATCTACGATAACTGTTTCATTAGAAACACCGACGCAGTCCACGCTAGTGTTTACTAGCCTCTTCTACTCCGACGAAGGACTAGCGTCCGAAACGTCAGTAAGTTTTTTCATCTTTTCACGGTGTATAATTTACCTTTTCATCATTACTGTTTCATTAGAAACACCGACGCAGCTCACACTAGTTTTAGCTAGTTATACCTTTTTGTTTACTAGCCATCATCTACGATTCTATAGCTAGTCTTTAGTCTATGTCTATAGCTTGTACAATTTTAATTTTCGCTAATACGTATTTAAAGACAATAATTATTGAAAGCTGAATGGATGTTGTATTTCAGCTCGTTATTTGGTTGGGCGGTAACCTGGTATGCAGTATCCATCCAGCTTTCAACATATATTATCTTTGAACGTGTTATAAAGGCGAGAAGGACTTAGACTACATTTTCCCTTTGAACTTCTGTCAAGTTTCCTATTGTATTATATTTTCAAGACTATTGATATTATATGCTCCTATGTGGTGAATAGGCATCGACGCTTATCATCTTAAGGAGGCGAACATTTGAGATTTGCTGGTTACACAATTTCAAATCAGGTGTCATTCCCTGAACTATTGTTATTGTAGCTCGTCAGATGACGTCATCAATTTAATGCGACCAATCACATGCATCACAGGCTCAATGTTTGTTCATATTGATGTTTAATGATTCGCTCAGTAATGCCTCCCCCTTCCACCCCCTATTATGAATAATGAATGGGAGGGGTGGGTACATTTGCATGTGATCCCTTTGGTAAAATGACTCATAAAGTTCTGATTATGGAATAGGTATTGGATGTTGGGTGATGGCGGGGGAGAGATGGTCCGTATTAGACTAGCGTAGTCCACTTCCCTCCATAAACTTTTGGGAAGTTCAGCTTCCTCCACCTGTGGCTATATTTGGAGTGCATGTGACATCATTGCCTCTATTTTCGTTGACTTTGACAAAAGATTTGATCTTGCATGTTTTTCTTGTCAAGTTAGTAAACCAACATGGCGGCCACGTCTCTCATGGAGAATGATGCGCACCTTCCAAATGTATTAAAGATATTGTCATCATGTAGCGCATAATTTTATATCTGGACTAACGATCGTGGGCGCTGGTCCAGTCGAAAGAGTCCTCACTACTTATTATCAATCCTAAAGCCCCGTTTACACTGGCCATTTTTGCGGCGATTTTTATGGCAATTTTCGGAAATATGAAATCTTTTGTCTCATCTTGAAAAGAGACATTCGTCTAGGAAAATCTTAGTATCATGAAAAAAACTTTACAAGTAAATTCTTTACCATTTTTCATGGACAACATCGCAAAATATTCGCCGCAAACATCGCTAGTGTATTAAGCGGGGCTTAATGAGGTGTTTAGAATGCTGGTCATTATTGTAACAAAAATGCTCTGACTATTTTCTAGAAGTCATTTTGGCAGTATTTTGTAGCATTTAGGCTTAAGAAGACCAATAATGGCCTTTTAAAATTTTACCTAACTTACTAATTTAAACAAAAATGACTCGAGAATATCAAATGCGCGCGCGGACAAATTATTTCATCATCTGATCATTCAGTGTCATATAAAAGACTTCTCACTCCATTGGAATTTGACTTTGGCCAGGTTATGATATTTGATCCCATAATACAATATAAACCTCTAAAAGAATTTGGTGTAGGGTCGGCCGGCGATTTACCGATTACTTACTCGCAGACAGAACACGTGGGCACAGCTTCTCGAGTTTGTTATTCTGTACTGTCGCGATTGAGGCCAGAGATTTTGAAATCCTCAGAGCTGTGTTCTCGCTAAATGTCTTATTGTCTCCACGTATGATTAATAGACAAGCTGTTTGAGATATTTTCAAGAAAGGTTTGTATATCAATTGGTAGATTTGGAAATCATGCTGTTCAAGTTGAAACTTTAATTATACACTAATATATATTTTAAAGAATTTTCGTTTGCAAGAATATATTTTTGATTGGGCGTAGATTATCGGGAATGCGAGACAATTGTAACCGAAGTTGTCAATCCTTGCTTGGATAAGTGTAAACACGCTAGTCTGGTGTAACATAAACCACTAGCAATGTTTTAGTGAGGTTTATTGCATTGTAATACACTCTTATACTCAGTCGACTAACACCTTGTCTGCTTGACTAGGTAGAGAGCACTGACTGGAGAAGCTCTTGGTTCTAAGATGAGAATTCTCCAATCCTTGCTGTCATTGTTGGTGGTCCTGCTTTGTTTACTTCTGTCCACAACCGAAGGTAATTCTTCAATTCATAATTTTATAGAACTCAGTCAAACTTTGCGTAGTTGAAATGTTTTTACCAATAGTTAGATGTCTTATAGACTATCTGGCTATCTTAGCGGAGCATGATTGACCTCTTCTCACGAAATCGTTGTCTATAGATAAATTTAATAATTAATTTCCTTTTTCAAGCTCACTGCCTGTATTTGTAACTTATCAATTGTATGTTGAAGTCGGCGAAATACTTTTTCAAGAACAATTTCAGTGTGGTTTCTCGCTGTTATTCTCGTCGAATGCACTTAAAAGTCGCTGCTGTTGCTTGCTGGAATTTAACCTTTTTACCGGTAGTGTCTGAGCTCTCCATAAACATAATCCCATCTAAGTTTTCAAGGCTCTTTGTTTACAGTGCTTCGACCATTTCAGCTCCTCCGCCTTGTCCATCGAAACACATGGAGCTCCACGCTCAATCTCTTTTGCCTCAAAGATATTTTCATTCGCAAGTTGCTTTGGGCCCTCTTTTTGTAAGCCCTTGTAAATTTGGCGAGTTTCTGATATCTTAATGAGATTTCAGAGTTAAATTTCCTCTATTCAAACTAACTGATATACATCAGTTAAAGCTGTTTTGATATTACGATTATTATGTCGTCGCAAATACAAAAGTTGCATGACTTTCTCCATATTTGTTCTCCATTGTGAATTCTCCTCAACTCGTGTCAATAACGAGTAACCTACACGCGCAATCAACCAAACCGGCTCTCCATAACACTTTTTAAAATGTTCTATTAACTCAATAGTAATATTTATTTTCCATATGTAGAAAGCGTAAAAGAGATCGCCCTTTAATTGTTGACATCATCAACGGGGATTTTCAATTGAAGGAATATTTGAAATCATTTTTAATACGTACATCACAAAGGGAGGAAATTTGGCATTCCATTCGGAAGCGGTAGACAGGCGCGGTAAAGTAAAATCTTTTAACCGGAAATGCTATTGCTACAAATGTGTTATCAGAGAAAGGTATGATCAAGGTCTCAAATACAAATTAAGTCCTGAATTTCAATTTTTTCTCCTAGACTTAATAGAAAGACAGGAATATAATTTTTATGAAAGTGGTACGAGGAGTCGCTAGATTGAATTTATATCCAGATTATAAGAATTTAATTTGAGTTTAATACATTTGTAGTTTTTGTTTCATACTTGACCTCGTTGAAAGTTCAGGCTCGATTAATATGATACTCGCTAGACTTGGCTACAAAGCCTGCAAAGCTTGAGACTTTTCTTAATATTCTTTCATTATGGGTGGATTTTACTACAAACTTGTGTTATGTATGTGTGTATTGTGCATCTAGTTCTTGGAACCTGTTACATTCACAAAAAGAATGTGAAACAAATTTTTAGGCAGTACGAAAGAGAAGAGAAGAGAAAGAGAAGAGAAAGAGAAAGAGAAAGAGAAAGAGAGCGAGAAGAGAAAGAGAAGAGAAAGAGAAAGAGAAGAGAAAGAGAAGAGAAAGAGAAAGAGAAAGAGAAAGAGAAAGAGAAAGAGAAAGAGAAAGAGAGAGAGAAGAGAAAGAGAAAGAGAAAGAGAGAGAGAAGAGAAAGAGAAAGAGAAGAGAAAGAGAAAGAGAAAGAGGAAGAAAAGGGAAGAGAAAGAAGAAGAGAAAGAGAAAAAGAAAGAGAAAGAGAAAGAGAAAGAGAAAGAGAAAGAGAAAGAGAAAGAGAAAGAGAAAGAGAAAGAGAAAGAAGAAGAGAAAGAGAAAGAGAAAGAGAAAGAGAAGAGAAAGAAGAAGAGAAAGAGAAAGAGAAAGAGAAAGAGAAAGAGAAGAGAGGAGAAAGTGAAAGAGTAGAGAAAAAATAAAGGAAAAGAAAGAAGAAGATAGAGAGAATTTTTTTAAAATTGTTTACCTTAATTCCGACTCATTTCCGGTCAGTGCAATAGAATACCTCACTTCCACACTTACATTACTGCACAAAGATATTATTACATCACAGAAGTGAGCTTTTGTCTTAACATCTCTTTATTGAATAATTCATTTAGTTTATCTTAACTGACTCAATTGCTGTGAACAAATTTTGTCGTCATTATTTGTCTGTTATCTGTCTATCTATTATCTGTCTTGTGATCTATCTAATTAAGGTTATACTCCGACGAAGGACTAGTGTCCGAAACGTCAGTAGGTTTTTTCATCTTTTTAACGGTGTATAATTTATCTTTTTATCATTACTGTTTCATTAGAAACACCGACGCAGCTCACACTAGTTCTTAGCTAGTTATATCTTCTAATTAAGATTATACTTTGATACGAAAATAGCCCAATATTTCTTGCTTTTTTTATCATCGACCATCGACTCCTGTAGGTGATCCCCCCCCCCCCCCCCATGCTATTGCTACTGCTTTATAGAAAAAAAAGTGATACAGGAATAAATGCAACAAAAAGTCGAAGTTTTATATAAAAGCGGCCAACTTTACGGAATTCAGTGTCAACTAGCCGCTAAATAAACGGAGGCCACATAAAAGAGGTTATAAGTAATGCAAAAAACATTCTTTGCCGGAGAGAGGTTGGTCGATAAATGGAGGTTCCACTCTTGTTGTAAATGAAAACGAAGAAAAAGAAAGAAGGAAATAGAGTAAAAGGAAAGATACGAGTTGACGTTTATGAAGTGGATGAAAGGGAAGAAGGAAAAGAAAGACAAATAAGATTGACGAGGAATAACGATTGAAAAATTATTAGAAAGAAATAAGACGAGGCCAAACAAACAAAAAAAAAAAAAAGGTAATATTGTTGCACACTCTAAGTAGAGTTGTTTAATAGAGTTTGTTATGTTTCGCAATCTTTGTCTGATTTTCAAGATTTCCCAGAGGTCCTAATTTCCAATTCGTTTTGAGAGGCGATCAGTGCAGAGGTTTTTGCAGGGTTCAATATAATTCAAATTTTATTTTTAATCAGATATAAGTGTACTAAACTCATAGGTGAATGCCCAATGAATCGCACGAAAGACTGTAATTTCAATAGTTGACTCAAAAAACACCACGCGTTCATTAATCTGTTTTTACTTGTAATTTTCAAGCAATTCCCAGGATGTCAATCAAACTTAGAATTCTCCAAATTCCCTAAGCACATAAGCTAAGATCTAAAGAAATCGAGAAATTACTAGCATCATTTTTACAGATTTTGGTCTTGGGTTTAAGTTAATAGTCGATTATGATAAATCTAGTAAACTTCCTTTGAATTTGCTGACGTTGGATCACTGACTTTATTCTACTTTGAAAAGTTACTCAAATATTATTATTACCTACGGCATTGTTTTGCCAATAGCGTGTGATTTTGTTTGCTTCGGTTAAAAGGGGTCAATGACTCTCCAATCTTCTAATCTTTCGTTATAGATATAAAAGGAAAGTGTGAACCAACCTTGGTTGCTGTTACAGACGTATTGACGACAATTTATTTTCGAGTGTTGAAATTCAATTTGATTTTGATTTTATCTTCGATGCGGAGTAATAAATGCTTGGAAATTCTTTTCTAACGCCTTGAATGCCTTCATCGAGTTGATCCATATTATAAACATATTAAATATTTCTTTTATTTCAGTAGGATGAATGTTACAGGTACAGTCGTAAATGTGGGTGGCCGACCACAGAGGGTACTGATATTTGTTCTCAAAACATGATCCAGTATTAATAGGAAACCACAAACGACGTAAAAGACATGAAATACAAAAGCCAATTCATGGTTTAAAATCTAGTATCGTTGTCTAGACGCTAAAGATTAAGCTATAGCAGGGATGTATATATATATATTTTTTTCCAGGGTCATTTTTATTTCCGATCGTTTGGGGAAAGTTTCCCATGTGACAATATTTGAGGGGTATTTGTGGTTGATTACCCACTTAACATCAACACTGCACTAGTCACCTCGCTGTTCGTGTGATGTTGATAAGTCACGCTATGCAAAAGCTACTTGCAATATCTTTTCTTACATGCTTGTGATATCTCTCATATTTCTTTCGTAAAGAGGAAGGAAAGTGGCATGAAGTTGATGAGGGCGCGCCCTTTGAAGACCGCAATGTTCAATTAGTCACGCTATGCCAAAGCTACTTGCAATATCTTTTCTGACATGCTTGGGCAAGTTATCATGTAAAGATGCTAATTGATGGTGACACGCCCTTTGAAAACCGCAATTTTCAAATAGTCACGCTATGCCAAAGCTACTCGCAATATCGTTTCTGACGTGTTTGCGCAAGTTATCATGTAAAGAGGAAAGGAAAAGGTATGCTAATTGATGGTGACACGCCCTTTGAAGACCGCAACGTTCAATTAGTCACGCTATGCCAAAGCTACTCTCAATATCTTTTTTGACCTGTTGTGCAAGTTCTTTATATATTTATTGGAAAAGATAAGGTGCATCAAGGCTTAATGGGGACACCCACTTAGAAGGTGGACGTTGAATACATCACGCTAACCAAAACTGCTCCTAATATTTTTTCTTGTGTACTTGGACAAGTTTTATATTTGTCTGATATAGATAAGGTGTATCCAAGTTTATGAGGACACCCACTTAGAAGACTGGCGTTGAATAAGCCTAGCTGACCATATTTGTTCCAAACGCTATTTCTTGCGTGCTTTAGTTTATGGCGCAAAGAGGAGGAATGGGTATGCTTATTTACGTAAATGGAAAGTGGAACGACATTGAAGATAGGATTGCTCTTGATGATAAGCGAACGCAGTGTGTATGGAGGTCTCCTCGTCAATGTACACGCGACATTAATCTTTCCTTCAGATGGCAAGGAGAAAGATGGGGGGAGGGGAGTGGAGATAAATGTAGAAGAGTGGTGGGGCAAGGAACGTACAAATGGAAAATACATTTCACGAATTTCCATTAAGGCAGGAAGTGGGTGCGTGTTATGTTTTATGATTCAAGTTAGTAAGCGAACGCAGATGAAATTAAAAAACTCAAGAATTATCTTGAATCATGAATCTATCAACTCCAAATCATTTGCTCTTGCTTCAGTGTGTAGACAACTCTCGTTACAGCGGACACCTTCGGGACCGTCATTTCATGTCCATAATGGCGAGCGTCCGTAATAGCGAAAATTATTTTACGTTCATTTCTTTGTCAGTATTTTTATCGGGGATTTTTCTCCTGTCCGTAATAGCAAGGTGTCCGTAATATCGGGGTGTCCACAAGGCAAGAGTTGACTGTACGTATTTCAATCATTCCATGTGATTGCTTCAAATGTGTTACTTCTTCGTAGACTTTTAATTAATGATTTCGCGAAACGTATTTAATAATTTGGTGAGTGACACGAACTGTGGAACGATGAAAACTAGCATTAACAAATACTATAATTATCTCTAATGAAAACCATATGTGTTAGTTAGGACTATTATTACTCTTTTGGTATTCATGCAATCTATAAATGCGTTACTCCAAATCAGTAGCCTTGGCAATTTGACGCTCTAGTTAGGATGGGAAAGTAAGCATTTTAAATTGCATTAGAGTAGGTGGACGATGTTTTTCTTTGATTCAATAAACTTGATTAACGATTCTTGCATTCACGAGATAAGCCTCAGTTTTCATTAAAACCAGCTTTTGCGACCGATAGGTCGCGTCGTTATTGTCATCATTGAACAAAGCTGAAGCTTAAACCCGATCCCTCATTTTTTCCATCGAAGGGAAGGGCAAGGATTGGTATAGCACAACATTACATATTAATCATTATCTTCTGTTGTTGTTCAATCACTCATCCATTATCCATCCCCCCTTTTTGAGTACGTTTGCCCCTCCGTCCGTCCGTCCGTCCGTCCGTCCGTCCGTCCCTCCTTTTATCACTCCGTCCCTCTATTTATTCTTGTTTTCGTTCGATTAATCCTTCTATTTATTTTTGTTCATGTTAAGGTATACCAGAGAGATTTAGAAGACAGCGCAAAGGTATAATAAAACAGCCCAAATTATTTGTAAATTAACAATTTTGAATAGTTCATTTTCTTTCCCCGCTTCCCCCTTTCAACGAACACACACAAACTAGAGTGTGAAATTTGACTATAATTTGTTTAACTTTTTTAACTGTTTTTACCTTGAAACAGCACTTTGTCCTCAGGGATGGATACAGTTCGAAGGATCATGTTACGTAACATTCGTAGATGGTAAAACCTGGCAAGATTCAGAAAAGAACTGTAGAGAATTAGGAGGATACTTAGTATCTATACACTCTGAAAGAGAGGATATATTTGTATCTAAAGAACTAGCACTACCTGAGCCTTTAGTGTGGATTGGTCTTAGAAGACCACAAGTGGAGAGATTATTTTTATGGAGCGATGGATCGATATCACGTTATTCAAATTGGGGTTTGGACGAACCGCGAATAGACAATAACGACAGAAACTGCGTACAAATGTTCTCGGGGACTTTATTTGAATGGCAAACTGAACAGTGCGCCAGACCTCAGCCGTATGTATGCGAACGTGGTAAGTACATTCTACATAGATTATTAGGATATTATCAGAGTATTAATATTCATTTTTGCCTTAGATTTGAACGAATGTGACAAGACTCCATGCCGATCTCAATGCTGTTTGTACCAATGTCTTTGGATCTTTTAAATGCAAGTGTAACCGCGGATTGATTGGTGATGGTTTGAACTGTACAGGTGAGGGAACACACAGATAGTCAAATGTGCCTTTTTATGCCTCCCAATAGACCCAATGAGGCAACTTCAGTTCGATGTAACGTTTTCCCATTTCAGACCACGTGTCATTTCCTTGAGAAAATTATTCTTTATTAGAGTATATTCCATGTTAAACAAAAAATACGCAAGGAAATGACACGTGACCATTGAGAAATTGAAAAAAAGATTAGAATACGTGTATTGCATCCTGAATGGAATGCTGTCTCAAGGACATTCTCTAATCCTCAATCTTATGGACGTCAACAACGACATCACACCATTATCGTCATTTTTATTTTTGCCATCATATATTCCATTGTTATTAACATTTTCACTATCATCATCACCATGTTCATCGTCGTCATCAGTAATCATCCAACACCAACATAATTTTCCTGATTATATTTTTTGTCGATGTCATTACTTTATTTAATGATTTTCTGATTCTCAGTTTATGCCAACATTTCTATTACTACCACTGCTACGTCTAAGCATTCCAAATGCGTTTGTCTTTCTTAGATATCAATGAATGTACATCTGGTATTGCTGATTGTGATGCAAATGCAGACTGCATCAACACCAAGGGATCTTTTACCTGCAAATGTAAACCAGGGTACACTGGAAATGGCTTCAATTGCAATGGTAAACTTTGAAAGAATAAATGCAAGCAGCAGCTTATCACTGTTTCTTACTTTGAGATCTCGTGCCCTTGAGAATAAGGTTCACATCCAAATAGAATTGATACTCAAGGACAACAATGACATGTGGGCAATAGACATTGTTTGTGGTGTGACAATGTTTTCCCAATTGAATTGTTTTGAAACTCGTCGGGATATCATCGTTATTCCTTTCGTATCCTTTGGGATACTCATGAATTTATAGAAGAGTAAAAACAAAAGAAAATGAATCCCCTGGAGGTTCGTCACGCTGAATTGGGAAAACATTGTCACACCACGAATAAGGTCTGTTGCAAATCATTAAAACCCGTTGTTTCATTGTTTTGAGGCTGGCGGTTCGGAGTTCTACGTGAAAACCGCACCGTATATTATATATTTTTATATTGTGTATATTTGTTTATCTTTAGATAGGTGTCCCAAATTAGCCTATTTTAATGTAAGCTAGATACTTATGACACATATATAAAGGTTATTATTATGGCAAGTTTTATTTGTTTGTATATATCATGTTTACATTGACCAGCGGACTAAGTCTAGGCTGGTTAAGTTCATCATTTTTTTTTTTTTTTTTTCATTCCTTTCTTCAGTTTATGCATATTCATAGAACTTCTTGACTATATTAACGTTCTGGCTTAAAATCCATTTCTGACATCGTTCTATAAGAAAGTTCACTTCCCTGTCTGTATTTGTAATTGTTCTTAGGTCTTTTCTTAGCTGTTCGTGATGTCCTGCGAGAAAGTCAAACACTATGTTAATCTGATTTACATTTGAGCTTTTACACTCTTTTTTGATGCCTGCACGTAGTTCCGTGTATTTTTCTTGTTTTTCAACAGTTCTCTCCGCAATCTTACCAACTTGACAAACTGTGCCTTCAAATAGTGTCCAAGCATTAGTTTTTTTATCTTGTACAACTATGTCGGGTTTATTGGCACTGTTTTCTGGAGCTTTCTCAAGTGAAAGCCGGGTACATTCCAGTATATTTTTGCCTTTTCATTTTGAAGTACTGCTGATGGTAGACTTTGTTGGTACCATGGCTTTCCATTGTCACTTTCCTGGAAGTTGTACTTTTCCAGATTCTTCTTCTTCTTCTTCTTCTTCTTCTTCTTCTTCTTCTTCTTCTTCTTCTTCTTCTTCTTCTTATAACCTTATTACTTTAACCTTAACGCCAATGTAGCGGAAATTTAGAAATATTTAGATTTTAATAATTAATGTATAGTTTTAATATAGTATTATATCAGAGTGAAGAGCTGGACTCGGATTTTGAGCTATTAATTTATTTTACAAATATGTTTTCATAGATAAATAAGTAATAATTATATATATTTGTTATTTTATTATTATTATTATTATTATTATTATTATTCGTCAGATGTTGATGAGTGTGTTCTCGGTATAACAAGGTGCAGTTCCAATGCAACATGTTTTAATAGCCCTCCTGGATCCTACACATGCGATTGTAAACACGGATTCTTTGGCGATGGCTACGATTGTAAAGGTATGCAAAATACAGATCAAAGAATTATCATACTGTAAACTTTCCTGATTATGCGCAACTGTTTTTGTTTTACTTTACGGAGACTAGAAAAAAAAGGCGAACGAACGAACGAACGAACGAACGAACGAACGACGAACGAACGAACGAACGAACGAACGAACGAACGAACGAACGAACGAACGAACGAACGAACGAACGAACGAACGAACGAACGAACGAACGAACGAACGAACGAACGAACGAACGAACGAACGAACGAACGAACGAACGAACGAACGAACGAACGAACGAACGAACGAACGAACGAACGAACGAACGAACGACGATCGATCGATCGATTGATCGATCGATGTATAATTCTATTATCTATATCATTCTATTATTAATTCCTATGAACTTATTTTCCTCTAGATGAGGATGAATGCTCTCTTGGTATAGGCGACTGTGATAAACAAGCTACCTGTATTAACACAATTGGCTCTTATAAATGTCAATGTAAACCTGGTTACATAGGAGATGGCCTCGTTTGTAGAAGTGAGTTGCAAGTTTTTCTTCAGCAGAAAGATGGGCATATCGTTTCTATACAAGGAAATTCTCTGGAACTGGAATCATCTTCTTGTTACTTCACTGATTAAAAAGCATTCGGGCACAACCGAATCTTGTCGAGAAAAACCGTTGAGAATCTTGACAACTTGAGAACAAGAGAACAAAAGCATTTTCCTGCCCATCCTTGATATGGGGATAAAAAACGTTTACATTCAAATTATTATTCCATCGTTTTGATTGGCCGAAACAACAACTGCCTACAAATAATATCTGCTCATGCGCATTATGATGCAATTGCATTTGTCAACATGGCAACATGGAAAAAAATATTATGATTAAAAGGGCACTTGGATGAAAATGGATAAAAATTGGAAATGACTTTAAACTAAATTAAACGTATCTACATGGCCCCAATAGTAGTCAAGCAACATACTTTCTTCATAGCGAAATGTGTCGGATAAAAATTATCAGTTTTATGCAGCATCTAAATTTGGAGTAAATGACGTCCTATTGTTCTTTCTGCTTTCTTTTAAACCAAAATATCTCAATAGCAAGTGGCTTCCATGCTAACATTTTCACTAATCTGGTTTTCATAGTCGTAATTGAGTCATTTTATCCTCAAATACTTCAATTATTTGGACTTTCAAAAATTGGGGCATTTTCTTCCAAGTGCCCCTTAAAACAATTATCGAAATCGGTTAAAGTGGTTTTCATGAACCTATGAAATACACTTTAGGTTATTTATTACCATTACACAATAATACTTTTGTTTTCTATTGTGTTTATCCGACTATTAAACTCTAATTAGCACACTTTGTTTCACGAGTTTATAAAAACCACTCAAAATATCGTGATTTATTAGTGTCTTGCAAGCAGTTATTGGCCTCTGCTACTAACAAATCACGATATTTTTACCCAACCTCGACCAATAATTGCTTGTTATTTTATTTTGCAGAACAAGGAACATGCATCCCTAGTTGTGATTCTAATGCTTCTTGTGCAGTCATTGGTGAAATCAGCCGGTGCATTTGTAACCAAGGTTATTCAGGCAATGGCATCACTTGCTCAGGTACGACCACGATGCGATTGCTTTCATGGGCTAAATAAACTTCATAGTGGATATCATAGTGAAACGAAAGTGGCCGGTAAACATTGGCGTGTAACAATGTACTGTTACCCTCTGACGTCATAGATTTTGCAATGTTGTCTGCCCAGAAACTTTTGGCAGGAAACAGTTCTATTGTTAAATGTCTTGTGATCACGAGTCAATCAATGAGAGTGCAAGCATTAGAGGAGAACACTTCAGCTATGTAACAAAGTTTCTGCACTTTCCATTCAACTGCTGAATGTTGTCTAACAATGAAATATCTCTTTGAAACAGAAATCGACGAATGCGAACAAGATTTTGATGACTGTGATGATTACAAAGGAATCTGTAACAACACCATTGGGTCGTATAAATGTAAATGTAAAAGTGGCTACCGAGGAGATGGCATTAACTGTGAAGGTATGTTTTTATTTCTAAATATAACTCTAAACATATAGTTTAGAAGATATAACATGATTGGCTTCATAGCTCAGTTGGCAGTCTTTCTTTACAGCGTTCGCTTAGATCGCTCATTCACTGTGATGATCAACACATCTATCATTATTCCACCACAGTTCTGCCCATTCAATTTTCACAAGATATAACTAACTAAAAACTAGTGTGAGCTGCGTCGGTGTTTCTAAAGCCCCGTTTACACAGGCGATTTTTGCTGCGATTTTTGCTGCGATTTTTGCTGCGATTTTTGCTGCGATTTTCGGGAATATGAAATCTTTTGTCTCATCCTTCAAACGAGACATTCGTCTAGGAAAATCTTGGTATCCTGAAAAAAAACTTTACAAGTAAATTCTTTATCATTATTTTTTATGAACAAAATCGCAAGAAAAATCGCAGGAAAAATCGCCACAAAAATCGCTAGTGTAAACGCGGTTTAATGAAATAGTAATGATAAAAAGGTAAATTATACAACGTGTAAATTATATTATATATATTTTTATCATTACTTATTAAACTCATTAATAATTCATGAGGAAAACACATCAGAAATCACGACCATGAAGAGTTCTGTAAATCAGATACAGAATCCTGTTCATTTGCATGAACTTTAAGATGGATTTTCTTGGCCAGATTCACTTTTATCTTGAAAATTTTAGCGAAACACAAAGGAACTAACCTAGACATTTCATAAGTAATCTACAGTATTCGTGTCCATGTTGTATCCAATAGGATAGGATACGACACGGCCACTCATCATACTGTATATATTACATATAATTTAGAAATTGTTCTAATTGTTTATAAGAACAGGAATTTCACATATCCTTTCAGCTTGCATATAATGTTTTTCAGTTTTAGTCAACTCCTCATTCCCTATCCTCCTCGCACCTCATGGCATGCAGGGCCTTCACACAGCTTTAACTCTTTCCCTGTCAGCCGCATTAAATACAATTATTATATGACCGTGAATCTTAGAGCCTGGACACTAGCAAATCGAGCAATCGGATTGGATAGAACGCATCGCGGACTGGTCTAGATTCTCCGGTATTAACCGGTCCGATCGCATATTAATCTTACGGCGAAAACATTTTGTCCTCTTCAATGAAAAGTGGTCATATAATAAAACTCTTATCAACCGAGCTTGGTCGGTCTGTACGGGATAATCTTGACCTCGGTCGGGTACAGACCTCGCTGCGCTCGGTCTGTACATTCCGACCTCGGTCAAGATTATCCCGTACAGACCTCCCGCTCGGTTAATAAGATCTAAGTAATAAATAAGGCAATGATTTGTGATCAAAAGTATAATACATTATGCATATGCAGAAGAAACCCTTCATGGAATTATTGGCGATTCTGCGAACTTCAGTGATTGGGGCTTAGCCTAATTTCTGAGGTCGGTAAACAAAAGCAGATCTTAGAATAACAAAAAAGCAACTCCTGGATTCCAGGATAAGCCTGCATACACTGACGTTTTGAGTCGTTAATGCAGTTTAACATCAATTAATCATGTCTTTGTTTCCAGATATCAACGAATGTGGGTCTGTACATGATTGTGATCCAAATGCTCTCTGCAGCAACACGGAGGGTTCATACATTTGCCGTTGCTTGAGGGGTTTCTATGGCGATGGAAAGACTTGCAACGGTAAATCTACTATTTCATTAATTCAAAACATCTTTTTCTGGTCACCGTAGTCTGGGCATTTCATTTTTTCCAAATGATCTGAGAAAAAAACATTATCCAATCAGAATTGAGAAAATATGCAAAACTGAGGTGTCACTTTTTCTCTTGAAATTATGGATTTCCAACTTACCAAATAAAAAAAACGTTGCTAATTAGCACTTGATAAATTTCATTTTTTTATTCCAATGGCGGACATGTTCTTAATTTTCGCTTCTTATTTTCACAAGCTTCATGGCACCTAAGTTTTGTGCAGTGGTGTCATTTCTACGCCACTATTTCACATCAACTGCATGGTTATGCGTTTCCGTTTTTTTCATTTCAATGTCTTGAATTATTTATTCTCACTGTCCCCCCTTTCTCACTGCACCTCCTATCCTCGATGTGTCGGAAGCTAAGTCGTGATTGTTTGAGATGTGACATCAAGCAGCTCAATATATAGGACAGGACAAAAGAATATTATTCTTGTTATGTCCTCCAAATAGTCCCCTTCACAGTTCCCTGCTCCATTTTGAAAGGTAGCCGTGCCTTTGCATCGAAGCGAGACGAACGGTGAGCTTGCAATGATAGAGACCTTTTTTTAACACCTTGGACAATTATTCACATGTCTCTATCATTGGAAGCTCACCGTTCGTCTCGCTACGATGCAAAGGCACGGCTACCTTTCAAGATGGCGCAGGGAACTGTGAAGGGGACTATTGAGCTGCACTCCAACGTGGTGAAGGGGTCAATTTGCTGAAGGGGTCTATTTTGTTGTTTTCTCGAACTAAGAGCCAGTTTAAAAGTCGAACTTTTGCTTCTTCGATTCTAATTGTTTTTCGTCGCACGAAGTATTACATGCATGATTGGCAAATTTTATTTTAGGAGTCATATTTATGTTTGGGCCAACATTTTTGACATTAGCCCTGTTTCAACAAGATTCGACGCGGCAAAAGCTCAACGTTTGAACTGAACCTAATAGACCCTTGCAGCGCGTCAGAATACAGCTCAATTTGGAGGACATAAAAATAGGTTTTCGAGTTTCAGCTGAATGAAATTCTTTTGTTTTGTCCTTCAAATTGAGCTGCTATGACGTCATCTACAATGGGTCTATACGACGCTAATTTATCTTTAAACTTCATGTAATGTTTCAAAGCCGACAATGAGGACTGGACAAGATTTCAAAGTCCGCGCAATTAGTTCGAGTCCGACTCTTGTCCAGTCCAATTTGGAGGCTTTGAAATGACTTCTCATCTCATTAATTATTCGACTTAGAGTAACTGGAACAAAATTAATTCAGTCCTAGGACTGTACTCCAGTTACTAGGACTGAATTAATTTTGTTCCAGTTACTCCAGCCTGAATGCATTCCTTTCACAGCACTTTACCAGGTTTCAAGTAACATCATGTGGCCCAAAAATAGCCCATTGATTGAATGGTTTACTCGTGAATTATTAATGAGTATGAGAAGTTAAGGTTAATGTACACGTTATGACATACATGCCATCTTTTCGTCTAACATTACCCATTCATGCTACTCTTTTCTTTTTCGTAATTTAGATATCGACGAGTGTAAAGCTAAAACTGACTTTTGTCCATCAAACACGCTGTGTTACAACACCCTTGGTTCTTATGATTGTCCATGTCTCGATGGTTTCACTGGAGATGACTGCCATGGTAAATCTTAATAATAACTTAAGGACTTTTCTAGCTCTACAAATAAACTTTATTTTGATATCCGTGATAATAATAAAAGCCACTGCTTTAGAATAAGGTCTTTATTAAAATACCAAATCCAAGTGAAAAGTTAACTCGTGTAACGTATTAAAAATCGAGGAATCGCGTCGCCAAATATCGTGGTTGGAAATCTTCTCGGGCAACATAAGCTGTACTCAAAACCTAACCTAATCATAAGATAAGTTCTCAGTAACCGTCATTGTAGGTAAAGAAGCTTGCGTCGTCGTGTAAATGCGTTTCGTCAGCTTACTAAGTAACTATCATTGTAGGTGAAGAAGCCCGCGTCGTCGTGTAAATGTGTTTCGTCAGCCTACTGAGTAACCATCATTGTAGGTGAAGAAGCTTGCGTCTTCGTGTAAATGTGTTTCGTCATCCTACTGAGTAACCATCATTGTAGGTGAAGAAGCTTGCGTCGTCGTGTAAATGCGTTTCGTCATCCTACTGAGTAGCCAACATTGTAGGTGAAGAAGCTTGCGTCGTCCTGTAAATGCGTTTCGTCAACCTACTGAGTAACCATCATTGTAGGTGAAGAAGCTTGCGTCTTCGTGTAAATGTGTTTCGTCATCCTACTGAGTAACCATCATTGTAGGTGAAGAAGCTTGCGTCGTCGTGTAAATGCGTTTCGTCATCCTACTGAGTAGCCATCATTGTAGGTGAAGAAGCTTGCGTCTTCGTGTAAATGTGTTTCGTCAGCCTACTGAGTAACCAACATTGTAGAGGGGAAGAAACTTTCGATGTCGTGTATAGTTACTTTTATTCTTAACCTAAAAAAATATTTTCTATTCAGATATAAACGAATGTACTAATGGTATGCACAACTGTGATGTCAACGCTCTTTGTACTAACATTCCTGGGTCATATATGTGTCGGTGCTTGAGAGGATTTGAAGGGGATGGAATCACATCGTGTAAAGGTATATAAACCTATTCAAAAGGATTTACTCTACATTTAATCGTTAAAACTCTTGGGTGCGAAATTGGAACGAAATGGAAAATGTTTGGGTTTTTAGGGCAGATGAGTAATTTAAACCATGTTGGAGGGGTATGTTGGAGGGGTATGTTGGAGGGGTATGTTGGAGGGGTATGTTGGAGGGGTATGTTGGAGGGGTATGTTGGAGGGGTATGTTGGAGGGGTGTGTTGGAGGGGTATATTGGAGGGGTATGTTGGAGGGGTATGTTGGAGGGGTGTGTTGGAGGGGTATGTTGGAGGGGTATGTTGGAGGGGTATGTTGGAGGGGTATGTTGGAGGGGTATGTTGGAGGGGTATGTTGGAGGGGTATGTTGGAGGGGTATGTTGGAGGGGTATGTTGGAGGGGTATGTTGGAGGGGTATGTTGGAGGGGTGTGTTGGAGGGGTATGTTGGAGGGGTATGTTGGAGGGGTATGTTGGAGGGGTATGTTGGAGGGGTGGGGGAAAAAAGTACGTCGTGTAAAAGACCAAAATCTAAAATAAAAAACGTGGGCAAAACGTTAAACCCTTGAATATGTAGAAATAATTGGGTAAATTATACTTATAAGTTAAGTTCCCCTATGCAGTACAACTTCACTTTTCTCTGTTAATTTTTGATTTTACATCAATATTTATTGTTGCAGACAAAGATGAATGTGTACTTGAAGAGGCAGGGTGTCCCGATAATTCTGTGTGTATGAATACAGAAGGTTCGTTTGCCTGTCAGTGTTTGCCTGGATACGAAAGGAGGGGCGCGAACTGTACAGGTATAGTATTAGTATATGTAATAGGACTCCATGATGTCCAATTAAGAAATAATTGAACGAGAAAAATTCTGAGTGCTTACAAAATTGGATGAGGCTGTAGGTCGAAAATTTTCGAGTCTCATTATTTCTTGATTGGGGAGCATGAAATCCCATTACCTATTAATTATATAGCTGCCTAATTAATCCCATATCAACAAGACCTGTCCAATGAAGAAAATAATTGGACAGTTACTTATATGGGATTAATTAGAAGCTGTATAATGAAAGGGATAAGAAGACAATGCCAAATAGTTATGCATGTACATATACACGACCAAGGGAATTCTAGGGTACGGGAATTAAACAAATGCTTTGTAATTTTCTCCCATGATTGGAGGGTTTTCTGCTTGTCGACGTCTTTTTCTCTCTTTACAAAAGCTAGCCAGGCTAAAGTCCGTATTGTTGACTGTTTGACCTTAGTATTAGTGTAATAGTTGGCTACTCCCTGGGACTGTAGAAAATAATTTTTCCAGAAACTTAATCCAAACTTACTTTTTTCCCCCCCAATTATCAGATATTGACGAATGTAGCACTGGCGCGCATGGATGTAGTCCGAATGCGCTGTGCAGTAACACTGTGGGTTCAAATATTTGCCGGTGTTTACGTGGTTTCCAAGGTGACGGTAGAACATGTCGTGGTGAGTGATCAGCTGAAATCGTCAATGATTATTGAATCACAAAAAACTCATTACTCCATTTTCAAGTTCACTATTGCTAAGGGTTAGCCTCAATTTTGTGTAGAATATCCACGTGTTCCAGTGAAGGTCTGTGGAATTTCAAAGTGTTTGTATTGTTGAAATTGTGCATTCTTTACTGTACCATTGGTATTTGTGAATATTTTGACACTTATTCGAGTCTAACCCTGAGTAAAAGAGTATGTAATCAATGAACAAAGCGGTAATTTAAGGCTCGAATATTGCCTATTTCGCTTAAATATTACGTGACTCTCAGGCAAAACAGGTTCACCTCAAAGAGCACCTCAATAATAGTAATAAGTCAACGTTTCTGCCAATAATCAGACTATAGGATTAACTTCAATAAAAAAAAGTCGAATCCTTTCTTACACTAAATGCACTAAGGCAAGTCCTTACTCATTGATGTTGCTGGGGTTATTATCCGTACTTTAAGTATCATAACAGTTTTTTTTGATACGATCATTAATTCTACATAATTATCATCAATTTTTTAATTTATTAAATTTTTTAATATGTTAAAAAAATTTAAATACCTCGTCTAAAAATCCGTATTAATATATACAGTATGAGTGGCCGTGTTGTATCCGATATATTGGATACAACACGGACACGCTAAAAGTTTCAAGATAAAAGTGAATCTGGCCTAGAAAATCCATCTTAAAGTTTTCTACAGGATTCTGTATCTGATTTACAAAAATCTTTACGATCGTGATTTCTGTTTTGCTTTCATCATTAATTATTAATGAGTTTAATGATATTTAATTTTTGTTTCAGATAAAAATGAATGTGCTTTATCTTCGGATAATGACTGCCACCAAAACTCGATGTGCATCAACACAAAGGGATCATATGTTTGCCAATGTAACAAGGGATTCACCGGTGATGGAAGGAAATGTTCTGGTAAGTATTTGTCCTTTGTTCGGAAAGTTATTTTGTTTTTAAATTAAGATTTATTTACTTTTCGTTTGTGATACTTTTCCGGGTCGACAGATATCGATGAATGTGGTACCGGGATGCATAACTGTAGCTCGAATGCGCTGTGCACAAACTTTATCGGCACGCATATTTGTAGTTGTTTACGTGGTTTTGAAGGTGATGGCAGGACGTGTTCTGGTAAGTCTAAAGAATCTGACGACGAGCTATATATTGTATAAAACTCTAGTATTCACCAAGGTCAAATTTCGAATTATTCTCTATTTACTCAGGGTTAAATTTAATTTTTAAATTTTCCAAGTTTAGAATATCCATGTGTTTAAGGCAAGTTCCGTGAAAATCTAAATTATAAGAGTTGTTGAAAATATGCATTGCGTTTGCAAGCAATTGTCGTGTTTATTGTCTATCAAGGATTTTGGATTTTGATGGGCGCGCAACTTTGCAAGAGAAAAGCTGGCTAACTTTCAGAATTTCGTTAGAATGCTGGATACTGATTATTTTTTTCATTTTCCCCAATCAGATATCAATGAGTGCACAGGACTGATTACCGATTGCGATACGAATGCAGTATGTTTGAACACTGAAGGTTCTTATTCATGTGTCTGTAAAGATGGCTTTACCGGCGACGGAAGATATTGTACAGGTATGTCATATATTGGGCTTGGTTGCTTGGTTGCTTGGTTGCTTGGTTGCTTGGTTGCTTGGTTGCTTGGTTGCTTGGTTGCTTGGTTGCTTGGTTGCTTGGTTGCTTGGTTGCTTGGTTGGGTTGCTTGGTTGCTTGGTTGCTTGGTTGCTTGGTTGCTTGGTTGCTTGGTTGCTTGGTTGCTTGGTTGCTTGGTTGCTTGGTTGCTTGGTTGCTTGGTTGCTTGGTTGCTTGGTTGCTTGGTTGCTTGGTTGCTTGGTTGCTTGGTTGCTTAGTTGCTTGGTTGCTTGGTTGCTCGGTTGCTTTGTTGCTTGCTTGCATCCTTGTTTACTTCCTTCCTCCCTTTGCTTCCTTTGCTTTCTTCCTTGCTTTGTTTTCTCTCTTCCCTAAATTTATTTCATAATAACCTGAATCTTACGACCAATTGATCGTTATAGAGACTGTAAGACGCTGCGAACCAAGTTGTACAGGGAATGAAAATTGTATCAATCTCAACGGCACTTACCAGTGTGTTTGTAAGGAGGGCTTTGATAGACAGGACGGGAAATGCAAAGGTAGCATTAAAGTTGTATTAAAGAAAACAAACATTTTGTGTGATAATAATATACTGTGTTCAAATTTCATATCAATGATTTTCTTTTTTTGATTTTCTCCCCAGATATCAACGAATGTGAGTTCGTTATTTCTCCGTGCAACGGTAATGCAGTTTGTGAAAACACTGCTGGCTCCTATGTGTGCAGGTGTTTGGATGGATTCAAAAAAGAAGAAGACGCCTGCATCGGTAAAATATCAGATTTACTTTTTTACTTTGTTTAAACTGTTATAATCAAGCGCTCAGATTTACTACCCCGCCAATCATATTGCCTCAAAAATAACAATTCCACGGTCAAGGCACGACAACTGGAACTGATCTCTTACCGTAAATTCACACAATCATAAGGGACTACCCTATTAGGCTTTGCGATTTTACAGATTTGAAGCGGAAGTTCGAAAAATGTCATAGTTAACGATTACGACACGCAAAGAACTTTCTTCTTATCAACAGATATAAATGAGTGTTTGGACAAAAGCACTTGCCATTCCAATGCAACGTGTTTTAATTCCATTGCATCGTACCGCTGTGAATGTAACGATGGATTTATTGGTAACGGCACGTCTTGCACAGGTAATGCAAAATATAGAAGTTATTTACGAGCCTTGGGGTCCCATATCAATTACTTATTGCTTTCTCTGAGACATCCAAGGAGATGCTTTATCAAATGCTGTTCAAGAGAGGGGAAAAGAAGAACGCAGAAAAAGAATCTAGAACCAAAACTAATGACGAGTGCGGAGGAGACTAGTGCAGAACATGTTGCCAAATAATTGGACAACCACCAAAAACACGTGTATCGTACATGTTTTACTGTCTAAGCAGAGAAGAGAGTTAGCGTGAAACATTTGTCAATTTTTATTTCCTTTGATAGTGCACGCACCAACTCAAGCTGTAACGCTGAAGACTTCGCCAACAAATGTAACAACGAGCACCATTAAGGTAACCACGAAAGCAGATATAGAACTCACTACTCCTGCGACAATAGACTCCGAAAAACCAATCACAACGATAATGACCACAGAAGAAACTGCTACATCAAGCATACTCGGTTTAGAAACTACAACGAGAAAAGTAGTGACTGAAATACCTAAAACTGAAGGGAAGACTGAACAGCCTCCCACTGGTGAAAAAGAGACTGTACGACCTACCACTGGAGAAAAAGAGACTGTAAGGCCTACCACTGGAGAAAAAGAGACTGTACGGCCTACCACTGGAGAAAAAGAGACTGTACGACCTATCACTGGAGAAAAAGAGACTGAACAGCCTACCGCTGGAAAAAAAGAGACTGTACGACCTACCACTGGAGAAAAAGAGACTGAACAGCCTACCGCTGGAGAAAAAGAGACTCAACAGCCTACCACTGAAGAAGAAAAGACTGAACAGCCTCCCACTGGAGAAAAAGAGACTGTACGACCTACCACTGGAGAAATAGTGACTGTACGGCCTACCACTGGAGAAAAAGAGACTGTACGACCTACCTCTGGAGAAAAAGAGACTGTACGACCTACCACTGGAGAAAAAGAGACTGTAAGGCCTACCACTGGAGAAAAGGAGACTGTACGGCCTACCGCTGTAGAAAAAGAGACTCAACAGCCTACCACTGAAGAAGAAAAGACTGAACAGCCTCCCACTGGAGAAAAAGAGACTGTACGACCTACCACTGGAGAAATAGTGACTGTACGGCCTACCACTGGAGAAAAAGAGACTGTACGACCTACCTCTGGAGAAAAAGTGACTGTACGACCTACCACTGGAGAAAAAGAGACTGAACAGCCTACCACTGGAGAAAAAGAGACTGTACGGCCTACCGCTGGAGAAAAAGTGACTGTACGACCTACCACTGGAGAAAAAGAGACTGTAAGGCCTACCACTGGGGAAAAAGAGACTGTACGGCCTACCACTGGAGAAAAAGTGACTGTACGACCTACCACTGGAGAAAAAGAGACTGTAAGGCCTACCACTGGAGAAAAAGAGACTGTAAGGCCTACCACTGGAGAAAAAGAGACGGAACAGCCTACCGCTGGAGAAAAAGTGACTGTACGACCTACCACTGGAGAAAAAGAGACGGTACGACCTACCACTGGAGAAAAAGAGTCTGTAAGGCCTACCACTGGAGAAAAAGAGACTGTACGACCTACCACTGGGGAAAAAGAGACTGTACGGCCTACCACTGGAGAAAAAGAGACTGTACGACCTACCACTGGAGAAAAAGAGACTGTACGGCCTACCACTGGAGAAAAAGAGACTGTACGACCTACCACTGGAGGAAAAGAGCCTGAACAGCCTACCACTGGAGAAAAAGAGACTGCACGGCCTACCACTGGAGAAAAAGAGACTGTACGGCCTACCACTGGAGAAAAAGAGACTGTACGACCTACCACTGGAGAAAAAGAGACTGTACGGCCTACAACTGGAAAAAAAGAGACTGTACGGCCTACCACTGGAGAAAAAGAGACTGTACGACCTATCACTGGAGAAAAAGAGACTGAACAGCCTACCGCTGGAAAAAAAGAGACTGTACGACCTACCACTGGAGAAAAAGAGACTGAACAGCCTACAACTGGAGAAAAAGAGCCTGAACAGCCTACCACTGGAGAAAAAGAGACTGAAAAGGCTACAACAAGTGTAGAAATTACTCCAAAAACGGGTATGGTACATATGCTCACAAGGCTTAAAGTATTTTAAAAGTAGGTTCCAAATACAGCAATTTGTTAATTTATTTACGGCGATTGCATATGGTGATGCATACAATTCTTGGTCATATTCGTAGTTCGTTTTTTCTCTTGATATTTTTTATCTCGCTTAAGAGTGAAAATTTTTAAATGATGCTTATTCATGAAACTTATCTTTTATTGCACACACATTATTTTTCATCCTCCCCGTTTTACTGCTATTATTGATATACTGACTAATATTTGCGTTTCGATCAGGAATTCGTACCGAAATAACACAAACTCCGCGCCCTCAGATAAAGATAACCACATCCTCCGTTACTGAAGACAAACGAACTCGCAAACCAACCACTGGTAAAGTAGTAACTGGAAAACCATCCACAACTGATGAAGTAGTAACTGGAAAACCAACCACTGGCGAAGTAATAACTGGAAAACCAGACACCACTGATGAAGTAGTAACTGGAAAACTAACCACTGGTAAAGTAGTAACTGGAAAATCAACCACCACTGATGAAGTAGGAACTGAAAAACCAACGACCACTGATGAAGTAGTAACTGGAAAACTAACCACTGGTAAAGTAGTAACTGGAAAACCAACGATCACTGATGAGGTAGTAACAGGAAAACCAACCACTGGTGAGGTAGTAACAGGAAAACCAACGACCACTGATGAAGTAGTAACAGGAAAACCAACCACTGGTGAGGTAGTAACTAGAAAACCAACCACTGGTAAAGTATTAACTGGAAAACCAACCACTGGTGAAGAAGTAACTAGAAAACCAACCACTGCAAAAGAATTAACTGGAAAACCAACCACTGGTGAAGTAGTAACTGGAAAACCAACCACTGGTAAAGTAGTAACTCGAAAACCAACCACTGGCGAGGTAGTAACTGGAAAACCAACGACCACTGATGAAGTATTAACAGGAAAACCAACCACTGGTGAAGTAATAACTGGAAAACCAACCACTGGTGAAGTAGTAACTGGAAAACCAACAACAACTGATGAGGTAGTAACAGGAAAATCAACCACTGGCGAGGTAGTAAGTGGAAAACCAACGACCACAGATGAAGTAGTAACAGGAAAACCAACCATTGGTGAGGTAGTAACTGGAAAACCAACGACCACTGATGAAGTAGTAGCAGGAAAACCAACCACTGGTGAGGTAGTAACTGGAAAACCAACCACTGGTGAAGTAGTAACTAGAAAACCAACCACTGCAAAAGAATTAACTGGAAAACCAACCACTGGTGAAGTAGTAACTGGAAAACCAACCACTGGTGAAACAGTAACTGGAAAACCAACCACTGCAAAAGAATTAACTGGAAAACCAACCACTGGTGAAGTAGTAACTGGAAAATCAACCACTGGTGAAACAGTAACTGGAAAACCAACAACAACTGATGAGAAAGTAACAGGAAAACCAACCACTGGCGAGGTAGTAACTGGAAAACCAACGACCACAGATGAAGTAGTAACAGGAAAACCAACCACTGGTGAGGTAGTAACTGGAAAACCAACGACCACTGATGAAGTAGTAGCAGGAAAACCAACCACTGGTGAAGGAGTAACAGGAAAACCAACCACCACTGCTGAAGAAGTTACTGGAAAACCAGCCACCACTGCTGATGTGGCAACTGGGAAACCAACCACTGATGAAGAAGTAACTGCAAAACCAACTATTGCTGAAGTAGTAACCGGAACATCAACCACTGGCGAAGAAGTAACTGAAAAACCAACCACTGCGAAAGTAGTAACTGGAAAACCCACGACCACTGAAGAAGTAGTTACTGGAAAACCAACCACTGCTAAAGTAATAACTGGAAAACCAACCACTGGTGAAGTATTAACTGGAAAACCCACGACCACTGAAGAAGTAGTCACTGAAAAATCGACTATAGAAGAAAAGATTGGTCCAGTATCCGCTACTGTGGTAACTACGACTGAAGAGAAGACTGAACAGCCTACCACTGGAGGAAAAGAGACTGAACAGCCTACCACTGGAGAAAAGATTGATCAGGTACCCTCTACTGCAGAACCTACTACTGGTGAAAAGACGGAACAACCTACCAGTGAAGAAAAAGAGACTGAACAACCTACCACTGGAGAAAAAGAGAGCGAAAAGCCTACAAGTGGAGAAGAAGAGACTGAACAGCCTACCACTGCTACATCGAGCATACTCGGTTTAGGATCTACAACGAGAAAAGTAGTGACTGAAATACCTAAAACTGAAGTGAAAACCGAACAGCCTCCCACTGGAGAAAAAGAGACTGTACGGCCTACCACTGGAGAAAAAGATACTGAACAGCCTACAACTGGAGAAAAAGAAACTGTACGGCCTACCACTGGAGCAGAGGAGACTGTACGACCTACCACTGGAGAAATAGAGACTGTACGGCCTACTACTGGAGAAAAAGAGACTGTACGGCCTACTACTGGAGAAAAAGAGACTGTACGGCCTACTACTGGAGAAAAAGAGACTGTACGGGCTACCACTGCAGAAAAAGAGACTGTACGACCTACCACTGCTACATCAAGCATACTCGGTTTAGAAACTACAACGAGAAAAGTAGTGACTGAAATACCTAAAACTGAAGTGAAAACTGAACAGCCTCCCATTGGAGAAAAAGAGACTGTACGGCCTACCACTGGAGAAAAAGAGACTGAACAGTCTACCACTGGAGAAAAAGAAACTGTACGGCCTACCACTGGAGCAGAAGAGACTGTTCGACCTACCACTGGAGAAATAGAGACTGTACGGCCTACTACTGGAGAAAAAGAGACTGTACGGCCTACTACTGGAGAAAAAGAGACTGTACGGGCTACCACTGGAGAAAAAGAGACTGTACGACCTACCACTGGAGAAAAAGAGACTGTACAACCTACCACTGGAGAAAAAGAGACTGTACGACCTACCACTGTAGAAAAGGAGACCACAGAAGGTGTTGTCACCAAGAAAACAACAGTGTCTCCTGAAACAGGCAAGAAGCTATCAATACATTACAGTGCGACACGCCTAGTTGTGGCCACCCAACTTATTTTTTACCAATGCCGTTCATTTCTTTTCCGTCAAATGTTTCAATTAATCAATAAACTTACATTTTACGAAAGAGTACTGTGTCCGCCTGCAAAGGGACCAAAGTAGGTATCACCTAGGCAAATTCTTAGCGATTTAGTCAACTTTTGAAGAAATAACTATAGATATTTTCGTTTACTCTGAGAAAGTTCATGTGCAAATGCATAAATTCTGGCTGTCTGAATGGCTAACCAGTAAAAAATATAAGTTGGATGGCTATGGTTAGGCACGTCGTATGTGCTGTAATACGTGTTTGGTGCAGGATATAGAGAAAGCTAAACGAGTACTCTACGATAACATCGTCTTTGTTTTTAATTTTATCAAAGAACTTACATTTTACAATTAAAACATATATTTCTAGCGCGCTGATTGGTTTTACTTTATCATCAATAAGAGCACAAACAGATGAAGCTGAGGTGAACGAGCGCGCGCTCTTTCCGTTCGTTGTTTTAGTCACTGAAAATGAGAAGTTCTTATCGTTTTTGTTATTGTAAAAAACATATAGACATCAGTTTTGTTTGCCTCTGTTCTTTTTTTATTTGACAGACACTTAAAAACTGATGTCTATTTGTTAAAGTGAGCGCGTAGAATATAAAATTCGTATTTCCAAGTGGCGTTATAATCTTCTGTCATATATATACTTAATTTTGAAACGAACTTATTATTTTGAAAATAATAGCTTCAAAATATACTACGAAAGGTGCAAGTCGAAGCAGACATTTTAAAGTGCAATTTCATCATCGAGATTATACTTAAAACATTAAGGTAGGACAAATAAGAAGTTGTATATCATATATCTTATAATTATCTCTTATTTAGACATCGTAACAGAAAAGGTGCAAACAAAACTACCTCAAGATAAGATAACATCACAGCCAACCACTTCTCAAAAGGTTACAGAAAAACCGAACATTGGTGAATTAGTAACTGGAAAACCAACCACTGGTGAAGTAGTAACTGGAAAACCAACTACTGCTAAAGTAGTAACTGGAAAACCAACCACTGGTGAAGTAGTAACTAGAAAACCAACCACTGGTGAAGTAGTAACTGGAAAACCAACCACTGGTGAAGTAGTAACTAGAAAACCAACCACTGGTGAAGTAGTAGCTACAAAACCAACCACTGGTGAGGTAGTAACTGGAAAGCTAACCACTGATAAAGAAGTAACTGGAAAACCAACCACAAGTGAAGTAGTATCTGGAAAACCAACCACTGGTGAAGTAGAAACTGGGAAACCAACCACTGGTGAAGTAGCAACTGGAAAACCAACCACTGGTGAAGTAGAAACTGGGAAACCAACCACTGGTAAAGAAGCAACTGGAAAAACAAAAACTGGTGAATTAGTAACTGGAAAACCAATCACTGCTGAAGTAGTAACTGGAAAACCATCCACTACTGAGAAATCAGTAATTGAAAAACCAATCACTGGAGAAATAGTAACTGGAAAAACAACGAGCACTGCTGAAAAAGTATCTGGAAAACCAACCACTGCTGAAGTAGCAACTGGAAAACCAACGACCACTGATGAAGTAGTAACAGGAAAACCAACCACTGGTGAGGTAGTGACTGGAAAACCAACGACCACTGCTGAAGAAGTAACTGGAAAACCAACGACCACTGATGAAGTAGTAACAGGAAAACCAACCACTGGTGAGGTAGTGACTGGAAAACCAACGACCACTGCTGAAGAAGTAACTGGAAAACCAACGACCACTGCTGAAGAAGTAACTGGAAAACCAACCACTGGTGAAATAGTGACTGGAAAACCAACCACTGCCGAAGTAGTTACTGGAAAACCAATTACTGCTAAAATCATAACTGGAAAACCAACGACCACTGCTGAAGAAGTAACTGGAAAGCCTACCACTTCTGAAGTATTGACTCGACAACCAACCACTGGTGAAGTAGTAACTGGAGAACCAACCACCACTGCTGGAAAACCAACTACTGGTGAAGCGGTTTTGCCTGTAAACTTCTGTGCTGAAGGGAAACATGATTGTCATCCGAACGCCAATTGTTTCGTCCGTGATAATGGATATGTTTGCCGTTGCAAAGAGGGTTTTGGTGGAAATGGAACTCAATGCAAAGGTAAATGAACGATTTGAAGAATGAGGATTATTTTTTGTTATTTCTAAATAGTAGTATTCAAGTTCTTCTACAATCCTTTAAATAATACTGTTTTAGATAAACATGAATGCGTGAATCTTAGCGCTTACTGTGATGAGAATGCAAATTGCATGAACACTTTAGGGTCGTATTGCTGTAACTGTAAGGCGGGTTACTCTGGTAACGGCATTGTTTGCAAAGATATTATAATTTTTCTTTTATTTTTAATATTTTATTGTTGAAGATGTTGTGTTTGTTTCCAAAGACTTGCCACGAAAAATATTGACCACCTTTTTTATTACGTGATATACAAGAGAGGCATTCTGAGAAGAAGCAAAATATCTATCCTAAATGTTAAACAATTGGTTTATTGAGAAACGAATGGTGGTAAATTTTGCAGTTGAGAAATAAATTTTTTTTTTGTAATTTTGAAAAATCATGTTATGAAATGCGAAGCTCGTTAAACTCACTTCCCCAGCCGCTCCTGGAAAGGAGTTCTACTTGTTGCCTCAATTTTATATTTCTCATAATGCATTGCTATTTCTTCACCAGACAACGATGAATGCAGCACAGAGACTCCTGTATGTAGTGTCTATGCTGATTGTGTGAACACCTTGGGATCTTACGAATGTACATGTAAAAAAGGATTCCTGGGCAATGGAACAGCATGCAAAGGTGATTACAAATAAATAGAAGTTATCAAATAAGTCATCAAATAACTAGAAATATTTATTGAAAAAACTGAATGAATTTGTGCAACTTTTCAGATTTCAACGAGTGTGCTGGTGGAATTCTTAAGTGTGATATCAATGCAGACTGCATCAACACTATTGGCTCCTACGATTGCAAGTGTAGAGATGGCTATGTAGGAGATGGAGTAGATTGTAGGGGTAACGAAATGATATTCACATTTCATTTTTTTAAATGATGCTGTGGTATGATACGAGGGTAGTTCCAGGTTGAACGTCTGTTTCACCTCCAATTCTTGTTTCTATCACGGGTATAATCTTTTATTATACGACCGCGCGCTTTTCAGTGCAAATAAATGCCAAAACGAGTGCAGACCGTATTACACGGTTTAGAATTCCGTATTACACGGTTTAGAATTCCGTATTACACTGTTTAGAATTCCGTATTACACGGTTTTCAAACTGGTTTTAACCAGTTTAGTGCTCATGCGTACACATACGCGAACGAGCTAGTTTGTTTTACTGGAAGAAAATTGGACGACGACGCTTTTAAGAACCTGGTTTGCGACATAGATATTTCGGATGTAGACTTTCCAAATTTCACGCTAGAAAATGAAAATGTGCCCGCCGTTTCCCTTGCAAAGGTCTAATCCACCAAGTAGCTCAATTGCTCCTAGTTCAGAGCTTTCCTGGTGCAGTGTTCAATAACTGTACAATAACATTTAACTATCCAACAATGCTACAACAAGGAGAAATAGATCAACAGCCTTTCAAGCGACCTAATACCAAGCATGTCCAAGAGTGATGAAGCCAGCACCGGATTCCACGAGGCATGCAGAAAAAATCAAACTTTACGCTAGTTCATTTTGGCTGTTTTATCTTTTTGAACGGCGCTTTCGTTTTTCACTTGCCATTAGGAATATTTCCCTTCACTTTTGACAGTTTAGGCAATCAATTTGTAATCGCTTCATCGTATTTTATGGAAGTTTTGAGAACATAATTAAACTTGTTGTTTGACTAAATCTCAAAAACTAACAACTCTTTTTTTCCCTACTGAACATTTGAAGGGTTTTTCTCACGAGAGCCAATAGAAAAACAGAACATTTTACGAGAACCAATCAGGTCGAAGAAATCGTCATTTGTTTTTTTCGCAAGCGCGAGCCAAGATCGCTCGTCCTGAAAAACTTTGTAAAAAGCTAAATAAAAGTTATTTTCTTTTTCATTTTCGGTCGTATAATAAATAACTTATTACACAGAAAGTTTTGTGTAATACGGATGTGTATTTTTACTCGTCATTTTGTATAAAATACACCCGTATTACACAACTTTCTGTGTAATAATCTCTTTTTATTGACCCGAAATTGTCCGTAAATTCCGGTGGGGAAAAAACGACATGATGGGATAAACATCTGCGCAACAAATGTTCATGAAACTGTGTGGTGACATTTATTCCCCAGAACTTGGTAGTGATTGTGATCCAGAATGCACCGGCAATACTGTTTGCGTGAAGAAAGGTACGATCAGTCAATGCGAGTGTAAACAGGGATACATACGACAAGGATCAGTATGTGTAGGTGAGTAAAACAAAGAAAGAAAGAAATTGTTATAAAATAATCGTTTTTATGCATGGTCTGTCATGTGGCGTGTGTCTGTCTTTTCATTTGTTTGGTTAATTTGATTTATTTGTTTGTATGTGTTTTTATTTGCTTTCACGCCCAGGGATTTGAGAAGGGTATAAGGCCAAGGAGAAACTTCACGAATGTTTTTTTTTTACCTTTCAATTCAAAGACATCAACGAGTGTGTGGATGATGGAGTATGTGGTGTGAATGCTCTGTGCACCAATATTGAGGGATCTTATGTTTGCCGTTGCTTGAAGGGATACACTGGTGATGGAAGAACTTGCATAGGTACTTTTATCCACATAGTTAGTCATAGTTTTTTCTTTTTTTCCCTTCCCTTTTCATTCTGTTCCCTTCGTGGTTCTCCTAGGTTCGTCACCATTCTTCCCTTTTCCTAAACTTCACTGAAAAGTATATAGTCCCGTGAAATGTTTAGTGGTTTCGCCCTTTCAAAACTCGTATGGTTCTTCAATAACATTTTGAAGGTTATTTCGCGGTTGTTATTCGCGCGCACATCTTTGGCTCAATTGGCAGGTTGAAAAGTAGGCAGTCACCTTACACCAGCATGACTCTCCATAACCAGGGGTTTGAGCAGGGGATTAGGCAGAGGAGAAAAACTTCACGAATGTTTTTTTCTTTATCTTTCAATTCAAAGACATCAACGAGTGTTTGGATGATGGGGTATGTGGTGTGAATGCTCTGTGCACCAATATGGAGGGATCTTATGTTTGCCGTTGCTTGAAGGGATACACTGGTGATGGAAGGACTTGCATAGGTACTTTTATCCACATAGTTACTCATAGTCTTTCCTTTCCTTTCCTTTCCTTTCCTTTCCTTTCCTTTCCTTTCCTTCTCTTTCATTTCCTTTCTTTTCCTTTCCTTTCTGTTCCCTTCGTGTTTATCCTAATAACTTCCCCATTCTTCCCCTTTCCTTGCTTAATGCACTTGTTGTCTCCATCCAAATTCCATACGATCTGTTTGTATTTCCTTTTAGTAATGTCCTTTTTTTTTCTAGATCGCGATGAATGTGTTGAAAAGAATCATTCTTGTTCAAGTGATGCCTTATGTAGCAACACACCTGGATCATATCGTTGTCGCTGTTTAAGGGGTTTCTCGGGAGATGGAGTAACCTGCAATGGTTTGTTCCTTTATTACTGATACTTTATTGATAATCACATCTTATTATATCTCAAACTAGTTTCTTTTGCAGACATAGACGAGTGTTCTAGCGGTGACAACACATGTGACACTAACGCACTCTGCACGAATATCCCTGGATCGTATGCCTGCCGTTGTAAGAAAGGTTACGAGGGAGACGGACGAATTTGCCAAGGTATGTTAATCCTTTAAGACTGGATTTTAATTTTAGTTGTTTTATTTATTTTGACTCTCATGCCTTTTTCAAGTGGCTACACATACAGCTATTTCTTCTTCTTGTTTCTTAATTGGTTTTTCCTGTAAATTTTCAACAATTGCAAGGAGTTTCATGATAGGTTTAAGCAACAATAAAAATAGAATGGCCTTCCAAACAATGAACCTTACAACTAACCTAACGAAAGAGTTTTTCACCATGGGGCAATCAAAATGCAGGACCCTGTTGACAACGTCTTACTGATTTCCCCAGACAAAGATGAATGCGTTCTTGAAGATCATGATTGTTCCGAGCTAGCTGATTGTATCAATACAGAAGGCTCGTTCGCCTGTCAGTGTATTGTTGGATACGAAGGCGATGGCAGGAACTGTACAGGTACGACTGGTGTAAAATGTCTATTTTGCTTAAAACAAAACGTTCTTCTTGTGGTGGATTTAGTTTTGTTACATTTAATATCGATAATATTTGTATGTGGTCGCGTACGAAAAGTTAAATATCCTCGAGTTTACCCATTTCAAATTTCCGTTCATTCTTCCGAAAACCCAGATATAAACGAGTGTGAATCAGTTGCTGTGAACGGGTGTCCCGAAAACTCGATGTGCTCCAACACAAAGGGATCATATGTTTGTCAATGTATGAAGGGATTCACTGGTGATGGAAGGAAATGTTCTGGTTAGTATATGTAGGACAGAGATGTAGTATCATGTTAATAAGTTTTAGGGGGAATGGGAGGGGACTAAAATGAACATTGTGTAGGCATTTATCAAACTGCAATGTTGCTAATTACAGTTAATTTAACTGATAATCGGTATGGATCTTTGTTCAAATATCGTGAACCATCTTTTTTAAATTTACAGACATTGATGAATGTACGTCTGAAATGGATGACTGCAGCCCTTATGCGCAGTGCACGAACACAGAAGGCTCATATATTTGTCGATGTCTACGCGGTTTTACTGGTGACGGCAAGACTTGTGTAGGCAAGTGGCACAAGCATCCCAAGTTTGCCTTTTATATTGGCTGCATAAATGTAGCCGAATTTGTCTATGAAAGTCGCTTGTATTTTATTTTCTAGAAGCATTTATATTTTCTATATGCGACGTTAAAGCTGCTCAATTTGGGGGAGTAAACAATAGAATTTCAATGTCGTGAGAATTGGAACCTATTGTTTTTTACCCCAGATTGAGGTGCATTTTTAAATGCTTCAAGGGGTCTTTGAGTTTTATCCAAGGTCGCTAAATGAACACTTTTCGCTTATAAATACAATTATTCGTTGGTCATCACTGAGGTGCCACGAGGGACTGGATCCGTAGTATTTCCTTAAAAAAATCGAAATTCTGTTTTGATCCAATTTACCAGATGAATAGGATACTATTGAAAATAACACTGCCAAATCGCATTTCGATTTCACCTCCTTTTTTATTCTTCATTTTTTTCTCTTTTAAAATATAGACGCAATGTCCGTGTGTCTACCAGAGTGTGATGCAAATTCCGATTGTAAGCTCCAAGATGGTCGTCCACAGTGTGTCTGTAAACAAGGCTATCAAGGGCCATCGTGTACGGGTACGTTTTTCCAACTTCGCCTATATAATATAAGAACTACAACAAAAGCAATAGCAACAACGACAACAACCATCATAAGCAAGTACACCGAACAACAATGTCAACGAAAACTTGGACAACAACTACCACCAAGCTATGTTTGTTTTTAATATGTGATTTCTCTTCTATTCTGTCCTCGTTTACAGACATTGATGAATGTAGAAGTGACGAAAACGATTGTAGTCCTAATGCTCTCTGCACTAACATTCCTGGTTCGTTTGTCTGTCGATGTTTACGTGGATTCACTGGAGACGGCAAAATATGTGATGGTAATATAAACTATAATCACACACATACTACAATTGTACATTATGTAAAGTCAATATCTCTTCAATATATAAATTTAGCAAACAACTTAATTACTTAACTACTTCTTTTTATATTTTTTATTTATTATAAGAAACGATGTGGTTGTCTGAAATACATATCGTCGTTATGTGTTGCTCTGATTTACCCAGATTGTTCCTTTAAAATGTTAACATTGTAAAATTATTCCAAGTTATAATACCCGCATTGCACCCTAAGACAATAATGACAGATTTTTAAAAAGAAATAAAGGACTAAAATAATATTTTTTTATAACAGTGATCACAGCAAGACCAACTACGAAGATAGCACAAAAAAAGACAACTGAACAACAAACCACTGCTGAAGAGCCTACCACTGGCAAAAAGATAGGTCCAGTACCCCCTACTGTAACACCAACAACTGGTGAGAAGACAGAACAGACTACAACTAGAGAAGAAGAAACCAAACAACCCACCACTGGAAAAGAAGAGACTGAAGCAGTAACTGAAAAACCAGCCACCACTGCTAAAGTAATAACTGGAAAACCAACCACCTTTGCTGAAGTAGCTACTGAAAAATCAACGGCCACTGGAAAAGAAGTAACTGGAAAACCAGCAACCACTGATGAAGTAGTAACTGAAACAACAACCACTGCAGCAGAATTAACTGGAAAACCAGCAACTGGTGAATTAGTAACTGGAAAACCGACCACTTGGGAAGTAGAAACTGAAAGACCAACCACTGCTGAAGTAGCAACTGGAAAACGAACTACTGCTGAAGCAGAAACTGGAAAACCAACTACTGTTGAAGTAGTAACTAGAAAACCAGCCACCACTGATGAAGTAGTAACTGAAAAACCATCGACTGGTGAAGTAGCAACTGGAGAACCAACTACTGGTAAAGTAGAAACTGAAAAACCATCGACTGGTGAAGCAGAAACTGGAAAACCAACTACTGCTGAAGTAGTAACTGGAAAACCAGCCACCACTTATGAAGTAGTAACTGAAAAACCATCGACTGGTGAAGAGGCAACTGGAAAAACAACTACTGGTGAAGTAGAAACTGAAAAACCATCGACTGGTGAAGTAGCAACTGCAAAAACAACTACTGCTGAAGTAGTAACTGGAAAACCAGCCACCACTGGTGAAGTAGCAACTAGAAAACCAACTACTGCTGAAGTGGTAACTGGAAAACCAGCCACCACTGATGAAGTAGTAACTGAAAAACCAGTGACTGGTGAAGTAGCAACTGGAAAACCAACTTCTGGTGAAGTAAAAACTGAAAAACCAGCCACTGGTGAAGTAGCAACTGCAAAAACAACTACTCCTGAAGTAGTAACTGGAAAACAAGCCACCACTGGTGAAGTAGCAACTAGAAAACCAACCACTGCTGAAGGAGTAACTGGAAAACCAGCCATCACTGGTGAAGAAGAAACTGGAAAATCAACAACTGCAGCAGTTTTAACTGAAAAACGGGCCACGGGTGAAGTAGAAACTGAAAAACCATCGACTGGTGAAGCAGAAACTGGAAAACCAACTACTGCTGAAGTAGTAACTGGAAAACCAGCCACCACTTATGAAGTAGTAACTGAAAAACCATCGACTGGTGAAGAGGTAACTGGAAAACCAACTACTGGTGAAGTAGAAACTGAAAAACCATCGACTGGTGAAGTAGCAACTGAAAAAACAACTACTGCTGAAGTAGTAACTGGAAAACCATCGACTGGTGAAGTAGCAACTGGAAAACCCACTACTGGTGAAGTAGAAACTGAAAAACCATCGACTGGTGAAGCAGAAACTGGAAAACCAACTACTGCTGAAGTAGTAACTGGAAAACCAGCCACCACTTATGAAGTAGTAACTGAAAAACCATCGACTGGTGAAGAGGCAACTGGAAAACCAACTACTGGTGAAGTAGAAACTGAAAAACCATCGACTGGTGAAGTAGCAACTGCAAAAACAACTACTGCTGAAGTAGTAACTGGAAAACCAGCCACCACTGGTAAAGTAGCAACTAGAAAACCAACCACTACATCAGTTTTAACTGAAAAACGGGCCACTGGTGAAGTAGCAACTAGAAAACCAACTACTGCTGAAGTGGTAACTGGAAAACCAGCCACCACTGATGAAGTAGTAACTGAAAAAACCAGTGACTGGTGAAGTAGCAACTGGAAAACCAACTTCTGGTGAAGTAAAAACTGAAAAACCAGCCACTGGTGAAGTAGCAACTGCAAAAACAACTACTCCTGAAGTAGTAACTGGAAAACAAGCCACCACTGGTGAAGTAGCAACTAGAAAACCAACCACTGCTGAAGGAGTAACTGGAAAACCAGCCATCACTGGTGAAGAAGAAACTGGAAAATCAACAACTGCAGCAGTTTTAACTGAAAAACGGGCCACTGGTGAAGTAGCAACTGCAAAAACAACTACTGCTGATGAAGTAACTGAGAAACGAGCCACTGGAGAAGTACCAACTGGAAAGCCAACTACTGCTGAGGAAGTAACTGGAAAACCAGCCACCACTGATGAAGTGGTAGCTAGAAAAAGTACTACTACTGAAGTAGTAACTGGAAAACCAGCCACCACCGATGAGGTAGTAACTGAAAAACCAGCCACTGGTGAAGTAGCAATTTCAAAAACAACTACTGCTGAAGTAGTAACTAGGAAACCAGCCACTACTGAGGAATTAGTAACTGAAGAACCAACCACTGGTGAAGTAACAACTGGAAAATCAACTACTGCTGATGAAGTAACTGAGAAACGAGCCACTGGAGAAGTACCAACTGGAAAACCAACTACCGCTGAGGAAGTAACTGGAAAACCAACCACTGCTGAGGAAGTAACTGGAAAACCAACCACTGCTGAGGAAGTAACTGGAAAACCAGCCGCCACTGATGAAGTGGTAACTAGAAAACGTACTACTGCTGAAGTAGTTACTGGAAAACCAGCTACCACTGATGAAGTAGTAACTGTCAAACCATCCACTGGTGAAGTAGCAACTGGAAAAGAAACTACTGCTGGAAGAGAAACTGGAAAACCAACTACTGCTGAAGTAGTAACTGGAAAACCAGCCACCACTGATGAAGTAGTAACTGGACAACCAGCAACCACTGGTGCAGTAGTAAGTAGAAAACCAACTACCACTGGTGAAGTAATAACTAGAAAACCAACCACTGTTGGAGTAGTAACTGAAAAACGAACCACTGGGAAAGTAGTAACTGGAAAACCAATCACCACTGATGAACTATTAACAGGAAAACCAACCACCAGTGAAAGAGTATCTGGAAAACCATCCTCGACTACTGAAGGAGTAACTGCAAAAGCAACCACTGGTGAAGAAGTAAGTGCAAAACCAACCACTGCTGAAATACCAACTGGAAAACCAACGACTGATGGAGTAGTAACTGGAAAACCAACGACCACTGCTGAAGCAGGAACTGGAAAACAAACGACTGCAAAAGTAGTAACTGAAAAACAACCACTGGAGAAAAGATAGCTCCAGTAACCGGTACGGTAGCACCTACAGTTGGTGAGAAGACTGAACAGCCTACAACTGGAGAAAAAGAGACTGAGCAGCCTACCGTCGGAGAAAAAGAGACTGAACAGCCTAGCACTGGACAAAAAGAGACTGAAATGCCTACCACTGGAGTAAAAGAGACTGAACAGCCTACCGTCGGAGAAAAAGAGACTGAACAGCCTACCACTGGAGAAAAAGAGACTGAACAGCCTACCACTGGGGAAAAGAGACGACAATGCCTACCACTGAAGAAAAGTTAGGTCCAGTAACCGATACTGTAGCACCTACAGCTGGTGCGAGGACTAAACAGCCTACCACTGGAACAGAAGCGACTGAACAGCCTACCACTGGAGAAAAAGAGACTGAACAGCCTACCGTCGGAGAAAAAGAGACTGAACAGCCTACCACTGGAGAAAAAGAGACTGAACAGCCTACCACTGGGGAAAAAGAAACTGAACATCCTACAACAAGTGTAGAAATTACTCCGAAGACGGGTATGTTATATAAGCTCAAAAGCTTAGAGATTAAGTATTTTAAAAATAACCTCAAAATCCAGCATTGTTTGTTTTATTTACGGCAAACGCATGTACTAAGTGTTGATGCATACAATTGTTTGTCATATGCGTAATTTCCTTTTTTCATATTATTATATTCTTCTTGATATTCCTCTTCTAAGTTAAGATTTACGATTTTGAATAATTAAATTCATTAAACTTATCTATTACTGCCAGTACCTTATTTTTCATCTTTTCCCCCTTTTTACTGCGTTAATTAAAATACTGATTAATTTTTGCATTACATTCAGGAATTCTTACCGAGATAACAAAAACTCCGCGCCCTCAGATAAAACTAACGACATCGGCCGTTACTGAAGACAAACGAACTGGAAAACCAACCACTGATGAGGTAGTAACTGGAAAACCAACCGCGGCTGAAGTAGTAACAGGAAAACCAACCACTGGTGAAGTAGTAACTGGAAAACCAACCACCACAGATCAAGTAGTAACTGGAACACCAACCACCACTGATGAAGTAGGAACTGGAAAACCAATCACCACTGATGAAGTAGTAACTGGAAAATCAACCGCCACTGATGAAGTAGGAACTGGAAAACCAACGACCACTGATAAAGTAGAAACTGAAAGACCAACCACTGATGAAATAGTTTCTGAAAAACCAACCACTGATGAAATAGTAACTGGAAAACCAGTCACTGGCGAAGTAGAAACGGAAAAACCTACCACTGATGAAGTAGTATCTGGAAAACCAACCATTGGGGAAGTAGTAACTGGAAAACCAATCACTATAGAAGTAGCAACTACAAAAACAACCACCACTGATGAAATAGTATCTGGAAAACCAACCACTAGAGAAGTAGTAACTGGAGAACAAACGACCACTGCTGAAGAAGTAACTGGAAAACCAACCACTGCTGAGGTAGTAACTAGAAAACCAACCACTGCAAAAGAATTAACTGGAAAACCAACAACTGGTGAAGTAGAAACTGAAAGACCAACCACTGATGAAGTAGATAATATAAAACCAACGACCTCTTCTGAAGAAATAACTGGAAAACCAACAACTGGTGAAGAATTAACTGCAAAACCAACCACTGATGAGGTAGTAACTGAAAAAGGAACCACCACTGCTGTAGTCACTGGAAAACCAGCCACAGATAAAGTAGTAACTAGGAAACGAACCACTGGTGAAGTAGTAACTGGTAAACCAACCACTGATAAAGTAGTAACTGGAAAACCAACCAATGGTGAAGTAGTAACTGGAAAACCAACAACTGGTGAGGTAGTAACTGGAAAACCAATCACTGATAAAGTAGTAACTGGAAAACCAGCCACTGGAAAGATAGTAACTGGAAAACCAACAACTGTCGAAGAAGTAACTGAAAAACCAACCGCTAGTGAAGTAGATACTGGAAAACCAACCACCACTAGTAAAGTAGGAACTGGAAAGCCAACGACCTCTTCTGAAGAAATAACTGGAAAACCAACAACTGGTGAAGTGGTAACTGGGAAACCAGCCACCACTGATGAATTAGCAAATGGTAAGCCAACCACCACTTCTGAAGTAGGAACTGGAAAACTAACGACCACTACTGAAACAGGAACTGGAAAACCAACAACTGGTGAAATAGTATCTGGAAAACCAACCACTAGAGGATTAGTAACTGGAGAACAAACGACCACTGCTGAAGAAGTAACTGGAAAACCAACCACTGCTGAGGTAGTAACTAGAAAACCAACCACTGCAAAAGAATTAACTGGAAAACCAACAACTGGTGAAGTAGAAACTGAAAGACCAACCACTGATGAAGTAGATAATATAAAACCAACGACCTCTTCTGAAGAAATAACTGGAAAACCAACAACTGGTGAGGTAGTAACTGAAAAAGGAACCACCACTGCTGTAGTCAATGGAAAACCAGCCACAGATAAAGTAGTAACTAGGAAACGAACCACTGGTGAAGTAGTAACTGGTAAACCAACCACTGATAAAGTAGTAACTGGAAAACCAACCAATGGTGAAGTAGTAACTGGAAAACCAACAACTGGTGAGGTAGTAACTGGAAAACCAATCACTGATAAAGTAGTAACTGGAAAACCAGCCACTGGAAAGATAGTAACTGGAAAACCAACAACTGTCGAAGAAGTAACTGAAAAACCAACCGCTAGTGAAGTAGATACTGGAAAACCAACCACCACTAGTAAAGTAGGAACTGGAAAGCCAACGACCTCTTCTGAAGAAATAACTGGAAAACCAACAACTGGTGAAGTGGTAACTGGGAAACCAGCCACCACTCATGAATTAGCAACTGGAAAGCCAACCACCACTTCTGAAGTAGGAACTGGAAAACTAACGACCACTACTGAAACAGGAACTGGAAAACCAACAACTGGTGAAAGAGTAACTGGAAAATCAACCACTGGGGTAGAAGTAACTGGAGAACCAACCACTGATGAGGTAGTAACTGGAAAACCAACCACTGATAAACTAGTAACTGAAAAAGCAACCACCACTGCTGAAGTAGCTACTGGAACACCAACCACCACTGATGAAGTAGGAACTGTAAAACCAAAGACCACTGAAAAAGTAGTAACTAGAAAACCAACCACTGCTGAAGTAGCTACTGGAAAACCAACGACCACTGCTGGAAAACCAACTACTGGTGAAGCGGTTTTGCCAGCAAATTTCTGTGCTGAGGGGAAACATGATTGTCATCCGAACGCCAATTGTTTCGTCCGTGATAATGGATATGTTTGCCGTTGCAAAGAGGGTTTTGTTGGAAATGGAACTCAATGCAAAGGTAAACGAACTATTTGAAAAGTGCGGAATATTATTTTGTCATTCTTAAGAAGCAGTGTTTTTTTTCTGAAATTCTTGAAATAATATTTTCTTTTAGATGAAGATGAATGCGTGAATCTTAGCGCAGACTGTGATGAGAATGCAAATTGCATGAACACTTTAGGGTCGTATCGCTGTAACTGTAAGGCGGGTTACTCCGGCAACGGCATTGTTTGCAAAGGTATTATAACTTTTATTATATATTTTATTGTGAAGATCCCGGCTGTTGTGTTTGTTTTTAAATACTTATCACATTTTTTATTACATGATATACAAGAGAGGCATTCTGAGAAGAAGCAAAATGTCTATCCTTAATGTTAAACAATTGGTTTATTGAGAAACGAATGGTGGTAAATTTTGCAGTTGAGAAATAATAATTTTTTTTTTAATTTTGAAAAATCATGTTATGAAATGCGAAGCTCTTTGAACTCACTTCTTGAGCCGCATCTGTAATAAAGGAGGTCTACTTTGCTCCGCCATTTGTTATTCCCTATAATGCATTGTTACTTCTTCACCAGACAACGATGAATGCAGCGCAGAGACTCCTGTATGTAGTGTCTATGCTGATTGTGTGAACACCTTGGGATCTTACGAATGTACATGTAAAAAAGGATTCCTGGGCAATGGGACAACATGCAAAGGTGATTAAATTAAATTTGAACTAGAAATATTTAGTGAAAAAATGAACCAACGGTACAGTAACGAATGCACAACTTCAACAATACCAACAAATCGAGCCTAATCCAAAGCAAAAGAGAACTCAAAACTGAATTTATGTAACTTTCCAGATTTCAACGAATGTTCTAATGGAATTCTTAAGTGTGATATCAATGCAGACTGCATCAATACTATTGGCTCCTACGATTGCAAGTGTAGAGATGGCTATGAAGGAGATGGAGTAGATTGTAGAGGTAACGAAATGAAATTATATTGATATTTCTTTTTCTTCTTCTTCTTCTTCTCTCTTTGGTGCTGTGGTATGATACGAAGGTAGTACCAAGGTGTACGTCTGTTTCACCTCCAATTCTTGTTTGTATCACGGGTATAATCTTTGATTGACCCGAAATTGTCCCGAAAACGACATGATGGGATAAACGTCTGCACAACAAATGTTCATGAAACTGTGTGGTGATATTTTCCCCCCAGAACTTGGTAGTGATTGTGATCCAGAATGCACCGGCAATACTGTTTGCGTGAAGAAAGGTACTATCAGTCAATGCGAGTGTAAACAGGGATACATACGACAAGGATCAGTATGTGTAGGTGAGTAAAACAAAGTTATTTTCCAGCCAGGAGGTCCGGATAGGGAAAAACTGTGCCCTAGGTGTCTTGAATATACGGATCGAGGTCGTTAGGCCGAGGTCCGTTTTCAAGACCGAGGTCAAAGTTTTTCCCTGTCCGGACCGACCATAGGACGGTAAGTAACTTATTTCTTTTTTTCCTGTACTTTCTTACAAAATACAACCCGCTCAAACAGTCAATCAGAACGCACGATTTTTTAGGGTACCGGTCTGTAAAAATAATCGTTTTATCCATGGTCTGTCATGTGGCTGTGACTGTCTGTTCATTTGTTTGGTTGATTTGATTTATTTGTTTGTATGTGTTTTCATTTGCTTAACACATCAGTTATTTTAGTTCGCGACGAATGTAAAGACGGCTCTCACTCGTGTTCCATCAATACGAACACAGACGGCTCGTATCTTTGTCTCAGGGTTACTCTGAAAACTCTTAAATTCAAACAAAAATATTCCAAAAATATATCTTGTCAAAAACAAAATCTAAAAACCCATCGGTTTGAGCGGGGGATAAGGTAGAGGAGAAAAACTTCACAAACGTTTTTTTTCTATTTTATCTTTCAATCCAAAGATATCAACGAGTGTGTGGATGATGGGGTGTGTGGTGTGAATGCTCTTTGCACTAATATGGAGGGATCTTATGTTTGCCGTTGCTTGAAGGGATACACTGGTGATGGAAGAACTTGCATAGGTAATTTTATCCACATACACCTTTTGCTGTTCATTAACAGAAAATGTACATTCATTTTAGCCAATAGTTGTATCAATAACGTGTAATGTACTTTCATCAACACCACGAGTAACATCATTAGCGCGGATCAACTTTCAATAACGATAATTGAATATGCGTGCACATTCATAGGCATCAATGGACAATCAATAGCGCGTTTGTACATTCATATTCGTGGAATGTATTTTCTTGTGCGCGAAAGTAAACTTCAATAACACGAATTGACAAACGATTGCATTTATGGACAATCATTTACCCAAAAGTGAAAATTCATTAGTGCTATTAGCATAACCATTGACAATCTATAACGCGTTTGGACAATCATGAGGGTCAATGTAATATGCTATAGCGTGGTTCGACAAACATTTGCATGATTCAAATGAACAACAAGAGAAATAAAACAATCATTAGCCATGTTCTTTTATTTTATTAGCCTTCAATTTCTTCGCCGTTTATGCATCGTGGCAAATAGGTTTGCATAAATCTGAACCACTGACCACTTTTAGCAACAGTGATAGTTGCCACATTTCTCTGGAACCCTTCTAATAGCAACTGTGTTCTGTAGTGACCTAAAGCAATCCCTTGTCGTCTTGCCTCAGCCCGGTCGTTCATCCGTTGTTGGTTTTCTGGACGGCTGATATCGGCTTTGATTGCTGCTTTAAGTGAACTAATTGCTTGTTCAACAATGTTTAGGGACGGGCTGTATGGAGGCAGTTTCCTGAGTTCAGTGTTCGGGGCGGGAATAACGGCATTATGATGAGCCGGTGCACCATCATAGATAAAGATGATGTTTTCATCTGGATCTAGATTAAGTCGTGTTTGTGCAAGGAAGTCTGAAAACCTTTGTGCGTTCATCCCCCCTATAATTGAAGAGTGGAAGACGAGGCCCATTGTCGGTGAAATTGCAAGGGCGATCGTCACATTTCTTCCTCTTTGACCGCAGACTTGCCTGTAAGCTCTCTCTCCTCTTCTGGCCCTTCCTTGGCTTCTTGACGTCCAAATGTTGTACCCGCATTCATCGACAAAAACACTATGGTGTACAACTGCGTGGCCCATGAACCAGTTTGCGTAGTCAACACGTTTCTGTATGACATCTGGCCGGTTTCTCTCTGCTGGAAGAGGTCTAGCAAGTTTCACTCTATACAACATCCCTTCAAGAGTCCTTGTCACTGTACGGGCGCATATCCTAGGTTTTCCAGGAAGGCGTTGCCTTAATTCTTGGTTTATCTGCGCCAGTGTCAACAGGCAGTTTTCATTGATGATGTCATTAAGACAATCTTTCATAGTATCATATGACCCGTACGGCCCTGCTCGCGCGCTCTAATAAAACCATTGGAAAAAGTCACGTGATGGGGGCCGGACGGGTTGACGTAAGCGGGCCGGAAAAACCCGTCCGGCCCTGCTCGAATCCGCGCGCTTTCTTTTTTTTAATTATTTTTATATTCGTGAGGGTCATATGATAAAATGCTTATTGACTGAGTTAGGTCGGGCCGTACGGGAAAATATTTGGCTCTCGGTCATTTGTACGGGCCTCGCTGCACTCGGTCCGTACGGCATCACCTCGAGCCAAATATTTTCCCGTACGGCCCGACCTAACTCAGTCAATAAGTACATAGTATCGTCAACTTAACAAATCGCACATAGATTTCCATTGTCTGTCCTCTTATTGATCATAGATGACGTCTTAAAATGTTCAAAACTAAAGTGAAACCACGAGCGCATTGAGTAGTTTCACTGTAAAGTTTTGAACATTTTAAGACGTCATCTATGATCAATAAGAGGACAGACAATGATGGAAATCTATGTGCGATCTGTTTTTTACAACAAACTGCGAAATGTTTACAAAATAAAATGAGCGAAAAGTTTTTCGAAAATTTGTCATTCAAGGAAAGCAAGGCGATAGACCAAACAGCTCCGATTATTGTGAGCTTTTGAATATTTTCGCTAAGATTGAAGTTTTCATAACCATTAGAAGACAGAGTACAGAAAGTAAGACAAAGGTTTTTCGGTTATTTACTTTTGAAAACTTCAAAGGTTATTTTATAACTTACAAAAAATTTTTTCATAAAACACGTCAACATTTCACAACAAACTTCCTACACTGTGATTGGCTAATTTTGACAGTTCTTTGACATCCACTGTAAAAGAATGCTTGCTATTGGTCAAAACTTTTGACATTTACTTATAAATGGCTTTTTTTAGCTAAGTCGAAAAGAGTTTGAGTCAGAAAACGAACTCAAAGGTTCTAAAAAACAAAGCTTAGTAATAAGTTCAGCTAAGAAAAGCAATGTCAATTTCGCTTGACAACATAGACATTCAAGTTCTGGATGGAGCAGCCATTGAAGATCGACTCTGGAATGGCACTTGACACAAGCTCATTCAAGTCTTTTTCTTCGCACTCGGTTGCAAAGCGAGATGAATTTTTCACGTCTTCCTCTATCTTTTCTGCCTCCAGAACTAAATATTCGTCGGCAAGACTATCAGCAAGATTAAATTCAAAGTTTGGTTTCTCTTTTGGTTTCATTGTCAGCTTTTATTAGCAAAGTAAATTCGCAAAATCACAGTCCTTACGATAAAATCCTACCGGCGAGTCTTGGTTTCAAAAACATTACGTCATCCATGTGTCTGTCCTCTTATTGATCATAGCTCTCAGCCAATCAGAATGTGTTATTTACGTGAGTTGTTGTAAAAACTGACATGGTTTCGACCGCCACGTGGTCTTTCTGCAATTCTTCCTTCTCTTATATATTTTGACACGATGCCTCTTGCTGTCGATCTGTTGACTCCTATCGTGCCTGCAACCATTAAGTAGTCCTCGTTATCATATATCAAAAGCCCTTACAATTCTTTCACGCTGTTCTAACAGTATTCGATTTCTTCGGGGTGGTATAGTACACAGCCCTCTAACGCACTTTCTACGTCTCTGAGGCGCCTACGGCATTGACCGATCGTCTTTTATATTCTGCTTTGGCTCGATTATGTTTTTTTTAAAGAATGCATAGAAATGTAAACTATGATGTAACCCCTTTTGGAGGATTATTTATATGTTTTAAAGTGATAAAAAAGAACATGGCTAATGATTGTTTTGTTTCTCTTGTTGTTCATTTGAAACATGCAAATGTTTGTCGAACCACGCTATAGAATATAACATTGACCCTCATGATTGTCCAAACGCGTTATAGATTGTCAATGGTTATGCTAATAGCACTAATGAATTTTCACTTTTGGGTAAATGATTGTCCATAAATACAATCGTTTGTCAATTCGTGTTATTGAAGTTTACTTTCGCGCACAAGAAAATACATTCCACGAATATGAATGTACAAACGCGCTATTGATTGTCCATTGATGCCTATGAATGTACACGCATATTCAATTATCGTTATTGAAAGTTGATCCGCGCTAATGATGTTACTCGTGGTGTTGATGAAAGTACATTACACGTTATTGATACAACTATTGGGACAAATGAATGTACATTTTCTGTTAATGAACAGCAAAAGGTGTAAATAGTCATAGTATTTTCTTTTTTCCCTTCCCTTCCCTTCCCTTCCCCTCCCTTTCCTTTCTGTACCCTTCGTGGTTCTCTCAATTTCGTCACCATTCTTCCCTTTTCCTAAGCTTCACTGAAAAGTATAGAGTCCCGTGAAAAGTTTAGTGGTTTCGCCCTTTCAAAACTCGTATGGTTCTTCAATAACATTTTGAAGGTTATTTCGCGGTTGTTATGCGCGCGCACATCTTGGGCTCAATTCGCAGGCTGAAAAGTAGGCAGTCACCTTACACCAGCATGGCTCTCCATAACCAGGGGTTTGAGCAGGGGATAATTCAGAGGAGAAAAACTTCATGAATGTTTTTTTTCTATTTTATCTTTCAATTTAAAGACATCAACGAGTGTGTGGATGATGGGGTATGTGGGGTGAATGCTCTGTGCACCAATATGAAGGGATCTTATGTTTGCCGTTGCTTGAAGGGATACACTGGTGATGGAAGGACTTGCATAGGTACTTTTATCCACATATTTACTCATAGTCTTTTATTTCCTTTCCTTTCATTTCGTTTCTGTTCCCTTCGTGTTTCTCCTAATAACTTCCCCATTCTTCCCCTTTCCTTGCTTCATGCACTTGTTGTCTCCATCCAAATTCCATACGATCTGTTCGTATTTCCTTTTAGTAATGTCCTTTTTTTTCTAGATCGCGATGAATGTGTTGAAAAGAATCATTCTTGTTCAAGTGATGCCTTATGTAGCAACACACCTGGATCATATCGTTGTCGCTGTTTAAGGGGTTTCTCGGGAGATGGAGTAACCTGCAATGGTTTGTTCCTTTATTACTGATACTTTATTGATAATCACATCTTATTATATCTCAAACTAGTTTCTTTTGTAGACATAGACGAGTGTTCTAGCGGTGACAACACATGTGACACTAACGCACTCTGCACGAATATCCCTGGATCGTATGCCTGCCGTTGTAAGAAAGGTTACGAGGGAGACGGACGAATTTGCCAAGGTATGTTAACCTTTAAGACTGGATTTTAATTTAGTTGTTTTATTTATTTTGACTCTAATGCCTTTTTCAAGTGGCTACACATACAGCTATTTCTTCTTCTTGTGTCTTAATTGGTTTTTCCTGTAAATTTTCAACAATTGCACCGAGTTTCATGATAGGTTTAAGCAACAATAAAAATAGAATGGCCTTCCAAACAATGAACCCTACAACTAACCTAACAAAAGAGTATTTCACTATGGGGCAATCAAAATGCAGGACCCTGTTGACAACGTCTTACTGATTTCCCCAGACAAAGATGAATGCGTTCTTGAAGATCATGATTGTTCCGAGCTAGCTGATTGTATCAATACAGAAGGCTCGTTTGCCTGTCAGTGTATTGCTGGATACGAAGGCGATGGCAGGAACTGTACAGGTACGACAGGTGTAAAATGTCTATTTTGCATAAAACAAGACGTTCTTCTTGCAGTGGGTTTAGTTTTGTTACATTTAATATCGATAATATTTGTATGTGGCCTCGTACGAAAAGTTAAATATCCTCGAGTTTACCCATTCCAAATTTCCGTTTATTCTTCCGAAAACCCAGATATAAACGAGTGTGAATCAGTTGCTGTGAACGGGTGTCCCGAAAACTCGATGTGCTCCAACACAAAGGGATCATATGTTTGTCAATGTATGAAGGGATTCACTGGTGATGGAAGGAAATGTTCTGGTTAGTATATGTAGGACAGAGACGTAGTATCGTCTTAATAAGTTTTAGGGGGAATGGGAGGGGACTAAAATGAACATTGTGTAGGCATTTATCAAACTGCAATGTTGCTAATTACAGTTAATTTAACTGATAATCGGTATGGATCTTTGTTCAAATATCCTGAACCATGTTTTTTAAATTTACAGACATTGATGAATGTACGTCTGAAATGGATGACTGCAGCCCTTATGCGCTGTGCACGAACACAGAAGGCTCATATATTTGTCGATGTCTACGCGGTTTTACTGGTGACGGCAAGACTTGTGTAGGCAAGTGACACAGGCATCCCAAGTTTGCATTTTATATTGGCTGCATATACTTAACCGAATGTTTCCAGTCTTTTATCTATAGGTTTCATACAAGAACGTTAAATGAACGCTGTGTCACTTGTAAATACAATCATTCTTTGGTCATCTCTGAGAAGCAATGCGTGTCTTAGTTCTTCGTATTTCCGCATAGAAAAATATAGATTCTTTTTGGATTCAGTGAATGAATAAGGCAATTGGTAGAAATAACATTGCGAAATCCCATTTAAAGTTCATCTAAGTTTTTACTTCTAATCTTTTCTTTTAAAAAATAGACGTTTGTCTGCCAGAATGCGGTGAAAATGCCGAGTGCAAGCTCCAAGATGGTCGTCCACAATGTGTCTGTAAACAAGGATTTCAAGGTCCATCTTGCACTGGTAAGCTATTGGAGTTAACTTGACCCATAAGACAAGAAACGTTTGGTGTACTTTACCCAAAAGGCAAAGGGGGAAGCTCGCTGGCCTCATCTCTAGGGTTGTGCACGCTGTATCACATGTGAATAGTGTTTATTAAGTTTGTCCCTTGATTCGAGGGTTTTTCTCTATGTTCTTCAGTTATCGTCTCTCCTCGTCCTCCCTCCTCAAAACCCAGTAACTGTATAAAACATTTGATTGGATTTTTTTCTTTCCCCAGATATTGATGAATGTAGTAGTAAAGAGAACGACTGCAGTACTAATGCACTTTGTACTAACATTCTCGGTTCGTATATCTGTCGATGTTTACGTGGATTCACTGGAGACGGCAAAACATGTTCTGGTAAGAACATTTTGATAAAGATTTTAAGGTTGTCCAGCATTGAATAATACGAAAGATTGACGTTTCTTGCCATTGTGGCCGATCATGCACTAGAAACCCAACTTCCTATTCCTTACTCCTCGTAATCTTAAAATTCAGCATCGAATTCTAAAAGAAATTGGTGGTACCAAGGAAAGTGTGCAGCGAGACCCATATTCCTCCCCTTACTTTCAATGCTCATGCCTTGATTGTTTCTTTGTTATTAGAAGCTGTTGTTGGGTGTATTCCTGAATGTGGAGCTTATGCTGAATGTGTGGAAGGAATTGGGTTTTCGGAATGTGAATGTAAAAAAGGTTTTGCTGGAGATGGTCGGAATTGTACAGGTTTGTTTGTTTGTTTTCCATCCATCCATGCATCCATACATGCATCCACCCATCCATCCATCCATCCATCCATCCATCCATCCATCCATCCATCCACCCATCCATCCATGCATCCATCCATCCATCCATCCACCCATCCACCCATCCACCCATCCACCCATGCATCCATGCATCCATCCATCCATCCATCCATGCATCCATCCATGCATCCATCCATGCATCCATCCATCCATCCATCCATCCATCCATCCATCCATCCAAAAAACTAAATTTCAGCGTGCAACTCGGAGATCTATCATACTTATGAACACTGCAGTAATAATGGCGATAAAGTTTAAACGTGCATCATATTTCCATTGTTTCAGACGTCGATGAATGCTCTTATCTTATCAACGATTGTGACATCAACGCTGTTTGCACCAACACTGAAGGTTCTTATCAATGTACTTGTGAAGATGGATTTACAGGCGATGGAAGAACTTGCACAGGTAGGAATCGATGCGTAAATCTATAAATACTGCAATAAATATAATTAATACATGTTATTAGAAATATAAAATATTAAAGGTGAACACGTACTCGTGATTCTATATTCTTTCTTTCTCCGCTCCCTCCTTCCGCTTCCTTCCTTCTTCTTCTTCTTCTTCTTCTTCTTTCGCACGAGTAAGAAACATTTCTTTTTAACGAAAAAAACCATCACCAAAAACACTTTTCAACTTTTTAAAAAATTAGGTCGTTTCGCTTAGGTTTGAGCAGGTTTATTATGTATGTTGTGAACCATTTTTTCTAGAAACAACAGCTCAATGTAAACCGGCTTGTGGTGATGATGAAAGATGTTTAAATATCGACAATAAATACCAGTGTGTCTGTAAAGAAGGATTTGATAGAAGAAATGGAGTATGCAAAGGTAGTGTAATGTGATACACAGCTGAAGTCAAGTCATAGGTATTCAGCTATGACTGTTAATTCAAGAACACAAGCCTTTATTTTCAGTCCTTGATATATTTCAAACATGGAATGCATGATAGATCCCTCTAAATTTCCAAAAATGTTGTCCAAATTTGGAATTCATTTCAAGAATTTTTATCATTGTTAAAGCTATTTTGACAGGAAAGTGTATTTCGGCTATTTTAGTCGTTTAGTAGGATAAGTTGATGAATATACCTGGCACTTATATTTTCATTCCATTCATTTTTATCTCCCCCAAGATATCGATGAATGCGCAACTGAAATCCCACCCTGCGATGTCCATGCGATATGTACCAACGTCCCTGGTTCGTTCGTTTGCCGATGTGTCAGAGGATACAAGGGCGACGGAAAGACGTGCACCGGTAAGGAACAGCTTACGTCTAACTTTTACCTCACCAAATGATCTAGTTACGGCTTAAACTCTTCTCTGCCGACTCTCAGATTCTTTTGAAGATATTATACTCATTTTAATCTTCGCTGTACCGTCCTTGTCCTTGTTTTTACGAGGGTTGTACTTAATAGCCAGAAGCTAACAAACCTTGTGTTGCTCTCGTACCATGATCGAATTGGAATTCAAGAGTTGAATTTATATGGCGTCGGAGAAAAACTTGCAGAACCCGGAAATACCACTGTTAAAGTAGTAAATGTAAAACCAACCACGGCACAAGTATCAACTGAAAAACCAACCACTGCTAAAGTAGTTACTGGAGAATCGACCACAAATAAAAAACAAAAAACAACACCATACAATGGCCAAGAAAAATAGTTCGTAAGCTTTGTTCGCTCTACCACAATCGCCCATATTTAACTCGTTATTAATCCTCACTCAAAGTAACCAAATTGAACACCAGCCAATTTTCAAGGAAGGTCGCTCATACCCTAGAAAGTTGCAGGAGCTGTAGAAACATTATGAATAACGCCTGCGGTCCTCTGATGATTTTTGTTCTTCAATGTGATTGTATCAGATATCGACGAATGCACTGAGTCCAACGTTACTTGTGGTGCTGGTGCCGTGTGCGTCAACTCTCAAGGGTCCTACTACTGCTCATGTAATGAAGGTTATAAGGACGTCAATGGAAAATGCACAGGTTGGTATCAAATGACAGTGAGATATACGTATTCTGTTCCTGCATAGAAATTAACAATTGCGTTATTTTACTAAAAATAGTTGTTTTTCACGTTCAACAACAGACATAGACGAATGTTCTTCTCCTGAGTTGAACAAGTGTGCTACCAATGCAAGATGTAGTAACGTTATTGGAAGCTACTCGTGCCGCTGTTTGAAGGGATTTGTTGGAGATGGCAGGATTTGCACCGGTATAACATCGTATTCTTAACATAACCCACACTTGAAACTACTTAAACGTTTTTAGCTTGGGCGTAACCGTTTTCCATTTCAGAGCAGCTGTCATTCCCTAGAGCATCATTTCTTTGTTTAATAGCTGCGTATTAAAAAAAAAACAGTTCCTATTTTGTGTACACCGAACAATTCATTCCCTTATTTTAAGAATTGCGATCTTAAATGGAAGGTGGATATATAGACAGATGATGCTCATGTTCTTCCATTTCAGACGAGAACGAGTGCGAAGTGGGCGAACACAAGTGTGATAAAAACGCGGATTGTATTAACACCGTTGGTTCGTTTAATTGTCAATGCAGGGATGGCTTCACTGGTGATGGAATCACATGTACAGGTTTGTTAACACATTGATTATCATTTCTTCCTAAACACAATAATTACCTGTTAGTGATGACAGATCCAACATTATTGTTCTTACATTGATGCCATGAATATTCTTATCAAAAGAGAAAACTACTACTCCAACCATTCCTGAAGTAACAACTGCCAAACCAACCGCGGCTGAAGTAGTAACAGGAAAACCAACCACTGGTGAAGTAGTAACTGGAAAACTAACCACCACTGATGAAGTAGTAACTGGAAAACTAGCCACTACTGATGAAGTAGTAACTGGAAAAGCAACCACTCCTGAAGTAGTAACTGGAAAACCAACAACTGGTGAAGGAGTAACTGGAGAACCAACCACTGATGAGGTAGTAACTGGAAAACCAACCACTGATAAACTAGTAACTGAAAAAGCAACCACCACTGCTGAAGTAGCTACAGGAACACCAACCACCACTGATGAAGTAGGAACTGGAAAACCAAAGACCACTGAAAAAATAGTAACTGGAAAACCAACCACTGCTGAAGTAGCTACTGGAAAATCAACCACCACTGATGAAGAAGTAACTGGAAAACCAACAACTGATGAAGGACTAACTGGAAAACCAACTACTGCTGAAGTAGCTCCTAGAAAATCAACCACCACTGATGAAGTAGTAACTGGAAAACCAACCACCACTGATAAAGTAGTAACTGGAAAACCAACCACTGCTGAAGTAGTAACTGGAAAATCAACCACCACTGATGAAGTAGTAACTGGAAAACCAACCACCACTGATAAAGTAGTAACTGGAAAATCAACCACCACTGATGAAGTAGGAACTGGAAAACCAACCACTGATGGAGTAGTAACTGGAAAACCAACGACCACTGCTGAAGCAGGAATTGGAAAACAAACGACTGCAAAAGTAGTAACTGAAAAGCCAACCACTGCAGAAGTGATAGGTCCAGTAAAGACTACTGTAGTAACTACAACTGAGGAGAAGACTGAACAGCCTATCACTGGAGAAGAGGAGACTGAACAGCCTACCACTGGAGAAAAGATAGCTCCAGTACCTTCTACTGCGGAACCTACAACTGGTGAGAAGGCCGAACGGCCTACCACCGGAGAAGACACTGAACAGCCTACCACCGGAGAAAAGTTAGTTCCAGTAACCGGTACTAAAGCACCTACAGTTGGTGAGAAGACTGAACAGCTTACAACTGAAACAAAAGAGACTGCACAGCCTAGCACTGGACAAAAAGAGACTGAAATGCCTACCACTGGAGAAAAAGAGACTGAACAGCCTACAACAAGTGTAGAAATTATTCCGAAGACGGGTATGTTATATCTGCTCAAAAAGCTTAGAGTATTTGTATTTTAAAAATAAGCTCAAAATACAATGCTTTTTTTTATTTAGGGCGAACACGAACATGTACTGAGTGGTGATGCATACTTTTCTGTATATATTCTTCTTTGATATTAAGATTTAGGATCTTTCAAAACAATTTATTCACGCAATATCTCTTATTGCACATGCATTATTTTTCATCATTTTTCCGTTTTATTACGATAATTGAAATGGTGACTAATTTTTGCGTTTCATTCAGGAATTGTTTCCGAAAAAACACAAACTCCGCGCCCTCAAATAAAAGTAACCACATCCGCAGATACTGAAGACAAACAAACTGGGAAACCAACCACCACTGATGAGGTAGTAACTGGAAAACCAACCACTACTGATGAAGTAGTAACTGAAAAAGCAACCACTCCTGAAGTAGTAACTGGAAAATCAACCACCACTGATGAAGTAGTAACTGGAAAACCAACAACTGGTGAAGGAGTAACTGGAAAATCAATCACCACTGATGAAGTAGTAACTGGAAAACCAACCCCTGATGAAGTAGCTACTGGAGAATCAACCACCACTGATGAAGTAGGAACTGGAAAACCAAAGACCACTGGGGTAGAAGTAACTGGAGAACCAACCACTGATGAGGTAGTAACTGGAAAACCAACCACTGATAAACTAGTAACTGAAAAAGCAATCACCACTGCTGAAGTAGCTACTGGAACACCAACCACCACTGATGAAGTAGGAACTGGAAAACCAAAGACCACTGATAAAGTAGTAACTGGAAAACCAACCACTGCTGAAGTAGCAACTGGAAAATCAACCACCACTGAAGAAGTAGTAACTGGAAAACCAACAACTGGTGAAGGAGTAACTGAAAAACCAACCACTGCTAAAGTTGCTACTGCAAAACCAACCACTGCTGAAGTAGCTAGTGGAAAACCAACGACCACTGCTGAAGCAGGAACTGGAAAACCAACAACTGGTGAAGGAGTAACTGGAAAACCAACCACTCCTAAAGTAGCTACTGGAAAAGCAAAGACCACTGATAAAGTAGTAACTGGAATACCAACCACTGCTGAAGTAGTAACTGGAAAAACAACCACCAATGATGAAGTAGTAACTGGAAAACCAACAACTGGTAAAGGAGTAACTGGAAAACCAACCACTGCTGAAGTAGCTACTGGAAAACCAACCACTGATGAAGTAGTAACTGGAAAACCAACCACCACTGATGAAGTAGTAACTGGAAAACCAACCACCACTGATAAAGTAGTAACTGGAAAATCAACCACCACTGATGAAGTAGGAACTGGAAAACCAACCACTGCTGAAATACCAACTGGAAAACCAACGACCACTGCTAAAGCAGGAACTGGAGTACAAACGACTGCAAAAGTAGTAACTGAAAAGCCAACCATTGCAGAAGTGATAGGTCCAGTAAAGACTACTGTAGTAACTACAACTGAGGAGAAGACTGAACAGCCTATCACTGGAGAAGAGGAGACTGAACAGCCTACCACTGGAGAAAAGATAGCTCCAGTACCTTCTACTGCGGAACCTACAACTTTTGAGAAGGCCAAATGGCCTACCACTGGAGAAGACACTGAACAGCCTACCACCGGAGAAAAGTTAGTTCCAGTAACCGGTACGGTAGCACCTACAGTTGGTGAGAAGACTGAACAGCCTACCACTGGAGAAAAAGAGACTGAACAGCCTACAACTGGAGAAAAAGAGACTGAAATGCCTACCACTGGAGAAAAAGAGACTGAACAGCCTACAACAAGTGTAGAAATTACTCCGAAGACGGGTATGTTATATCAGCTCAAAAAGCTTAGAGTATTTGTATTTTAAAAATAAGCTCAAAATACAATGCTTTTTTTTATTTAGGGCGAAAATGTACTGAGTGGTGATGCACACTTTTCTCTATATATTCTTCTTTGATATTAAGATTTAGGATCTTTGAAAACAATTTATTAATACGACATCTTTTATTGCACATGCATTAATTTTCATCATTTTTCCGTTTTATTACGATAATTGAAATGCTGACTAATTTTTGCGTTTCAATCAGGAATTGTTTCCGAAAAAACACAAACTCCGCGCCCTCAGATAAAAGTAACCACATCCGCAGTTACTGAAGACAAACAAACTGGGAAACCAACCACCACTGATGAGGTAGTAACTGGAAAACCAACCACCACTTATAAAATAGTAACTGGAAAAACAACGACCACTGCTGAAGCAGGAACTGGAAAACCAACAACTGGTGAAGGAGTAACTGCAAAATCAACCACCACTGATGAAGTTGGAACTGGAAAACCAAAGACCACTGATAAAGTAGTAACTGGAAAACCAACCACTGCTGAAGTAGGAACTGGAAAATCAACCACCACTGATGAAATAGTAACTAGAAAACCAACCACTGGTAAAGGAGTAACTGCAAAACCAACCACTGCTGAAGTTGCTATTGGAAAACCAACCACTGATGAAGTAGTAACTGGAGAATCAACCACCACTGATGAAATAGTAACTGGAAAACCATCCACCACTGATAAAGTAGTAACTGGAAAACCAACAACTGGTGAAGGAGTAACTGGAGAACCAACCACTGATGAGGTAGTAACTGGAAAACCAACCACTGATAAACTAGTAACTGAAAAAGCAACCACCACTGCTGAAGTAGCTACAGGAACACCAACCACCACTGATGAAGTAGGAACTGGAAAACCAAAGACCACTGAAAAAATAGTAACTGGAAAACCAACCACTGCTGCAGTAGCTACTGGAAAATCAACCACCACTGATGAAGAAGTAACTGGAAAACCAACAACTGATGAAGGACTAACTGGAAAACCAACTACTGCTGAAGTAGCTCCTAGAAAATCAACCACCACTGATGAAGTAGTAACTGGAAAACCAACCACCACTGATGAAGTAGGAACTGGAAAACCAACCACTGATGGAGTAGTAACTGGAAAACCAACGACCACTGCTGAAGCAGGAATTGGAAAACAAACGACTGTAAAAGTAGTAACTGAAAAACAAACCACTGCAGAAGTGATAGGTCCAGTAAAGACTACTGTAGTAACTACAACTGAGGAGAAGACTGAACAGCCTATCACTGGAGAAGAGGAGACTGAACAGCCTACCACTGGAGAAAAGATAACTCCAGTACCTTCTACTGCGGAACCTACAACTGGTGAGAAGGCCGAACGGCCTACCACTGGAGAAGACACTGAACAGCCTACCACCGGAGAAAAGTTAGTTCCAGTAACCGGTACGGTAGCACCTACAGTTGGTAAGAAGACTGAACAGCCTACAACTGAAACAAAAGAGACTGCACAGCCTAGCACTGGACAAAAAGAGACTGAAATGCCTACCACTGGAGAAAAAGAGACTGAACAGCCTACAACAAGTGGAGAAATTACTCCGAAGACGGGTATGTTATATCTGCGAACACGAACATGTACTGAGTGGTGATGCATACTTTTCTGTATATATTCTTCTTTGATATTAAGATTTAGGATCTTTGAAAACAATTTATTCACGCAATATCTTTTATTGCACATGCATTATTTTTCATCATTTTTCCGTTTTATTACGATAATTGAAATGCTGACTAATTTTTGCGTTTCAATCAGGAATTGTTTCCGAAAAAACACAAACTCCGCGCCCTCAGATAAAAGTAACCACATCCGCAGATACTGAAGACAAACAAACTGGGATACCAACCACCACTGATGAGGTAGTAACTGGAAAACCAACCACCACTGATAAAGTAGTAACTGGAAAAACAACCACCACTGATGAAGTAGTAACTGGAAAACCAACAACTGGTGAAGGAGTAACTGCAAAACCAACCACTGCTGAAGTAGCTACTGGAAAACCAACCACTGATGAAGTAGTAACTGGAAAACCATCCACCACTTATAAAGTAGTAACTGGAAAACCAACAACTGGTGAAAGAGTAACTGGAAAATCAACCACTGGAGTAGAAGTAACTGGAGAACCAACCACTGATGAGGTAGTAACTGGAAAACCAACCACTGATAAACTAGTAACTGAAAAAGCAACCACCACTGCTGAAGTAGCTACTGGAACACCAACCACCACTGATGAAGTAGGAACTGGAAAACCAAAGACCACTGAAAAAGCAGTAACTAGAAAACCAACCACTGCTGAAGTAGCTACTGGAAAACCAACGACCACTGCTGGAAAACCAACTACTGGTGAAGCGGTTTTGCCAGCAAATTTCTGTGCTGAGGGGAAACATGATTGTCATCCGAACGCCAATTGTTTCGTCCGTGATAATGGATATGTTTGCCGTTGCAAAGAGGGTTTTGTTGGAAATGGAACTCAATGTCATGGTAAACGAACTATTTGAAAAGTGCGGAATATTATTTTGTCATTCTTAAGAAGCAGTGTTTTTTTTCTGAAATTCTTGAAATGATATTTTCTTTTAGATGAAGATGAATGCGTGAATCTTAGTGCAGACTGTGATGAGAATGCAAATTGCATGAACACTTTAGGGTCGTATCGCTGTAACTGTAAGGCGGGTTACTCCGGCAACGGCATTGTTTGCAAAGGTATTATAACTTTTATTATATATTTTATTGTGAAGATCCCGGCTGTTGTGTTTGTTTTTAAATACTTATCACATTTTTTATTACATGATATACAAGAGAGGCATTCTGAGAAGAAGCAAAATGTCTATCCTTAATGTTTAACAATTGGTTTATTGAGAAACAAATGGTGGTAAATTTTGCTGTTCTGAAATAGAAAAAAAACTTATTTCCATTTTGAAAAATCAAGGTATAAAATGCGAAGCTCTTTGAACTCACTTCTCGAGCCGCATCTGTAATAAAGGAGGTCTACTTTGCTCCGCCATTTGTTATTCCCTATAATGCATTGTTACTTCTTCACCAGACAACGATGAATGCAGCGCAGAGACTCCTGTATGTAGTGTCTATGCTGATTGTGTGAACACCTTGGGATCTTACGAATGTACATGTAAAAAAGGATTCCTGGGCAATGGGACAACATGCAAAGGTGATTAAAATTAAATTTGAACTAGAAATATTTAGTGAAAAAAATGAACCAACGGTACAGTAAAGAATGCACAACTTCAACAATACTAACAAATCGAGGCTAATCTAAAGCAAAAGAGAACTCAAAACTGAATTTATGTAACTTTTCAGATTTCAACGAATGTTCTAATGGAATTCTTAAGTGTGATATCAATGCAGACTGCATCAATACTATTGGCTCCTACGATTGCAAGTGTAGAGATGGCTATGAAGGAGATGGAGTAGATTGTAGAGGTAACGAAATGAAATTATATTGATATTTCTTTTTCTTCTTCTTCTTCTTCTTCTTCTTCTTTTCTTCTTTGGTGCTGTGGTATGATACGAAGGTAGTACCAAGGTGTACGTCTGTTTCACCTCCAATTCTTGTTTCTATCACGGGTATAATCTTTTATTGACCCGAAATTGTCCCGAAAACGACATAATGGGATAATCGTCTGCACAACAAATGTTCATGAAACTGTGTGGTGACATTTATTCCCCAGAACTTGGTAGTGATTGTGATCCAGAATGCACCGGCAATAGTGTTTGCGTGAAGAAAGGTACTATCAGTCAATGCGAGTGTAAACAGGGATACATACGACAAGGATCAGTATGTGTAGGTGAGTGAAACAAAGTTATTTTCCGGCCAGGAGGTCCGGATAGGGAAAAACTGTGCCCGAGGTGTCTTGAATATACGGATCGAGGCCGTTAGGCCGAGGTTCGTTTTCAAGACCGAGGTCAAAGTTTTCCCCTATCCGGACCGACATAGGACGGTAAGTAACTTATTTCTTTTTTTCCTGTACTTTCTTACTTGTTTTTGTAATTGTTTTGGTTTGTTGTTTATCGGCAAAGGATACCGGACCACGAACGCGGGCAGTTCCTTACAAAATACAACCCGCTCAAACAGTCAATCAGAACGCACGATTTTTTAGGGTACCGGACCGGTACCGTTTTTATCCATGGTCTGTCATGTGGCTGTGACTGTCTGTTCATTTGTTTGGTTGATTTGATTTATTTGTTTGTATGTGTTTTCATTTGCTTAACACATCAGTTATTTTAGATCGCGACGAATGTAAAGACGGCTCTCACTCGTGTTCCATCAATACGAACACAGACGGCTCGTATCTTTGTCTCAGGGTTACTCTGAAAACTCTTAAATTCAAACAAAAATATTCCAAAAATATATCTTGTCAAAAACAAAATCTAAAAACCCATCGATTTGAGCGGGGGATAAGGTAGAGGAGAAAAACTTCACAAGCGTTTTTTTTCTATTTTATCTTTCAATCCAAAGATATCAACGAGTGTGTGGATGATGGGGTGTGTGGTGTGAATGCTCTTTGCACTAATATGGAGGGATCTTATGTTTGCCGTTGCTTGAAGGGATACACTGGTGATGGAAGAACTTGCATAGGTAATTTTATCCACATAGTTAGTCATAGTATTTTCTTTTTTCCCTTCCCTTCCCTTCCCTTCCCTTCCCCTCCCTTTCCTTTCTGTACCCTTCGTGGTTCTCTCAATTTCGTCACCATTCTTCCCTTTTCCTAAGCTTCACTGAAAAGTATAGAGTCCCGTGAAAAGTTTAGTGGTCTCGCCCTTTTAAAACTCGTATGGTTCTTCAATAACATTTTGAAGGTTATTTCGCGGTTGTTATGCGCGCGCACATCTTGGGCTCAATTCGCAGGCTGAAAAGTAGGCAGTCACCTTACACCAGCATGGCTCTCCATAACCAGGGGTTTGAGCAGGGGATAATTCAGAGGAGAAAAACTTCATGAATGTTTTTTTTTTCTATTTTATCTTTCAATTCAAAGACATCAACGAGTGTGTGGATGATGGGGTATGTGGGGTGAATGCTCTGTGCACCAATATGAAGGGATCTTATGTTTGCCGTTGCTTGAAGGGATACACTGGTGATGGAAGGACTTGCATAGGTACTTTTATCCACATACTTACTCATAGTCTTTCCTTTCCTTTCCTTTCCTTTCTGTTCCCTTCGTGTTTCTCCTAATAACTTCTCCCATTCTTCCCCTTTCCTTGCTTCATGCACTTGTTGTCTCCATCCAAATTCCATACGATCTGTTTGTATTTCCTTTTAGTAATGTCCTTTTTTTTCTAGATCGCGATGAATGTGTTGAAAAGAATCATTCTTGTTCAAGTGATGCCTTATGTAGCAACACACCTGGATCATATCGTTGTCGCTGTTTAAGGGGTTTCTCGGGAGATGGAGTAACCTGCAATGGTTTGTTCCTTTATTACTGATACTTTATTGATAATCACATCTTATTATATCTCAAACTAGTTTCTTTTGTAGACATAGACGAGTGTTCTAGCGGTGACAACACATGTGACACTAACGCACTCTGCACGAATATCCCTGGATCGTATGCCTGCCGTTGTAAGAAAGGTTACGAGGGAGACGGACGAATTTGCCAAGGTATGTTAACCTTTAAGACTGGATTTTAATTTAGTTGTTTTATTTATTTTGACTCTAATGCCTTTTTCAAGTGGCTACACATACAGCTATTTCTTCTTCTTGTGTCTTAATTGGTTTTTCCTGTAAATTTTCAACAATTGCACCGAGTTTCATGATAGGTTTAAGCAACAATAAAAATAGAATGGCCTTCCAAACAATGAACCCTACAACTAACCTAACAAAAGAGTATTTCACTATGGGGCAATCAAAATGCAGGACCCTGTTGACAACGTCTTACTGATTTCCCCAGACAAAGATGAATGCGTTCTTGAAGATCATGATTGTTCCGAGCTAGCTGATTGTATCAATACAGAAGGCTCGTTTGCCTGTCAGTGTATTGCTGGATACGAAGGCGATGGCAGGAACTGTACAGGTACGACAGGTGTAAAATGTCTATTTTGCATAAAACAAGACGTTCTTCTTGCAGTGGGTTTAGTTTTGTTACATTTAATATCGATATATTTGTATGTGGCCTCGTACGAAAAGTTAAATATCCTCGAGTTTACCCATTTCAAATTTCCGTTTATTCTTCCGAAAACCCAGATATAAACGAGTGTGAATCAGTTGCTGTGAACGGGTGTCCCGAAAACTCGATGTGCTCCAACACAAAGGGATCATATGTTTGTCAATGTATGAAGGGATTCACTGGTGATGGAAGGAAATGTTCTGGTTAGTATATGTAGGACAGAGACGTAGTATCGTCTTAATAAGTTTTAGGGGGAGGGGACTAAAATGAACATTGCGTAGGCATTTATCAAACTGCAATGTTGCTAATTACAGTTAATTTAACTAATAATCGGTATGGATCTTTGTTCAAATATCCGTGAACCATCTTTTTTAAATTTACAGACATTGATGAATGTACGTCTGAAATGGATGACTGCAGCCCTTATGCGCTGTGCACGAACACAGAAGGCTCATATATTTGTCGATGTCTACGCGGTTTTACTGGTGACGGCAAGACTTGTGTAGGCAAGTGACACAGGCATCCCAAGTTTGCATTTTATATTGGCTGCATATACTTAACCGAATGTTTCCAGTCTTTTATCTATAGGTTTCATACAAGAACGTTAAATGAACGCTGTGTCACTTGTAAATACAATCATTCTTTGGTCATCTCTGAGGAGCAAAGCGTGTCTTAGTTCTTCGTATTTCCGCATAGAAAAATATAGATTCTTTTTGGATTCAGTGAATGAATAAGGCAATTGGTAGAAATAACATTGCGAAATCCAATTTAAAAATCATCTAATTTTTTACTTTTAATTTTTTCTTTTAAAAAATAGACGCAATGTCCGTTTGTCTGCCAGAATGCGGTGAAAATGCCGAGTGCAAGCTCCAAGATGGTCGTCCACAATGTGTCTGTAAACAAGGATTTCAAGGTCCATCTTGCACTGGTAAGCCATTGGAGTTAACTTGACCCATAAGACAAGAAATGTTTGGTGTACTTTACCCAAAAGGCAAAGGGGGAAGCTCGCTGGTCTCATCTCTAGGGTGTTCGGATTGTGCACGCTGTATCACATGTGAATAGTGTTTATTAAGTTTGTCCCTTGATTCGAGGGTTTTTCTCTATGTTCTTCAGTTATCGTCTCTCCTCGTCCTCCGTCTCAAAACCCAGTAACTGTATAAAACATTTGATTGGATTTTTTTCTTTCCCCAGATATTGATGAATGTAGTAGTAAAGAGAACGACTGCAGTACTAATGCACTTTGTACTAACATTCTCGGTTCGTATATCTGTCGATGTTTACGTGGATTCACTGGAGACGGCAAAACATGTTCTGGTAAGAACATTTTGATAAAGATTTTAAGGTTGTCCAGCATTGAATAATACGAAAGATTGACGTTTCTTGCCATTGTGGCCGATCATGCACTAGAAACCCAACTTCCTATTCCTTACTCCTCGTAATCTTAAAATTCAGCATCGAATTCTAAAAGAAATTGGTGGTACCAAGGAAAGTGTGCAGCGAGACCCATATTCCTCCCCTTACTTTCCATGCTCATGCCTTGATTGTTTCTTTGTTATTAGAAGCTGTTGTTGGGTGTATTCCTGAATGTGGAGCTTATGCTGAATGTGTGGAAAGAATTGGGTTTTCGGAATGTGAATGTAAAAAAGGTTTTGCTGGAGATGGTCGGAATTGTACAGGTTTGTTTGTTTATTTTCCATCCATCCATGCATACATACATGCAACCACCCATCCATGCATCCATCCATGCATCCATCCATGCATTCATCCATGCATCCATCCATGCATCCATCCATCCATGCATCCATCCATCCATCCATCCATCCATCCATCCATCCATCCATCCATCCATCCATCCATCCATCCATCCATCCACCATCCATCCATCCATCCATCCATCCATCCATCCATCCATCCATCCATCCATCCATCCATCCATCCATCCATCAAAAAAACTAAATTTCAGCGTGCAACTCGGAGATCTATCATACTTATGAACACTGCAGTAATAATGGCGATAAAGTTTAAACGTGCATCATATTTCCATTGTTTCAGACGTCGATGAATGCTCTTATCTTATCAACGATTGTGACATCAACGCTGTTTGCACCAACACTGAAGGTTCTTATCAATGTACTTGTGAAGATGGATTTACAGGCGATGGAAGAACTTGCACAGGTAGGAATCGATGCGTAAATCTATAAATACTGCAATAAATATAATTAATACATGTTATTAGAAATATAAAATATTAAAGGTGAACACGTACTCGTGATTCTATATTCTTTCTTTCTCCGCTCCCTCCTTCCGCTTCCTTCCTTCTTCTTCTTCTTCTTCTTCTTCTTCTCTTTCGCACGAGTAAGAAACATTTCTTTTTAACGAAAAAACCATCACCAAAAACACTTTTCAACTTTTTAAAAAATTAGGTCGTTTCGCTTAGGTTTGAGCAGGTTTATTATGTATGTTGTGAACCATTTTTTCTTAGAAACAACAGCTCAATGTAAACCGGCTTGTGGTGATGATGAAAGATGTTTAAATATCGACAATAATACCAGTGTGTCTGTAAAGAAGGATTTGATAGAAGAAATGGAGTATGCAAAGGTAGTGTAATGTGATACACAGGTGAAGTCAAGTCATATAATCATAGGTAGTCAGCTATGACTGTTAAATCTAGAACAGAAGCCTTTATTTTCAGTCCTTGATATATTTCAAACATTTAATGCATGATAGATCCCTCTAAATTTCCAAAAATGTTGTCCAAATTTGGAATTCATTTCAAGAATTTTTATCATTGTTAAAGCTATTTTGACAGGAAAGTGTATTTCGGCTATTTTAGTCGTTTGGTAGGATAAGTTGATGAATATACCTGGCACTTATATTTTCATTCCATTCATGTTTATCTCCCCCAAGATATCGATGAATGCGCAACTGAAATCCCACCCTGCGATGTCCATGCGATATGTACCAACGTACCTGGTTCGTTCGTTTGCCGATGTGTCAGAGGATACAAGGGCGACGGAAAGACGTGCACCGGTAAGGAACAGCTTACGTCTAACTTTTACCTCACCAAATGATCTAGTTACGACTTAAACTCTTCTCTGCCGACGCTCAGATTCTTTTGAAGATATTATACTCATTTAATCTTCGCTGTACCGTCCTTGTCCTTGTTTTTTACGAGGGTTGTACTTAATAGCCAGAAGCTAACAAACCTTGTGTTGCTCTGTACCATGATCGAATTGGAATTCAAGAGTTGAATTTATATGGCGTCGGAGAAAAACTTGCAGAACCCGGAGATACCACTGTTAAAGTAGTAACTGTAAAACCAACCATGGCACAAGTATCAACTGCAAAAACCAACCACTGCTAAAGTAGTTTACTGGAGAATCGACCACAAATAAAAAACAAAAGCAACACTCTACCACAATCGCCCATATTTAACTCGTTATTAATCCTCACTCAAAGTAACCAAATTGAACACCAGCCAATTTTCAAGGAAGGTCGCTCATACCCTAGAAAGTTGCAGGAGCTGTAGAAACATTATGAATAACGCGTGCGGTCCTGTATGATTATTGTTCTTAATGTGAATGTATCAGATATCGACGAATGCACTGAGCCCAACGTTACTTGTGGTGCTGGTGCCGTGTGCGTCAACTCTCAAGGGTCCTTCTACTGCTCATGTAATGAAGGTTATAAGGACGTCAATGGAAAATGCACAGGTTGGTATCAAATGACAGTGAAATATACGTATTCTGTTCCTGCATAGAAATTAACAATTGCGTTATTTTACTAAAAATAGTTGTTTTTCACGTTCAACAACAGACATAGACGAATGTTCTTCTCCTGAGTTGAACAAGTGTGCTACCAATGCAAGATGTAGTAACGTTATTGGAAGCTACTCGTGCCGCTGTTTGAAGGGATTTGTTGGAGATGGCAGGATTTGCACCGGTATAACATCGTATTCTTAACATAACCCACACTTGAAACTACTTAAACGTTTTTAGCTTGGGCGTAACCGTTTTCCATTTCAGAGCAGCTGTCATTCCCTAGAGCATCATTTCTTTGTTTAATAGCTGCGTATTAAAAAAAAAACAGTTCTATTTTGTGTACACCGAACAATTCATTCCCTTATTTTAAGAATTGCGATCTTAAATGGAAGGTGGATATATAGACAGATGATGCTCATGTTCTTCCATTTCAGACGAGAACGAGTGCGAAGTGGGCGAACACAAGTGTGATAAAAACGCGGATTGTATTAACAGCGTTGGTTCGTTTAATTGTCAATGCAGGGATGGCTTCACTGGTGATGGAATCACATGTACAGGTTTGTTAACACCTTGATTATCATTTTTCCTAAACACAATAATTACCTGTTAGTGATGACAGATCCAACATTATTGTTCTTACATTGATGCCATGAACATTCATATCAAAAGAGAAAACTACTACGCCAACCATTCCTGAAGTAACAACTGCCAAACCAACCGCGGCTGAAGTAGTAACAGGAAAACCAACCACTGGTGAAGTAGTAACTGGAAAACCAACCACCACTGATGAAATAGTAACTGGAAAACCAACAACTACTCTAGAAGCAACTGGAAAACCAACGACTGGTGAAGTAACAACTGGAAAACCAACCACTGATAAAGTAGTAACTGGAAAAGCAACCACCACTGATGAATTAGCTACTAGAAAACGAACCACCACTGATGGAGTAGTAACTGGAAAACCAACAACCACTGATAAAGTAGTAACTGCAAAACCAACCACTGCTGAAGTGGTAACTGGAAAATCAACCACCACTGATGATGTAGTAACTGGAAAACCAACAACTGGTGAAGGAGTAACTGGAAAACCAACCACCACTGATGAAGTAGGAACTGGAAAACCAACCACTGATAAAGTAGGAACTGGGAAACCAACAACTGGTTTAATAGTAACTGGAAAAGCAACCACCACTGATGAAGTAGTAACTGGAAAACCAACAACTGGTGAAGGAGTAACTGGAAAACCAACAACTACTCTAGAAGCAACTGGAAAACCAACGACTGGTGGAGTAGTACCTGGAAAACCAACCACTGGTGAAGTAGTAACTGGAAAACTAGCCACTACTGATGAAGTAGTAACTGGAAAAGCAACCACTGGGGAAATAGTAACTGGAAAAACAACGAGCACTGCTGAAAAAGTAACTGGAAAACCAACCCCTGCTGAAGTAGCAACTGGAAAACCAACGACCACTGATGAAGTAGTAACAGGAAAACCAACCACCACTGATGAAGTAGCAACTGGAAAACCAACAACTGGTGAAGGAGTAACTGGAAAACCAACCACCACTGATGAAGTAGGAACTGGAAAACCAACCACTGATAAAGTAGGAACTGGGAAACCAACAACTGGTTTAATAGTAACTGGAAAAGCAACCACCACTGATGAAGTAGTAACTGGAAAACCAACAACTGGTGAAGGAGTAACTGGAAAACCAACAACTACTCTAGAAGCAACTGGAAAACCAACGACTGGTGGAGTAGTACCTGGAAAACCAACCACTGGTGAAGTAGTAACTGGAAAACTAGCCACTACTGATGAAGTAGTAACTGGAAAAGCAACCACTCCTGAAGTAGTAACTGGAAAATCAACCACCACTGATGAAGTAGTAACTGGAGAATCAACCACCACTGATGAAGTAGGAACTGGAAAACCAACCACCACTGATGAAGTAGTAACTGGAAAACCAAAAACTGGTCAAGGAGTAACTGGAAAACCAACAACTACTCTGGAAGCAACTGGAAAACCAACGACTGGTGGAGTAGTACCTGGAAAACCAACCACTGGTGAAGTAGTAACTGGAAAACCAACCACTGGTAAAGTAGTAACTGGGAAACCAACCACTGATAAAGTAGGAACTGGGAAACCAACAACTGGTGTAGTAGTAACTGGAAAAGCAACCACCACTGATGAGTTAGCTACTAGAAAACGAACCACCACTGATGGAGTAGTAACTGGAAAACCAACAACTGGTGAAGTAGTAACTACAAAACCAACCACTGCTGAAGTAGCTACTGAAAAACCAACAGCTGTTGAAGGAGTAACTGGAAAATCAACCACTGGGGTAGAAGTAACTGGAGAACCAACCACTGATAAAGTAGTAACTGGAAAACCAACAACTGGTGAAGGAGTAACTGAAAAAGCAAGCACCACTGCTGAAGCAAGAACTGCAAAACAAACGACTGCAAAAGTAGTAACTGAAAAGCCAACCACTGCAGAGGTGATAGGTCCAGTAAAGACTACTGTAGTAACTACAACTGAGGAGAAGACTGAACAGCCTACCACAGGAGAAGAGGAGACTGAACAGCCTACCACTGGAGAAAAGATAGCTCCAGTACCCTCTACTGGAGAACCTACAACTGGTGAGAAGGCCGAACGGCCTACCACTGGAGAAGACACTGAACAGCCTACCACCGGAGAAAAGTTAGTTCCAGTAACCGGTACGGTAGCACCTACAGTTGGTGAGAAGACTGAACAGCCTACAACTGGAGAAAAAGAGACTGAGCAGCCTACAACTGGAGAAAAAGAGACTGAACAGCCTACAACTGGAGAAAAAGAGACTGAAATGCCTACAACAAGTGTAGAAATTACTCCGAAGACGGGTATGTTATATCTGCTCAAAAAGCTTAGAGTATTTGTATTTTAAAAATAAGCTCAAAATACAATGCTTTTTTTTATTTAGGGCGAAAATGTACTGAGTGGTGATGCGCACTTTTCTCTATATATTCTTCTTTGATATTAAGATTTAGGATCTTTGAAAACAATTTATTAATACAACCTCTTTTATTGCACATGCATTATTTTTCATCATTTTTCCGTTTTATTACGATAATTGAAATGCTGACTAATTTTTGCGTTTCAATCAGGAATTGTTTCCGAAAAAACACAAACTCCGCGCCCTCAGATAAAAGTAACCACATCCGCAGTTACTGAAGACAAACAAACTGGGAAACCAACCACCACTGATGAGGTAGTAACTGGAAAACCAACCACCACTTATAAAATAGTAACTGGAAAAACAACGACCACTGCTGAAGCAGGAACTGGAAAACCAACAACTGGTGAAGGAGTAACTGCAAAACCAACCACTGCTGAAGAAGCTACTGGAAAATCAACCACCACTGATGAAGTAGTATCTGGAAAACCAACCACTGATGAAGTAGTAACTGGAGAATCAACCACCACTGATGAACTAGTAACTGGAAAACCAACAACTGGTGAAGGAGTAACTGCAAAACCAACCACTGCTGAAGTAGCTAGTGGAAAACCAACCACTGATGAAGTAGTAACTGGAGAATCAGCCACCACTGATGAAGTTGGAACTGGAAAACCAAAGACCACTGATAAAGTAGTAACTGGAAAACCAACAACTGGTGAAGGAGTAACTGGAGAACCAACCACTGATGAGGTAGTAACTGGAAAACCAACCACTGATAAACTAGTAACTGAAAAAGCAATCACCACTGCTGAAGTAGCTACAGGAACACCAACCACCACTGATGAAGTAGGAACTGGAAAACCAAAGACCACTGAAAAAATAGTAACTGGAAAACCAACCACTGCTGAAGTAGCTACTGGAAAATCAACCACCACTGATGAAGAAGTAACTGGAAAACCAACAACTGATGAAGGACTAACTGGAAAACCAACTACTGCTGAAGTAGCGCCTAGAAAATCAACCACCACTGATGAAGTAGTAACTGGAAAACCAACCACCACTGATAAAGTAGTAACTGGAAAACCAACCACTGCTGAAGTAGTAACTGGAAAATCAACCACTACTGATGAAGTAGTAACTGGAAAACCAACCACCACTGATAAAGTAGTAACCGGAAAATCAACCACCACTGATGAAGTAGGAACTGGAAAACCAACCACTGATGGAGTAGTAACTGGAAAACCAACGACCACTGCTGAAGCAGGAATTGGAAAACAAACGACTGCAAAAGTAGTAACTGAAAAGCCAACCACTGCAGAAGTGATAGGTCCAGTAAAGACTACTGTAGTAACTACAACTGAGGAGAAGACTGAACAGCCTATCACTGGAGAAGAGGAGACTGAACAGCCTACCACTGGAGAAAAGATAGCTCCAGTACCTTCTACTGCGGAACCTACAACTAGTGAGAAGGCCGAACGGCCTACCACTGGAGAAGACACTGAACAGCCTACCACCGGAGAAAAGTTAGTTCCAGTAACCGGTACGGAAGCACCTACAGTTGGTGAGAAGACTGAACAGCCTACAACTGAAACAAAAGAGACTGCACAGCCTAGCACTGGACAAAAAGAGACTGAAATGCCTACCACTGGAGAAAAAGAGACTGAACAGCCTACAACAAGTGTAGAAATTATTCCGAAGACGGGTATGTTATATCTGCTCAAAAAGCTTAGAGTATTTGTATTTTAAAAATAAGCTCAAAATACAATGCTTTTTTTATTTAGGGCAAACACGAACATGTACTGAGTTGTGATGCATACTTTTCTGTATATATTCTTCTTTGATATTAAGATTTAGGATCTTTGAAAACAATTTATTCACGCAATATCTTTTATTGCACATGCATTATTTTTCATCATTTTTCCGTTTTATTACGATAATTGAAATGCTGACTAATTTTTGCGTTTCAATCAGGAATTGTTTCCGAAAAAACACAGACTCCGCGCCCTCAAATAAAAGTAACCACATCCGCAGATACTGAAGAGAAACAAACTGGGAAACCAACCACCACTGATGAGGTAGTAACTGGAAAACCAACCACCACTGATAAAGTAGTAACTGGAAAACCAACGACCACTGCTGAAGTAGCAACTGGAAAATCAACCACCACTGAAGAAGTAGTAACTGGAAAACCAACAACTGGTGAAGAAGTAACTGAAAAACCAACCACTGCTAAAGTAGCTACTGCAAAACCAACCACTGCTGAAGTAGCTAGTGGAAAACCATCGACCACTGCTGAAGCAGGAACTGGAAAACCAACAACTGGTGAAGGAGTAACTGGAAAACCAACCACTCCTAAAGTAGCTACTGGAAAAGCAAAGACCACTGATAAAGTAGTAACTGGAAAACCAACCACTGCTGAAGTAGTAACTGGAAAATCAACCACCACTGATGAAGTAGTAACTGGAAAACCAACAACTGGTAAAGGAGTAACTGGAAAACCAACCACTGCTGAAGTAGCTACTGGAAAACCAACCACTGATGAAGTAGTAACTGGAAAACCATCCACCACTTATAAAGTAGTAACTGGAAAACCAACAACTGGTGAAAGAGTAACTGGAAAATCAACCACTGGGGTAGAAGTAACTGGAGAACCAACCACTGATGAGGTAGTAACTGGAAAACCAACCACTGATAAACTAGTAACTGAAAAAGCAACCACCACTGCTGAAGTAGCTACTGGAACACCAACCACCACTGATGAAGTAGGAACTGGAAAACCAAAGACCACTGAAAAAGTAGTAACTAGAAAACCCACCACTGCTGAAGTAGCTACTGGAAAACCAACGACCACTGCTGGAAAACCAACTACTGGTGAAGCGGTTTTTGCCAGCAAATTTCTGTGCTGAGGGGAAACATGATTGTCATCCGAACGCCAATTGTTTCGTCCGTGATAATGGATATGTTTGCCGTTGCAAAGAGGGTTTTGTTGGAAATGGAACTCAATGTCATGGTAAACGAACTATTTGAAAAGTGCGGAATATTATTTTGTCATTCTTAAGAAGCAGTGTTTTTTTTCTGAAATTCTTGAAATAATATTTTCTTTTAGATGAAGATGAATGCGTGAATCTTAGCGCAGACTGTGATGAGAATGCAAATTGCATGAACACTTTAGGGTCGTATCGCTGTAACTGTAAGGCGGGTTACTCCGGCAACGGCATTGTTTGCAAAGGTATTATAACTTTTATTATATATTTTATTGTGAAGATCCCGGCTGTTGTGTTTGTTTTTAAATACTTATCACATTTTTTATTACATGATATACAAGAGAGGCATTCTGAGAAGAAGCAAAATGTCTATCCTTAATGTTTAACAATTGGTTTATTGAGAAACAAATGGTGGTAAATTTTGCTGTTCTGAAATAGAAAAAAAACTTATTTCCATTTTGAAAAATCAAGGTATAAAATGCGAAGCTCTTTGAACTCACTTCTCGAGCCGCATCTGTAATAAAGGAGGTCTACTTTGCTCCGCCATTTGTTATTCCCTATAATGCATTGTTACTTCTTCACCAGACAACGATGAATGCAGCGCAGAAACTCCTGTATGTAGTGTCTATGCTGATTGTGTGAACACCTTGGGATCTTACGAATGTACATGTAAAAAAGGATTCCTGGGCAATGGGACAACATGCAAAGGTGATTAAAATTAAATTTGAACTAGAAATATTTAGTGAAAAAAATGAATCAACGGTACAGTAAAGAATGCACAACTTCAACAATACCAACAAATCGAGCCTAATCCAAAGCAAAAGAGAACTCAAAACTGAATTTATGTAACTTTTCAGATTTCAACGAATGTTCTAATGGAATTCTTAAGTGTGATATCAATGCAGACTGCATCAATACTATTGGCTCCTACGATTGCAAGTGTAGAGATGGCTATGAAGGAGATGGAGTAGATTGTAGAGGTAACGAAATGAAATTATATTGATATTTCTTTTTTTCTTCTTCTTCTTTTTCTTCTTCTTCTTTGGTGCTGTGGTATGATACGAAGGTAGTACCAAGGTGTACGTCTGTTTCACCTCCAATTCTTGTTTCTATCACGGGTATAATCTTTTATTGACCCGAAATTGTCCCGAAAACGACATGATGGGATAAACGTCTGCACAACAAATGTTCATGAAACTGTGTGGTGATATTTTCCCCCCAGAACTTGGTAGTGATTGTGATCCAGAATGCACCGGCAATACTGTTTGCGTGAAGAAAGGTACTATCAGTCAATGCGAGTGTAAACAGGGATACATACGACAAGGATCAGTATGTGTAGGTGAGTGAAACAAAGTTATTTTCCGGCCAGGAGGTCCGGATAGGGAAAAACTGTGCCCGAGGTGTCTTGAATATACGGATCGAGGCCGTTTCAAGACCGAGGTCCGTTTTCAAGACCGAGGACAAAGTTTTCCCCTATCCGGACCGACATAGGACGGTAAGTAACTTATTTCTTTTTTTCCTGTACTTTCTTACTTGTTTTTGTAATTGTTTTGGTTTGTTGTTTATCGGCAAAGGATACCGGACCACGAACGCGGGCAGTTCCTTACAAAATACAACCCGCTCAAACAGTCAATCAGAACGCACGATTTTTTAGGGTACCGGACCGTAAAAACAATCGTTTTTATCCATGGTCTGTCATGTGGCTGTGACTGTCTGTTCATTTGTTTGGTTGATTTGATTTATTTGTTTGTATGTGTTTTCATTTGCTTAACACATCAGTTATTTTAGATCGCGACGAATGTAAAGACGGCTCTCACTCGTGTTCCATCAATACGAACACAGACGGCTCGTATCTTTGTCTCAGGGTTACTCTGAAAACTCTTAAATTCAAACAAAAATATTCCAAAAATATATCTTGTCAAAAACAAAATCTAAAAACCCATCGGTTTGAGCGGGGGATAAGGTAGAGGAGAAAAACTTCACAAACGTTTTTTTTCTATTTTATCTTTCAATTCAAAGACATCAACGAGTGTGTGGATGATGGGGTATGTGGGGTGAATGCTCTGTGCACCAATATGAAGGGATCTTATGTTTGCCGTTGCTTGAAGGGATACATTGGTGATGGAAGGACTTGCATAGGTACTTTTATCCACATATTTACTCATAGTCTTTCCTTTCCTTTCCTTTCCTTTCTGTTCCCTTCGTGTTATCCTAATAACTTCCCCATTCTTCCCCTTTCCTTGCTTAATGCACTTGTTGTCTCCATCCAAATTCCACACGATCTGTTCGTATTTCCTTTTAGTAATGTCCTTTTTTTTCTAGATCGCGATGAATGTGTTGAAAAGAATCATTCTTGTTCAAGTGATGCCTTATGTAGCAACACACCTGGATCATATCGTTGTCGCTGTTTAAGGGGTTTCTCGGGAGATGGAGTAACATGCAATGGTTTGTTCCTTTATTACTGATACTTTATTGATAATCACATCTTATTATATCTCAAACTAGTTTCTTTTGCAGACATAGACGAGTGTTCTAGCGGTGACAACACATGTGACACTAACGCACTCTGCACGAATATCCCTGGATCGTATGCCTGCCGTTGTAAGAAAGGTTACGAGGGAGACGGACGAATTTGCCAAGGTATGTTAACCTTTAAGACTGGATTTTAATTTAGTTGTTTTATTTATTTTGACTCTAATGCCTTTTTCAAGTGGCTACACATACAGCTATTTCTTCTTCTTGTTTCTTAATTGGTTTTTCCTGTAAATTTTCAACAATTGCACCGAGTTTCATGATAGGTTTAAGCAACAATAAAAATAGAATGGCCTTCCAAACAATGAACCCTACAACTAACCTAACAAAAGAGTTTTTCACTATGGGGCAATCAAAATGCAGGACCCTGTTGACAACGTCTTACTGATTTCCCCAGACAAAGATGAATGCGTTCTTGAAGATCATGATTGTTCCGAGCTAGCTGATTGTATCAATACAGAAGGCTCGTTCGCCTGTCAGTGTATTGCTGGATACGAAGGCGATGGCAGGAACTGTACAGGTACGACAGGTGTAAAATGTCTATTTTGCATAAAACAAGACGTTCTTCTTGCAGTGGGTTTAGTTTTGTTACATTTAATATCGATAATATTTGTATGTGGCCTCGTACGAAAAGTTAAATATCCTCGAGTTTACCCATTTCAAATTTCCGTTTATTCTTCCGAAAACCCAGATATAAACGAGTGTGAATCAGTTGCTGTGAACGGGTGTCCCGAAAACTCGATGTGCTCCAACACAAAGGGATCATATGTTTGTCAATGTATGAAGGGATTCACTGGTGATGGAAGGAAATGTTCTGGTTAGTATATGTAGGACAGAGACGTAGTATCGTCTTAATAAGTTTTAGGGGGAGGGGACTAAAATGAACATTGCGTAGGCATTTATCAAACTGCAATGTTGCTAATTACAGTTAATTTAACTAATAATCGGTATGGATCTTTGTTCAAATATCGTGAACCATCTTTTTTAAATTTACAGACATTGATGAATGTACGTCTGAAATGGATGACTGCAGCCCTTATGCGCTGTGCACGAACACAGAAGGCTCATATATTTGTCGATGTCTACGCGGTTTTACTGGTGACGGCAAGACTTGTGTAGGCAAGTGACACAGGCATCCCAAGTTTGCATTTTATATTGGCTGCATATACTTAACCGAATGTTTCCAGTCTTTTATCTATAGGTTTCATACAAGAACGTTAAATGAACGCTGTGTCACTTGTAAATACAATCATTCTTTGGTCATCTCTGAGGAGCAAAGCGTGTCTTAGTTCTTCGTATTTCCGCATAGAAAAATATAGATTCTTTTTGGATTCAGTGAATGAATAAGGCAATTGGTAGAAATAACATTGCGAAATCCAATTTAAAAATCATCTAATTTTTTACTTTTAATTTTTTCTTTTAAAAAATAGACGCAATGTCCGTTTGTCTGCCAGAATGCGGTGAAAATGCCGAGTGCAAGCTCCAAGATGGTCGTCCACAATGTGTCTGTAAACAAGGATTTCAAGGTCCATCTTGCACTGGTAAGCCATTGGAGTTAACTTGACCCATAAGACAAGAAACGTTTGGTGTACTTTACCCAAAAGGCAAAGGGGGAAGCTCGCTGGCCTCATCTCTAGGGTTGTGCACGCTGTATCACATGTGAATAGTGTTTATTAAGTTTGTCCCTTGATTCGAGGGTTTTTCTCTATGTTCTTCAGTTATCGTCTCTCCTCCGTCCTCAAAACCCAGTAACTGTATAAAACATTTGATTGGATTTTTTTCTTTCCCCAGATATTGATGAATGTAGTGGTAAAGAGAACGACTGCAGTCCTAATGCACTTTGTACTAACACTCTTGGTTCGCATATCTGTCGATGTTTACGTGGATTCGCTGGAGACGGCAAAACATGTTCTGGTAAGGACATTTTGATAAAGATTTTAAGGTTGTCCAGCATCGAATAATACGAAAGAATGACGTTTCTTGCCATTGTGGCCGATCATGCACTAGAAACCCAACTTCCTATTCCTTACTCCTTGTAATCTTAAAATTCAGCATCGAATTCTAAAAGAAATTGGTGGTACAAAGGAAAGTGTGCAGCGATACCCGTCTTCCTCCCCTTACTTTCCATGCTAATGCCTTGATTGTTTCTTTGTTATTAGAAGCTGTTGTTGGGTGTATTCCTGAATGTGGAGCTTATGCTGAATGTGTGGAAGGAATTGGGTTTTCGGAATGTGAATGTAAAAAAGGTTTTGCTGGAGATGGTCGGAATTGTACAGGTTTGTTTGTTTATTTTCCATCCATCCATGCATACATACATGCTACATGCACATGCATCCATCCATGCATCCATCCAATCCATCCATCCATCCATCCATCCATCCATCCATCATCCATCCATCCATCCATCATCCATCCATCCATCATCCATCCATCCATCCATCCATCCATCCATTCATCCAAAAAACTAAATTTCAGCGTGCAACTCGGAGATCTATCATACTTATGAACACTGCAGTAATAATGGCGATAAAGTTTAAACGTGCATCATATTTCCATTGTTTTAGACGTCGATGAATGCTCTTATCTTATCAACAATTGTGACATCAACGCTGTTTGCACCAACACTGAAGGTTCTTATCAATGTTCTTGTAAAGATGGATTTACAGGCGATGGAAGAACTTGCACAGGTAGGAATCGATGCGTAAATCTATAAATACTGCAATAAATATAATTATTATATATTATTATAAATATGAAATATCAAAGGTGAACACGTACTCGTGATTCTATATTCTTTCTTCTCCGCTCCTCCTTCCGCTTCCTTCCTTCTTCTTCTTCTTCTTCTTCTTTCGCACGAGTAAGAAACATTTCTTTTTAACAAAAAAACCATCACCCAAAACACTTTTCCACTTTTTAAAAAATTAGGTCGTTTCGCTTAGGTTTGAGCAGGTTTATTATGTATGTTGTGAACCATTTTTTCTTAGAAACAACAGCTCAATGCAAACCGGCTTGTGGTGATGATGAAAGATGTTTAAATATCGACAATAATTACCAGTGTGTCTGTAAAGAAGGATTTGATAGAAGAAATGGAGTATGCAAAGGTAGTGTAATGTGATACACAGGTGAAGTGAAGTCATATAATCATAGGTAGTCAGCTATGACTGTTAAATCTAGAACAGAAGCCTTTATTTTCAGTCCTTGATATATTTCAAACATTTAATGCATGATAGATCCCTCTAAATTTCCAAAAATGTTGTCCAAATTTGGAATTCATTTCAAGAATTTTTATCATTGTTAAAGCTATTTTGACAGGAAAGTGTATTTCGGCTATTTTAGTCGTTTAGTAGGATAAGTTGATGAATATACCTGGCACTTATATTTTCATTCCATTCATGTTTTTCTCCCCCAAGATATCGATGAATGCGCAACTGAAATCCCACCCTGCGATGTCCATGCGATATGTACCAACGTCCCTGGTTCGTTCGTTTGCCGATGTGTCAGAGGATACAAGGGCGACGGAAAGACGTGCACCGGTAAGGAACAGCTTACGTCTAACTCTTACCTCACCAAATGATCTAGTTACGACTTAAACTCTTCTCTGCCGACGCTCAGATTCTTTTGAAGATATTATACTCATTTTAATCTTCGCTGTACCGTCCTTGTCCTTGTTTTTACGAGGGTTGTACTTAATAGCCAGAAGCTAACAAACCCTGTGTTGCTCTCGTACCATGATCGAATTGGAATTCAAGAGTTGAATTTATATGGCGTCGGAGAAAAACTTGCAGAACCCGGAGATACCACTGTTAAAGTAGTAACTGTAAAACCAACCATGGCACAAGTATCAACTGAAAAACCAACCACTGCTAAAGTAGTTACTGGAGAATCGACCACAAATAAAAAACAAAAAGCAACACTCTACCACAATCGCCCATATTTAACTCGTTATTAATCCTCACTCAAAGTAACCAAATTGAACACCAGCCAATTTTCAAGGAAGGTCGCTCATACCCTAGAAAGTTGCAGGAGCTGTAGAAACATTATGAATAACGCCTGCGGTCCTCTGATGATTTTTGTTCTTCAATGTGATTGTATCAGATATCGACGAATGCACTGAGTCCAACGTTACTTGTGGTGCTGGTGCCGTGTGCGTCAACTCTCAAGGGTCCTTCTACTGCTCATGTAATGAAGGTTATAAGGACGTCAATGGAAAATGCACAGGTTGGTATCAAATGACAGTGAAATATCGTATTCTGTTCCTGCATAGAAATTAACAATTGCGTTATTTTACTAAAAATAGTTGTTTTTCACGTTCAACAACAGACATAGACGAATGTTCTTCTCCTGAGTTGAACAAGTGTGCTACCAATGCAAGATGTAGTAACGTTATTGGAAGCTACTCGTGCCGCTGTTTAAAGGGATTTGTTGGAGATGGCAGGATTTGCACCGGTATAACATCGTATTCTTATCATAACACACACTTGAAACTACTTAGACATTTTTAGCTTGGGCGTAACCGTTTTCCATTTCAGAGCAGCTGTCATTCCCTAGAGCATCATTTCTTTGTTTAATAGCTGAGTATTAAAAAAAAACAGTTCTATTTTGTGTGCACCGAACAATTAATTCCCTTATTTTAAGACTTGCGATCTTAAATGGAAGGTGGATATAGACAGATGATGCTCATGTTCTTCCATTTCAGACGAGAACGAGTGCGAAGTGGACGAACACAAGTGTGATAAAAACGCGGATTGTATTAACAGCGTTGGTTCGTTTAATTGCCAATGCAGGGATGGCTTCACTGGTGATGGAATCACATGTACAGGTTTGTTAACACATTGATTATCATTTCTTCCTAAACACAATAATTACCTGTTAGTGATGACAGATCCAACATTATTGTTCTTACATTGATGCCATGAATATTCTTATCAAAAGAGAAAACTACTACTCCAACCATTCCTGAAGTAACAACTGCCAAACCAACCGCGGCTGAAGTAGTAACAGGAAAACCAACCACTGGTGAAGTAGTAACTGGAAAACCAACCACCACTCCTGAACTAGTTACTGGAAAAGCCAACCACCACTGATGAATTTGCTACTAGAAAACGAACCACCACTAATGAAGTAGTAACAGGAAAACCCACCATCACTGATAAAGTAGTAACTGGAAAACCAACGACCACTGCTGAAGCAGGAATTGGAAAACCAACCACCACTGATGAAGTAGTAACTGGAAAACCAACCACTGCTGAAGTAGTAACTGGAAAATCAACCACCACTGATGAAGTAGTTACTGGAAAACCAACAACTGGTGAAGGAGTAACTGCAAAACCAACCACTGCTGAAGTAGCTACTGGAAAACCAACCACCACTGATGAAGTAGTAACTGGAAAATCAACCACCACTGATGAAGTAGTAACTGGAAGACCATCCACCACTGACTAAAGTAGTAACTGGAAGACCAACAACTGGTGAAGGAGTAACTGGAAAATCAACCACTGGGTTAGAGGTAACTGGAGAACCAACCACTGATGAGGTAGTAACTGGAAAGCCAACCACTGATAAACTAGTAACTGAAAAAGCAACCACCACTGCTGAAGTAGCTACTGGAACACCAACCACCACTGATGAAGTAGAAACTGGAAAACCAACCACCACTGATAAAGTAGTAACTGGAAAACCAACCACTGCTGAAGCAGTAACTGGAAAATCAACCACCACTGATGAAGAAGTAACTGGAAAACCAACAACTGGTGAAGGAGTATCTGCAAAACCAACCACTGCTGAAGTAGCTACTGAAAAACCAACCACTGATGGAGTAGTAACTGGAAAACCAACGACCACTGCTGAAGCAGGAATTGGAAAACAAACGACTGCAAAAGTAGTAACTGAAAAGCCAACCACTGCAGAAGTGATAGGTCCAGTAAAGACTACTGTAGTAACTACAACTGAGGAGAAGACTGAACAGCCTATCACTGGAGAAGAGGAGACTGAACAGCCTACCACTGGAGAAAAGATAGCTCCAGTACCTTCTACTGCGGAACCTACAACTGGTGAGAAGGCCGAACGGCCTACCACTGGAGAAGACACTGAACAGCCTACCACCGGAGAAAAGTTAGTTCCAGTAACCGGTACGGTAGCACCTACAGTTGGTGAGAAGACTGAACAGCCTACAACTGAAACAAAAGAGACTGCACAGCCTAGCACTGGACAAAAAGAGACTGAAATGCCTACCACTGGAGAAAAAGAGACTGAACAGCCTACAACAAGTGTAGAAATTACTCCGAAGACGGGTATGTTATATCTGCTCAAAAAGCTTAGAGTATTTGTATTTTAAAAATAAGCTCAAAACACAATGTTTTTTTTTTATTTAGGGCGAACACGAACATGTACTGAGTGGTGATGCATACTTTTCTCTATATATTCTTCTTTGATATTAAGATTTAGGATCTTTGAAAACAATTTATTAATACAACATCTTTTATTGCACATGCATTATTTTTCATCATTTTTTCCGTTTATTACGATAATTGAAATGCTGACTAATTTTTGCGTTTCAATCAGGAATTCTTTTCGAAAAAACACAAACTCCGCGCCCTCAAATAAAAGTAACCACATCCGCAGTTACTGAAGACAAACAAACTGGGAAACCAACCACCACTGATGAGGTAGTAACTGGAAAACCAACCACCACTTATAAAATAGTAACTGGAAAACCAACCACCACTGATGAAGTAGTGACTGGAAAACCAGCCACTACTGATGAAGTAGTAACTGGAAAAGCAACCACTCCTGAAGTAGTAACTGGAAAATCAACCACCACTGATGAAGTAGTAACTGGAAAACCAACCACTGATGAAGTAGTAACTGGAAAACCATCCACCACTGATAAAATAATAACTGGAAAACCAACAACTGGTGAAGGAGTAACTGGAAAATCAACCACTAGGGTAGAAGTAACTGGAGAACCAACAACTGATGAGGTAGTAACTGGAAAACCAACCACTGATGAAGTAGTAACTGGAAAATCAACCACCACTGATGAAGTAGGAACTGGAAAACCATCCACCACTGATAAAGTAGTAACTGGAAGACCAACAACTGGTGAAGGTGTAACTGGAAAATCAACCTATGGGGTAGAAGTAACTGGAGAAATAACCACTGATGAGGTAGTAACTGGAAAGCCAACCACTGATAAACTAGTAATTGAAAAAGCAACCACCACTGCTGAAGTAGCTACTGGAACACCAACCACCACTGATGAAGTAGGAACTGGAAAACCAACCACCACTGATAAAGTAGTAACTGGAAAACCAACCACTGCTGAAGCAGTAACTGGAAAATCAACCACCACTGATGAAGAAGTAACTGGAAAACCAACAACTGGTGAAGGAGTAACTGCAAAACCAACCACTGCTGAAGTAGCTACTGAAAAACCAACCACTGATGGAGTAGTAACTGGAAAACCAACGACCAATGCTGAAGCAGGAATTGGAAAACAAACGACTGCAAAAGTAGTAACTGAAAAGCCAACCACTGCAGAAGTGATTGGTCCAGTAAAGACTACTGTAGTAACTACAACTGAGGAGAAGACTGAACAGCCTATCACTGGAGAAGAGGAGACTGAACAGCCTACCACTGGAGAAAAGATAGCTCCAGTACCCTCTACTGCAGAACCTACAACTGGTGAGAAGGCCGAACGGCCTACCACTGGTGAAGACACTGAACAGCCTACCACCGGAGAAAAGTTAGTTCCAGTAACCGGTACGGTAGCACCTACAGTTGGTGAGAAGACTGAACAGCCTACAACTGAAACAAAAGAGACTGCACAGCCTAGCACTGGACAAAAAGAGACTGAAATGCCTACCACTGGAGAAAAAGAGACTGAACAGCCTACAACAAGTGTAGAGGTTACTCCGAAGACGGGTATGTTATATCTGCTCAAAAAGCTTAGAGTATTTGTATTTTAAAAATAAGCTCAAAACACAATGTTTTTTTTTATTTAGGGCGAACACGAACATGTACTGAGTGGTGATGCATACTTTTCTCTATATATTCTTCTTTGATATTAAGATTTAGGATCTTTGAAAACAATTTATTAATACAACATCTTTTATTGCACATGCATTATTTTTCATCATTTTTTCCGTTTTATTACGATAATTGAAATGCTGACTAATTTTTGCGTTTCAATCAGGAATTGTTTCCGAAAAAACACAAACTCCGCGCCCTCAGATAAAAGTAACCACATCCGCAGTTACTGAAGATAAACAAACTGGGAAACCAACCACCACTGATGAGGTAGTAACTGGAAAGCCAACCACCACTGATAAAGTAGTAACTGGAAAACCAACCACCACTGATGAAGTAGTGACTGGAAAACCAACCACTGATAAACTAGCAACTGAAAAAGCAACCACCACTGATGAAGTAGTAACTGGAAAATCAACCACCACTGATGAAGTAGTAACTGGAAAACCAACCACTGCTGAAGTAGTAACTGGAAAATCAACCACCACTGATGAAGTAGTAACTTCAAAACCAACAACTGGTGAAGGAGTAACTGCAAAACCAACCACTGCTGAAGTAGCTACTGGAAAAGCAACCACCACTGATGAAGTAGAAACTGGAAAATCAACCACCACTGATAAAGTAGTAACTGGAAAACCAACAACTGGTGAAGGAGTAACTGGAAAACCAACAATTACTCTAGAAGCAACTGGAAAACCAACGACTGGTGGACTAGCAACTGGAAAACCAACCACTGATAAAGTAGTAACTGGAAAACCAACCACTGGTGAAGGAGTAACTGGAAAACCAACAACTGGTGAAGGAGTAACTGCAAAACCAACCACTGCTGAAGTAGCTACTGGAAAACCAACCACCACTGATGAAGTAGAAACTGGAAAATCAACCACCACTGATAAAGTAGTAACTGGAAAACCAACAACTGGTGAAGGAGTAACTGGAAAACCAACAACTACTCTAGAAGCAACTGGAAAACCAACGACTGGTGGACTAGCAACTGGAAAACCAACCACTGATAAAGTAGTAACTGGAAAACCAACCACCACTGATGAAGTAGTAACTGGAAAACCAACCACCACTGCTGAAGTAGTAACTGGAAAACCAACCACCACTGATGAATTAGCTACTAGAAAACCAACCACCACTGATGAAGTAGTAACTGGAAAACCAACCACCACTGCTGGAAAACTAACTACTGGTGAAGCGGTTTTGCCTGTAAACTTCTGTTCTGAAGGGAAACATGATTGTCATCCGAATGCCGATTGTTTCGTTCGTGATAATGGTTATGTTTGCCGTTGCAAAAATGGTTTTGTTGGAAATGGAACTCAATGCAAAGGTAAATGAACTATTTGAAAAGTGAGGCATAATTGTTAATAATTTCAGAAACGAGGAATAATAATTTATAGTTTCGAACTAAAAATCATCTTTCGATCCTTTAATAATATGTTGTTTACTTTTTGCTTCTTATAGATGAAGATGAATGCGAAAAACGTACCAATAACTGTGATGAAAATGCAAATTGCATGAACACTTTAGGATCGTATCGCTGTAACTGTAAAGCTGGTTACTCTGGTATCGGCAATGTTTGCAAAGGTAATTCCGTTCTTTCTACATGTTTCCAATATTCATACTTATCTATTCTATATATATTCCAGACTCAGAAGTGTTTTGACATAACTAGTTTACAGGGTCAATTAAAGAATAAACGACTCAAGTGGAGTTAAAATGGACATTGACCCCAAAGGATATTTCAAATATTTCATCATCCAGTTCAAAACGTACCTGCTGAACAACAGAGATGTCATATTATATTTGGCCTAGTAAAAGGCTTAGGGCAAAAGAAACGCAAACCGAAGTAATAAATTATTCGACTATAGGCACAGAGAGGAGGTGTGCATTGATAAGCTTGTCTTAACAGTTTTAAAATCTAGGCGGAATAAGAACTCAATCACGATATTACAAGTATGAATATACTTAATCCACTGTTTTTCCATTTCAGACCATGTGACATTCCCTAGAGTATTATTTCTTTGCTTAATGGTTGCACATAAGAATACAAACAAGGAATCTCAACAATAACTCAATTTCGTATTGCTGGTTTTTAATCATTCTCAAGAGAATTTAATAACCATATTTGCACAAGACACGGCGGCCATGTTGGAGGATATAACAAAATAAACTAATGACGAATCTATTGTTCAATTCATCCAACATGGCGGCCGTGAAAATTACCAATTCTCAAAAACAAAATGGCGTCCATTGAAACTAAGCAATTTTATATTTTGACAATAGTTTATTACTTATTGAAAGTATTCTTCTGTTATTCTGTAGACATTAACGAGTGCGAAAGTATAGAAAAAGATTGCCATCCAAATGCAACCTGTATCAATACTGAAGGATCCTACAAATGTCGATGTAAACAGGGATTCATAGGTGATGGAGAAGTTTGTAAAGGTACATGTAAAATGACACTTTCTCTAATGGTAGCATTGCAAAGACAAAATCAAGCTTGCAAGAAAGTTTCCTTTGACTTGTTCTCGTATTGCCAACAGGGAAAGGCTCCTCTTCAAATTTTATTTTTCAGCTTTCCCTTGCGATTTGCACGGCAAGTTCGCAGCTTTAAGAATATGTAACCCAATAAACGAAACAATAGAACGAGTAAATAATGAAAACTATTGATTGTTTAGGCAAATCTTGACAGCTCTTCTTGGCTGGTGCGACATTACTGTGCGATTTAGCGTCATTCTTTTGTTGTTGTTGTTTTTGATTTTGTTTTCTGATCCAATAAGCCTTGGATATTCATTTTACTTACAGTCGAAGGCATGTGCCCTCAAGGATGTGACGTCAATGCTGATTGCGTTTTGGTGGATGACAAAAGTCAGTGTATATGTAGAAGAGGATACAGAGGAAATGGAATTACTTGCACAGGTAATAACTTCTCAACTCAATACGCTCTGTATTGAATAGCAATATTGCAAGAGTTCCACAATGACATTTATAACCTCAGTGTGTAAGTGTGGCTTGGTTGGTTAGTGTGCTGCTTGCTAAGCAAGAGGTCCATCTACATAGGTTGACTAGTGTGCTGCCATGCCTGCTAAGCAAGGAGGTTCATGTTTTGATCCTTATTGACCTCACGCGCTTGATTTAAGGAGCAAATTTGGCTTGTTTGGCCATTGTTCTGCCTGCCATGCAAGAGATTCATGTTTTGATCCTCAGTAACTTCACACATTTGATTCAAGAAGCAAACGTTTCTTTTTTGGTTAAAAAGAGGCTCAAAAGTTTACTTTCATTGATGCACCGACACTAATGGAGAAAATAGAGCAAATATTAACCAACATCTATTAGTTTATCGAAACATAAATATCGATTTTTTAATATGTAGATATCGACGAATGTACTGGTGAGAATGATTGCCATCCCGATGCGTTATGCACTAATATAGATGGTTCATTCGTTTGCCGATGCATGAAGGGTTACACTGGAAACGGAAAGACTTGTACAGGTATTTGAGTGCTTTTCCCCTACCCCTTCGCTTCCCTTTCCACAACCCACACCTCCACCTCGACTGAAATTTAAGGAATGGATCATAAGAAGCGTGCGTCCATCGAGTTATGGATGCACGCGGGAGGTTGCTAAGCACGAAGAAAAGCGTAAGAATTGCACGACGCGAAGCGGAGTGCAACTCTAGCTTTTTTGATCCTCAGTAACTTCACACATTTGATTCAAGAAGCAAACGTTTCTTTTTTGGTTAAAAAGAGGCTCAAACGTTTACTTTCATTGATGCACCGACACTAATGGAGAAAATAGAGCAAATATTAACCAACATCTATTAGTTTATCGAAACATAAATATCGATTTTTTAATATGTAGATATCGACGAATGTACTGGTGAGAATGATTGCCATCCCGATGCGTTATGCACTAACATAGATGGTTCATTCGTTTGCCGATGCATGAAGGGTTACACTGGAAACGGAAAGGCTTGTACAGGTATTTGAGTGCTTTTCCCCTACCCCTTCGCTTCCCTTTCCACAACCCACACCTCCACCTCGACTGAAATTTAAGGAATGGATCATAAGAAGCGTGCGTCCATCGAGTTATGGATGCACGCGGGAGGTTGCTAAGCACGAAGAAAAGCGTAAGAATTGCACGACGCGAAGCGGAGTGCAACTCTAGCTTTTTTGAGTGCTTAAGCAACCTCCCAAGTGCATCCATAACTCGATGGACGCACGCTTCTTATGATCCATTGCTTTTATAATATAGTCAAGTCAACAAAGAGGAAATGAATACAAAATATTGACTTAATTTGTTGATCATGCCCTAAGTTCTCCTTACGCATGAATCCTTGCGTGAATGAAATTCACAAAGGCGCCAAAAAACAGAAAAACAGTTGAAAATGACAGATTTACACTGAAGACTGTTGTGACTAAAATAATGGCAAAAATTTAGCTTACAAGTGAACCAAAAATGTCCAAAACTACGGAGAGAGTGATTTTCAACTGTAAACCAAGCACATTTCAAATGTTAGCACATCTTAGTACAGTAATGCCCAAAAAAATCAAAGAAAAACACAGTGGCTGTCTTTGTTGTTGTTGGCGATGTTCAAGTTTGTTATCGTACAATGACTTGGCAATGGAAAGTTTCTTGTACACGGATCAAAACTAACTGACTGAACTGGATTAACTTTCTCTGGGTAGTATGCTTTGTCGGCTTTCACTCCCTTGTAGAGCTTTAGAAAGGACTTCACTGCAGTTGTGAAGCTGCGAAGGAGACGGTGAGCGTAATATTTATAGTTTATTGCTTTGGAAATACTTTTGTTGAATAAATACACGATAAAAATATTTTTGTATTTGTTTAATCATTGCTAAAAACCCTTTGAATGTAGACACCGACCGATTTGTGGTTTGCTTTGTCTTTTTGGAGTGACGCTCTAACACAATCTTGTCCAGCTCACTGTTTGAAAATAAATCTTAATTTTTTATTACTAGGCTGATCAAATAACAACTCTATGCTAAATGTCGGAGACTGATGAGTATTTTCGCTAGTTTTTTCAATAATTTTCAGTTATCTTTTCTAGATAAATTGTCAGCAAAAAGATACAAAAAGGTTTTTTTTTTTCGCCGAAGCAAATAAAGCTGACGTGAGCGTGCAACCCATGGGCAAATGGTTCATGCTTTTCAACCAATCAGATCGCGCGGATTTACTTGACTATATTATAAAGAAAATTGGATGTTGAAATGTTGTGCGTTGCTAATGTGTCGGCTGTTACCAGTGTCGTATGTGAGTAGACTTCTTCGATGTTTCTCCCTTGTGCTTCCAAGTTTTTTTCTTCGGAGTCTCCGGTTTTTTCAACCTCCTCAAAATTGGACTGTTAGGCTTGCAGGGGCGGATCCAGGAAGTTGTTCAGGGAGGGGTCAAAAGCACAAAGTTAACCCAGGGAGGGGTGCACTGCACAAAGTTAACCCAGGGAGGGGTGCACTGCACAAAGTTAACCCAGGGAGGGGTGCACCCCTTAGAATCAAAGGGGAAAAACATTATTTTGCATTGGTTATCTTCAAGGTAGGGGCACAGAGTTGAGCCAGGGTAGGGTGCGCACCCGCTGCAACCCTCCCTTGGATCCCCCACTGGGATTGTCTTCTCTGCCCTGGAGTATTAAATGCCTTTGTATTAAGTTCCAGTTTCTTTATCTTTTGGGGATAAATTGACCCTAGTTAATTTCTTTCAGATCTTGATGAATGTTTGGATGGTACGCATGTATGTACACGCAATGCGCTCTGCACGAATACTAAAGGTTCTTTTGTGTGTCGTTGTCTGAAGGGCTTCAAAAGAAATGGAAAGATCTGCGAAGGTTATTATTTTGACTCCACATTCTTACCTGTTGTGTGTTTCGTCCGGAAATAGGACGTTTACATGATGGCGCCACTTGACTCTCACAACCAAAATGCTTCGCGAATTTTCTTTCTTATTTAAATTTGCATCATTTCCTCATGAGAATAGCAAGACAATTCGTGTTAATTGACTGAACAAAAGAAAGTGTGCAAGGGCAGTGTGGTAGAAAAGGGCAATGATGCCATCGTGCAAACGTGCTATCCATACATTTGTTGGTACATTTTGGAGTTTTTGAATTGTTGTATCTTGATCAGTAGTAAACCGATTAACACCATATATAGGTTAGTGTGCTCTTTCTTACTATGTGGCTTCTGTGCCGATTATCGCACTCGTACCCAGTCCCTTCCAATATGAAATCAGGCAATGGCCAGTTGTTGGTTTCTCACTTGCTTGATGGCTATTTGCGTGCGTGCTTACCTACGTGCTTGCTCTCTGGCTCGCTCGCTCGCTTCTTTCCTGTCTTTATTTCTTTCATTTTCTTCTTTCCTTTTACTCCATTTATATGCTCTTCTAGCAATAAACTAAAACATTTTATTCTCAGATGTAAACGAGTGCGATTTTGACGTTTGTGATAAAAATGCATTGTGCACCAACACGAATGGTTCTTACGTCTGTCACTGTAGAAAAGGCTTTGAAGGAAACGGACAATTATGTACAGGTATTTATTTTGTCCCGTAATAATGAATGCCACGATTACTAAATTCTTTTTTTTAAATTATCCTCGGACTAGCCTTTCCAAGGTTTCCAAACTTTAACGAATAGGATGCGTGCTGAATATTGGGGATGTTTCAGGGGGCTAGTTTCCCGAGTATGGCGAAAAACTTTTTCAAACACGTTACCAGTTTTCTGCGCAATAACTGCACACATGATCCGTTTGGTGTCCACCAAGAAACGACTAGTTTGAAGGAAATGTAGCCGATTTAGTTTTGAAATTACCTGAAAAATCTGGATCCCTTTCTTAAATTCACCCACTGAGACCAATATAACGAACCTCGCATGTATTTTATATTATTTTTGTATTTTATTTTATTGGTATATTTGTATTGTCTGCTTTTTACCACAAGACGTGGCTCGGCCGTTCACCATTCACCACCTTTATTTTAACGTTTTCCCAGACAAAGATGAATGCGTTCTTGAAGATCATGATTGTTCCGAGCTAGCTGATTGTATCAATACAGAAGGCTCGTTTGCCTGCCAGTGTATTGCTGGATACGAAGGCAATGGCAGGAACTGTACAGGTACAACTTGTTGCTAGAAGCAGATTTTAATTTCGTGTTACAGGAGGGAATCGAAGATATCCTGCAAAACAGTACTTCCAATCGGTTCCACAGAAATCAAACATTGTAGTCTATCCGCCACATTATTGTGCTATAAAGAGGGGGGGGGGGGGGGTGGGGAGTTGTATTTCAATGACGTAGCAGTCGTGTTGGAATTCAGGAAAAACGTTGCAATTGAGTAAAATATGTCACACCATGTCTTAATGCAATGTATTTGGCACAAGATTTTCTACACCAAAATTTATATCGTTTTAGCCCTCATGATCACACCCTCTATTATGTACTAGCAAAATTGCAATCAATATTTGCACCCTAATTGTGTTGGGATGCCTAAAGAAGCCTTCCTTCCTTTTTTACAGTTTTGGTTTTTTTTTGGATTTTTCAGAAAGATTTTAATAGTTTCTTTTACAGTTTCCTTCTTCATATAGGGTAACCGTGCCTGTGCATCGAAACGAGGACGGCGCTGACCTTGCAGTGATAGTAACCTAACAGCTTGGACAATTATTCACATGTCTATATTATTGCAGCATCATAGTAGGGTCACCGCCGTCCTTGCATCGATGCACAAACACGATTACCTTCGAAAATGAAAAAAGGGAGCTATTGCAAGGGAGAACTATCGTAAGAGATGGTCTGAAATGGATAGAATAGTTTGTCCAAAGCACAGCGACAAAGACTACAATGTAATGACAATTCTCCTTTCCAGATGTGAATGAATGTGAAAGAGGAACGCACAACTGTAACGAAAATGCATTATGCTCAAATAAGGAAGGTTCATATATTTGCCAATGCTTGTCTGGTTTCATTGGTGATGGAATAACTTGCGTTGGTGGGTACTAATGTGAAAATGATAACATAAATGGATATTTTTTCATATTCGTCTCATTTTTTCAGTAGCATTTTCGTTTTCTGTTCAGTACAACCAGTAGTAAACGGTCACCCTCTCTTTAGCGGTCTCCAAACAAATGTAGAGCTACCCCGCAGATATGTCATTATTAAACCGTCATCATCATCATAATAATAATAATCATCATCATCATCATCACCATCATCATTATCATCATAATATTCCTTATCATCAATATCATCATTATCATCATCGCCATCATCATTGTCATCATTATTATCATCATCATCACCATCATCATTATCATCATCATCATTACTTAATTTCGACAGTATATGTTTTACATTTCCAATTTTTGTTAGTTGTTCCAACTAATTATTCATTTCCCTACTAAAGACATGATGACCACGTGTCTGCCAGAGTGCGGCGAAGATGCCGTGTGCCAACTTCAAGATGGTCGTCCACAATGTGTCTGTAAACAAGGATTTCAAGGTCCTACATGTATCGGTATGTATGCGCTCTCTCTCTCTCTTTTTCGCCTTCCTTCCCCTCTTTCTTCCTTCCTTCCTTTCTTTTTTAATCAATCAATTTATTATTACTAAATACCATTTACAGATATAATATATAAGTGCTATAATAATAATTATTGATATATACAATGTGATAGTTATATATACAAATATAAAATGAATTGACATATATATATATATATATAGTAAAGATTGGATTAAAGACGAGACATGTTCACTGTAACTCCGAGTTTCGTGCTTACGCACTCATCAGACAGACTTTTTCTTTATTTACCCATATTCTGGCAATACAGTGAATATCGATATATAAAAGAAAATACAGATGTCATCGGCTGACCAAGGTCAGCTAGACGGCATTGTACCCAGTAATAATATAATAGTCAAAAAGAAGGTGTATATGTAAATGGAGAGGCAGTAAACAAAAAGAAGCCGCAAGTCCTTCCTTCCTTCCTTCCTTCCTTCCTTCCTTCCTTCCTTCCTTCCTTCCTTCCTTCCTTCCTTCCTTCCTTCCTTCCTTCCTTCCTTCCTTTCTTTCTTCCTTCCCTTCAACCTCCTTTTTCGTTTCAGACATTGATGAGTGTGCGAATAGAGACAACGACTGCAGTCCTAATGCTCTTTGTACTAACATTCCTGGTTCGTATGTCTGTCGATGTTTACGTGGATTCACTGGAGACGGCAAAAAATGCGTTGGTAAGACAGTTTTCATGGTTAATAAAGTAAACACTTAATTTTAGAGAACGACAGTAATCTATACGAGTCAGTGTGTAGAATGAAATTGGTTCACGAAAGGAGATATTTCACTTTTCTATCCGAATAGACGCAATGTCCGTGTGTCTGCCAGAGTGTGATGAAAATGCCGAGTGCAAGCTCCAAGATGGTCGTCCACAATGTGTCTGTAAACAAGGCTATCAAGGGCCATCGTGTACGGGTACGTTTTTCCAACTTCGCCTATATAATATAAGAACTACAACGAAACACCCAACAACAATGTCAACGAAAACTTGGACAACAACCACCACCAAGCTATGTTTGTTTTTAATATGTGATTTCTCTTCTTTTCTGTCCCCTTTTACAGACATTGATGAGTGTACGAATGGAGACAACGACTGTAGTCCTAATGCTCTTTGTACTAACGTTCCTGGTTCGTTTGTCTGTCGATGTTTACGTGGATTCACTGGAGACGGCAAAAAATGTGTTGGTGAGAAATTAAACCATAATGTCCCTTTTGTTTGCATGGTGCACCTTGATCATTTGTTTCGATTTTTATCTTGTATAGACAAGTCTGGATGTGATTTCGACTGCGGAGAAAATGCAAAATGCATCAACGCTTCAAGCACTGATGATATTGGGGATGAACCTGGTGTTTTCATCTGTAAATGTAACGACGGTTTCGAAGGAAATGGCTTGCAATGCACAGGTATGACGTAACAGTGTCCACAGCTATGACGTAAGATGGTCACAGATATGACGTAAGTGGGTCCACAGGTATGACGTAAGAGGGTCACAGCTATGACGTAAGAGGGTCCACAGCTATGACGTAAGTGGGTCCACAGGTATTACGTAAGAGGGTCCTGTCACTGGGAATGAGATTCACGAACAATCAAAAAAATCAAAAATGGAAATGGCATTGAGATTTGAGCAAAAAATAAGACTGGACTTTGGGATTTGGTCTAAATTGGGGCTTGGAAATGGGGTTAGGACCCACCTTCAGGACCCCCACGTAATGTTTTTTGCCCAAATATTGCTTTTGTAAACACATTTCTACCTACGGTGTACTGGATTTCCACTTTCTTTCTGGATTTCCACTATAGGAGTGTATGAGTTTCTCATTCTGTGTTTTTTTTTCTTATGTGTTTCCCATTTTTTGCATTGATTTTTTCAGATATAAACGAATGCGATAAAGGGCTTCACTTGTGTCATGTAAATGCTCTCTGCACCAACACCGATGGAAGTTATGTGTGCCGTTGTGTGAAGGGATTTGTTGGAGACGGCAGATCATGTATTGGTTAGTATTTCGATAAGAGTTGGCCCAGTGTTGTCCCATTTCAGACCACGTGGTCATTCCCTTGAGTATTGTACAAGCAATAGACCTATTCATCTTGGCTCAATATTGTCTCATTTCAGACCACATTACCTTTCCCTTGAGTATTGTATTAGCAATAGATCCTTTCATCTTGGCTCAATGTTATCCCATTCCAGACCACATGACCATTCCTTTGAGTAACTATTAATGTAATGAAGTTAATGTGTTCGATATTTTCTCATAAAGATGTGGACGAATGCAAGATCAAAGAATTCAAATGTAATGAGAACGAAGTTTGTGTAAACACCCAGGGCTCATACAAGTGCGCATGTGATAATGGCTACAAACTAAGCGATGATGGAACTTGCATAGGTAAAAGTAAGATTCATCTATTCATTCACTCATACATCCATCCATCCATCCATCCATCCATTCATTTATTCATTCAATGAACTTCCTTCGCTTTTTACACCCAACGCATTTAATCAATCACGCACTCTCTCATCGCGTATTCTTCTTAATATTAACAGACATTAACGAATGCAAAGATGATTCTCATGACTGCCACGTGAATGCTCTTTGTACCAATACCATTGGCTCGCACATTTGCCGATGTATGCGCGGTTTCTTTGGAGACGGACGAAAATGTATTGGTAAGATTTATATGAAAATATTTCTTAAGCAATCTAAACATTTTAATAGAGTTGATTAAACCAACAATTCACACAAAGGAAGGAAACTAAGTAAAAACAAAACATTGACAAACGCGTAGTTAGCGTAGCCAGGTAGACAGTCAAAGAGACTAACTGACTGACTGACAAGCACATAGATCAAATTACAGACAGAAAGAAACTTAGAACCCAACGAAAACGATGAATTTAACTGAGATTATGTTCGATAGATGTGGACGAATGTTCTTCTATCAACAATTGTGACATCAACGCTGTTTGCACCAACACTGAAGGTTCTTATCGATGTACTTGTGAAGATGGATTCACAGGCGATGGAAGAGCTTGCACAGGTAGGAATCATTGCGTAATCACACCCAAATTCAATGCATACAAATTTACTTATTACCCCGCATATCCAGTATTACTTCATCTCAAATCACACCAGTGAAACACAACGCCCCATCCCACACCACTTTACTGACCCCCAACACAATCACAACCCACTTGAAACCATAACTTCTATTCACACACCATTTGCTTGCAGATGTAATGATGATAATATTAATCAATATTATTAATATTTCTTTGATCAATCTTTTTTTGTTTTGTTTTATTTTGTCAGAAATCCTAACACCCTGCAAACCCGGTTGTGCTGAAAATGAAAATTGCGTCAATGTAAACAATGTGTTCCAATGTCTATGTAAGGAAGGTTATGATAAGAAGAATGGGAAATGTCAAGGTAAGGCCGTCTGAAACACAGAGTTATCCCAACTACTATGGGTATTTGATGAGGGAGGGTGATGTAGAAGCATGTCATAGACCAATGTATGGGTTTCCAAGACAGTAGGGACATTCTGTTCATTGGAGATTTCATTTGAAACATTGTCAGTAAAGTCAACTCATCCACAGGGAATACAGACTTTGAAGACGCGAAGCCCAAAAGTTGAAGTTGTTTACACTTCCGGTTGACATTGTTTACACTTCCGGTTGACGTTGTTGTTAGATTTTGAAAAATCCCTAATGTTATAGCGAGGCCGGGGAAAAAGACGACAGGAGGAGGGGGGGGGGGAGGGTGGGGATAAAAGGAGCTACAGAAGAAAAAATTACTTGTAGTAGGTTTAGATGTTGACAACGAACGCCCTACTCGTAGAACAAAGAAATAAAGACGGATAGCAGCCCTTTAGATATCTATCATGCCAAGCCCAATAAACCACTAAAGAGATTGAAATACGGTTTGTAATTGTTGTTTGTAACAGAGCAGAATGGAATCTTCATTTTCGTTTCTTCATAAAACGTTTTTTAAAATTGAAAATTGCCTATAATGCACCCGATATATCGATAAGTCGACATTCATTTAATTTACAGAATAAAAAAGCGTTGTATATATACATATATATATCTATATACATACACACACTCAATTGAATCGTTGTCGGATTCAGAAAAAAAGAACATAGAGGCTGAGACCGAAATGGTAAATGGGAAGTACTTTAATTAGATGCTTGCTGTGAAGGGCGACACGTGGCATCATCCAATGTTTTTAATACGCGTTTGGCATTCTAAACCGACTGCATGGATGGCACAAATGAATAAATTATAATATAATTATGTCATTTCCCATGTGCAATTTCGGTCTCAGCTTCTATGTTCTATGTTTCTGAACCCGACAACGATTCTTCAATTGCGTGTGTGTGTGTATATATATATATATATGCACTTTTCTTCCTAATCTAGTTCTACTAGTGTGTTTTCATACCTAACGATAAAATGCTTAACGTTGTCCAATAATTGTTTGATGTCAACCAACAGATATCGATGAATGTGCTGACCGGAAATTAAATGACTGTGATCCAAAGGCCACATGCAAGAACACTGGTGGAAGCTTCGTCTGTAAATGCATTACAGGCTACATCGGTGATGGAAAACTTTGCTCTGGTAAAAGATTTCGTTTCTCGTTTTTGAAAATAACTGTTGAAGCCTTCTGTAGGTTTTTACTGCAAACAGTGTAAAGGTCCATAACCTTGCCTTTGTCCAATAAATAATAATAATATTAATATAAATAATGGAAAGTTCTTACATAGCGCATTTATACAACGTCTCAATGCGCTTGGCACCAGTGGAGGACTAAGGCGCTATTAGAGGCCGTGCAGGTTACAGTCATAAGTGATTTCTTAGTACATATTTAGTGTTATGTCTCAAGACAGGGATAGGCTGTTGAATTGGAAGACAATCCCCTACTCGAGAATGATTCAACAGTTTCTTTTATGTCACCCATTTTACTGCAGGTTAGGAAGGGTTGGGAAACAGGGACTACCGTCCTTGTCCGAGAAGAGTTGAAGGTCTAGCCATTGCAGTTATTTTAAGACCCTGAGTGAACCACGACCTCCTGCACAACAGACCGACGCTCTTACCAACTGAGCTAACCGGGTGGCGGTTGCCCAGGGGTGCCAAAGCAACTGATGCTTTGACTAAAATTTTTAACAGATTTGCTCCATTTTTACTGTTCTTTGATGATCACTTCCAAGCTATATGGAAACAAGGCCTTTGCTATTATTTTTGCATCAAATTGGCTTTCTTTAGGAATCTAAAAATCTAGGAAAACAGGAATCTTTAGTCTCCTACACAGCCGCAATTAGAGCAGTTTCGTATGACTGTGAAAATAACGGTGTCGTATGCCTGCCTTGCCGCAACCTTGATGTTTTATAGAAATTTGATTGGGGGGTTTTCTCTTTCGCAATGTGATTGGTCTGGCAGTGCGGTTTCATTAGCGTGACGGTGTTCGTGCCGTGTTTTGGGCAGTTGATTGGACGGAGAGTAAATTCTAGTGCAATGTGATTGGTCTGGGGGATGCCTTACCGTTTCACGACGGTGTTCGTACCGTGCGCTTTTCACAGTCATACGAAAATTGGTTTAGTATCGTCACGCAACATTCACTCCCCGAAGTAGAGGAGATAATATGGACCGCGTGGAGAGAGCGTTGCGTGACGACACTGATAGCGGCTTCGTAGGATCATCTTATTAAGAATATTAATATATATATCCGTTAATTTTCTTGAAACAGACAAAAATGAGTGTTTTGAAGGGGAAGACGATTGTGATCTCAATGCTGATTGTGTTAACACCGAGGGATCCTACACTTGTAAATGCATGAAGGGTTTCACTGGAGATGGCCGGCGCTGCACAGGTATTTCACAACAAGAATGAGTGAATGATTGATTAAAACAAGGAAATCAAGAAATGATAGATTGATGAATGAATGAATTAAGAAATTCATTAACAAATTAATTCCTTGATTAAATGTATATGGAAATGAATAAATGAGGGAATAAAAGGAGGGCCGGATACAAAGGGATACAATAATTGGTTGAAGACTTGTTGAAAACTGTATTGCTTTTCATACAGAAATCATATCGACAACACCAAAGACAACAGATGCACTTGGTACTACTGTTAAGTCAACGACTGCTGAAGTAGTAACTGCAAAACCAACCACTGCTGAAGTGGTAACTGGAAAACCAACAACTGCAAAAGAAGTAACTGCAAAACCAACCACTGGTGAAGTAGTAACTGGCAAACCAACCACTGCTGAAGTGGTAACTGGAAAACCAACAACTGCAAAAGAAGTAACTGCAAAACCAACCACTGGTGAAGTAGTAACTGGAAAACCAACCACTGCCAAAGAAGTAACTGCAAAACCAACAACTGCTGAAGTAGTAACTGGGAAACCAACCACTGCCAAAGAAGTAACTGGAAAACCAACCACTGTTGAAGTAGTAACTGGAAAACCAACCACTGTTGAAGTAGTAACTGGAAATCAAACCACTACTGAAGTAGCAACTGGAAAACCAACCACTGTTGAAGTAGTAACTGGAAATCAAACCACTACTGAAGTAGCAACTGGAAAACCAACTACTGCTGAAGTATTAACTGTAACACCAACCGCCACTGCTGAAGTAGTAACTGGAAAACCAACCACCACTGCTGAAGTATTAACTGTAACACCAACCGCCACTGCTGAAGTAGTAACTGGAACACCAACCCCCACTGCTGAAGTAGTAACTGGAAAACCAACCACCACTGCTGAAGTAGTAACTGGAACACCAACTACTGCTGAAGTAGTAACTGGAAAACCAACCACTGGTAGTGTAGTAACTGGAAAATCGACCACGGTTGAGAAAATAACCGAAAGACCAAAGACTGATTTACCTCAGGAAAAGATCACAACAACTGGTACTCCAGCTACTACACAGAAAACCACCGAGATGCGCACTGTTTTCACCCCCAAAACTTCTGTTCCTGTGGATGAATGCAGGGCTGGAATTGCTCATTGTGGAGATAATTCACACTGTATAGACACTGAGGAAGGCTATCGCTGTGAATGTAACAATGGTTATCGTGGTGATGGCATAATTTGTAAAGGCAAGTGTGAATTAGGAAATACTGTTACTGTCGCTTTTTTTCAGTGGGTTATTATTAGTCTACTGGTTTATATATATATATATTTTTTTTTTTCATGTGTCCGTACACATTTCCATCAATGCCATTTGTCGTTTTCTTTTCGTTTCTTTTTTGGTTCCTTTTTGCGTTTGTTTTTATTTTTTTCTTGCATCGTTTTTTAGTTTGTTGTTGTTATACTTATCGTTACTTTTCCCTTTTCTCCGGTTGTTGCTTTTACTAGTTTTCGATGTTTTCGTGTCTGTTTACCACTTTATATTAATCACAAGGATCCATGAATGAAATTCGTTGGTAATTTTTTGCAAATTAAACATCACTTTTGATCGCTTTGTTTATAATAGTGAAAAGCTTTATATTTCTACTCTGTAACTGATTGAATCGGAATAATGTAATTAACAAATCTGGAATTGCTTGACTTTGCCGTATATATACTTAAGAAAAACGTTTCTTACTTGGTGTTGCAAGGCACCAAAGTAGCTCTTTCTGTCTAGTTCCCATCTGGTCGTTAGTCGCCAGAAAAACTTTTTAAAATATCATAATTATTTGTTAAGAAGATATAACTAGCTAAAAACTAGTGTGAGCTGCGTCGGTGTTTCTAATGATACAGTAATGATAAACCGTTTCGGACGCTAGTCCCTCGTCGGAGTAGAAACGTCAGTAAGTTTTTTCATCTTTTCACGGTGTATAGTTTACGTTTTTATCATATTTACTGTATAATTATTTGTTAATAGATGTGGACGAATGCGAGGAAAATCTCGATTACCGTTGTAATGGGAACGCTGTTTGCATCAACACTGAAGGATCTTACGCATGTGAATGTCGTCCTGGATATGAAGGAGATGGCGAGTACTGCGAAGGTAAAATGTTTAACATATGTCCATAGAAAATCTGAAAATGAACCTCTTATATTTTCAGATTGAGATAACAAGTTATTCCGGGATGAAAAGTTTTTCATTTGCCTTGATAATCAAACTGGTTAAGCACTAAGGGACGTGGGTAGACCTATTGGGCGTAGTATTTTCAGATTTCAATAAACCATGTCAAGAGAAAATAAACTAGTTTATATTCTCTTGACCACGTGTCATTTTCTTGAAAATAAGATTCTTTGTTTGAGGTGATCCATATTCTTGTGTCTCCTCATGCCCAACTGTTAAACAAAGAAATTATACTCTAGGGAATGACACGTGGTTTGTAATGGGAAACATCACACCCAAGGTAGAGGTCTGATCTATACAAGCAGTATTCTTCTAAAAGGCTTTCGTCAACAACAAAAACATATATCGTCCCATGATTCTCCAGAATAAACCTTATTCGTGGTGTGACAAGTTTTCCCAATTCAGTGTGACAAACCTCTGGGGGATTGAAGAGCTATTGTTTTGCAAATCGTCGGGATAAAGTTATTCCTTTCATATCCTTGGGATACTGATGCATTTTTTTGAAGGGTAAAAACAAGTGAAAATTAACCCTCTGGAGGTTTGTCACGAATATCATTCACGATAAAGAAAACATTTAAAATAATTTTACAAAACGAAATTTCTTTGCAACATTGATTGAGAAAACAAATTTTGTATTGCTTTTCAGCGGAGGGGATCCTTGGATACTTCAATGTAACACGTAAGAACTGATATATCTTTATAACATGATCGCACTGTTGGGCAGAAGCGAACGAAGTATACCTAAATCCTGCCAAGGGCATTGATATTTTTCTCTTATTCTCTCTACTTCATTGTATACACACCGAACGCATAATTTATTACTACTTTACGAAGTATACCTACAGCCTGGTTTTCACTAGCGACGGAAGCAGAAGCGGAAGCAGAAGCAGAAGCGTAAGACGTCTTATGTTCCTGTGAAAATCAAAAAACGGAGACGTAAGCAGAAGCAGAACATCGACGGAAGCATAAGCAGAAGGAACGGAAGGTTTCCTTTTTCTTATGCTTATGCTTCTGCTTCCGTCCTTATGTCGCTAGTGAAAACCAGATTCTTATGCTTCCGTCGCTAACATACAGAAGCACAAGGTGGTAAGCCAATCAAATTCTCGTACTCAGTCCCCTGCACGGGAAACTTCCTATTGTTTCTCTTATGCTTCCGTCACATTCATTTACACTAGAACATAACGATCTTATGCTTATGCTTATGCCCATGCTTATGCTTCTGCTTCCGTCGCCTATGTCGCTATAAAAACCAGCCTTAAGCGTCGTTTGAAAATGTGTTGCACGCACAACAGTACGTAGTACGTGCACCTTGATTTTCCTCCTAAACTTGCAGCGTAGTAAGAAACAAGTAGCACCATTTTGTTGCCCTTAGTTCCACACGAAAACGTTGCAACGAAATGATTAATTATATTTTGGTAAATGTCTTATTAAGTTAAGGGGTTCGGAAGAACGTTACTGGATACTTAGAGCAGTAGTTCGTTGACTGTGAAAAGCTATTGACTGGCAGGGTTTTTCTGGCGCAAGATGATTGGTCGATCTGGCAGTGGCGTGGCCTTGACAATGAAGGTATCCGCGCCGTGTACGTGCAGACCTCGTCACGACCTTGTTTATATCGTAAGCTTTTCACGATCATACGAAAACTGCTCCGATGATTATTCACTGACAGAAAAAAGCCTAAGGCGTAGTTCGTAAAACTTATCGCAAAAAACGTAGAATTATTTAATAGAAATTAAGCTATGAAACGAAGTTATCTATATTGTTTGTAGTTCAACCTTATTGGCCTCCTTTCCTTCAATAGATATCAACAACAACATTGCTATTGGTTGTGGCAAGAAAGAGATGATGATTATTGTGCGTCAGATGTTCTTTATGGGTATGCAACGAGAAGACTTAAACTTAATCGATCCCAAATGCAAGCCCAAGCAAAATGGCACTCACTTTATCTTCTCTACGGGTCTAACGGAGTGCGGCACAGAAATGACCCAGACACCTCATGCCTTCGTCTACAAGAACGTCATACGCGAGAGACCACCGAATCCTAACAGCATGATTACTCGATTACATGACATCAAAGTACCTTTCCGATGTTTCTACACAAGACGAGGTGCCACTTCTGCTCTTGCTCTTGAGCCGAGTCGAAAAGTTATCCGAGCCAACGCCAGTGACACGGGAATGTTTGCATTGAATATGGCTGTCTTCAAGGACTTTAGTTACTCCGTACCTTACCCAGAACAGGATTTTCCAATTCCAGTGATGGTTAATCGAAGGATTTACTTCCAGCTAAGCGTGCAGTCAATGGACAACAGACTTGCTGTGACAGCTGATCGGTGTCACGCAACGCCTGATCCTAATCGTAACAATAGGATTCAATACGATCTGATACGTAATGGGTATGATATGCGATATCTCATTTTCTTTACCTTCCGCTCCCTCTCTCTCTCTTACTTCCTTACTTCTTCCTTTGCTTCTTTTTTCCTCCTCCCTTTTGACAATTCATTCAGCCCCGATTCATCCATCCAACTATCCACTCAGCCCATCCATTTATCCCATTCATTCATCCATCCATCAATCCCATTTATCCATCCATCAATCCCATTCATCCATCTATCCATCCTTTCTATCCATCCATCCCATTTATCCATCAATATTAATCCCATTCATCCATCCCATCCATCTATCTCACCTATCCCATTCATTCATCCCATACATCTCAGCCATCCCATCCATCTTCTTCACTTGCACAGCTTTATATCTCAGCATTCAATTAAGTTAATTATGCTTATTCAGTATAATTCCAATTCATGGTATGATTTCTTCAATTTTTCTCAGCTGCCCTGTCGATCGAACAATCATCTACCACAAAACAGACCTGAAACAAGTCCATCGATTCAGCCTCAAAGCCTTCCAGTTCGTCAATGTCAAGGATCCTACCTATGCCTACATTCATTGCACAGTTGTAGTATGCAATGTGTCTGATTCCAATTCTCTTTGTAATAAAGACTGTAAGATTGATTCTCAAGCTCGGAGACATAGACGGTCTGTCAGTTATAGTCGTCCTGTCCACGTTGATGTTTTATCTCAAGGTCCTATGATCAAACCTGAACCAAGAAACACTAAGGGTATGGATATCTTGGATGAGTCCCCTTCACAGTTCCCTGCGCCATCTTGAAAGGTAGCCGTGCCTTTGTATCGAAGCGAGACGAACGGTGAGCTTGCAATGATAGAGACATGCGAATAATTGTCCAAGGTGTTTAAAAGGTCTCTATCATTGCAAGCTCACCGTTCGTCTTGCTTCAATGCAAAGGCAGGGCTACCTTCCAAGATGGCGCAGGAAACTGTGAAGGGGACTATTGTTGTCGTTATAAAAGTTTTATCACTTTTTCTTCTTCACCATAGCAGTCACTTGATAAGTTCATGTGATTGCTTCCCACTCCCCTCCCCCCCCCCCCCCCCCCCCCATTCCCAACACGGCACAATTCTGGCTACGCCTCTGTGTACTAGATACATTCTGACTGCTTCTATCGTTGATCCACAGATCTTCTACCATCCTTTCTTGCTATCGTTACAACCCTGGCTATCATAGGCTTCGCTATCCTCATAGCCGCAGTTATCATCCTACGAAAAAAGACCCAACGTCAAACGGACCAAGAACATCAACACCAGCATCACGAAACAGTCCAGGGTAAACATATAGCTGCAAGTGTTTAACAAAGGGTTTACTCTTTCTTATATTTGCAAGTACAGTTAAACTGGGGAATGATGAAATAAAGCGATTTTAATTAACCCGTGAAAAAAAAAAATAACTATTTACTTAGTACTATTTTTAACGGGTTAAATATAATCACTCAATTGGAGATTGAGCTAATTATGCTAATTATGCTAATTATGCTATGAGCAATTATTATTTGCATAAAATATTGAATTATTAGAAATTAGAATTTTTACAAGAAAAAGCCTATCATGTTCGGTTACACTGACAAACTGAGGTAAACGGATTTATCGTTACTCTCAAGTGCGTAAAGCAAGGCTGTGATAATATCGTATAGTATACTCAAGTAATCGGGGTTAGAATTGATAGAAGCTTTCCGCCATTTACTATTTGCTAAATACAGTATGATCTGTCTGTCAATTAATTCCTTTACACTACAACATTCATGGAGGCATGCCAAACAAAAATAGTGTAGAAAACAGTGGTAGAAATGGAATTTGTTTAATTTTTTTAATGCTTTAAAACTGGGATTAAAGGGGCTGGCACTCTAAGATAGGTTGAACTTGGAATGGGAAATAAAATAAGATTTAATCCGAAATGTATTATGTAATCGAAACTAAAAAGATTGACAGACCTACCTGGCCCCTTCATCAGGACCTTGACAATATCGCGTCATCTCTATATAGTACTGTTTAACTAATGAGGAATGTTCCTTCAAAAAGAATACATGGGACAAAAAACAAGTGTGTGTGAAGCGAAGTTCGACTGTATTTCATAAAAACGTCTAAAATTATTATAAGTTGAACATGCTTCTTACTTATCGGCGTCTTTGAACCTGTAGAGGGAGATGTTCCTTGAGGCCAGATATAGGAGAAATATAAGGAAATAATTGTAGAAATGCTCCTATCCTTGGAGAGATATTGGCAGATATAATCAAATATGCATACCACACGACAAAATATAACATAGCACAACACCACACAACACAACACCTAACAACACAGACATAAATACTAAGACTAGTTGTATTGATGTTTTATCAAATTAGTTTGGCTTTTTTGTATATGCTGCCTTTGCTATCAAGAATAAAATAATATTAGATTATATGTGTAGTTTGTGTAATATTTTATACAGTTTAAGTGAATAACTCTTAAATTTCAAATTTTTTTAAGCAGGCAAACTTAACCTGGACATCGACTTGCGAAAGAGAAACAACCAGCACTGTCTATAAAGTTGTTTTTTTTATTATCCGATCTTTCCTTTCCAATTATTAATCATTCAACACTCTTAAGTATATATATCTAACAATCGTAGTAATTAATAATAATAATTTCGTATAATATTTTGTAAAATTTATTTATAAATTTAATTTATATGTAGTACAAGGTTATGATGTGGTTGTCATTCCTTTAAATACATCGCATTACTGAGTAGACCATTTTCTCAAGATTGCGTGCGCATCCAAATGTAAAAAACTTCACGTCCCCAATCTCGTACTCAGAGCCTACGTTTCTTCTGGCCTGCGGCGAAGATCGAGGGCTCTGGCATAATCCATATTTTTACGCATGCGCAATTTTCGGAAAGTGAGATATAAACGTAACGATGCAAACAAGCAAAGTAAAAATTATATTACGGATTAAAAATCGGGGGGGGGGGGGAGGGAATACTTTTAATTTTTGGTAAGTCATTGAACGCGTGAGCTGTTATACCGGAAGTCTAAGAAATCCTGGCCCCAAAAAATGGATTATGCCAAAGCTTCGTTCTTCAGCGCAGGCCAGAAGAAACGCAGGCTCTGGGTACGAGATTGTATTATCATGTATTGCTATGAAAAACTTTTCGATAAGAATTCATAAGATTGATTATTCTCTTCTTTAAATATAAAACTGGCTTCTCGATTTTACTGAATTTGCATTTTCATTCAGTTTTGTGACCCATCAAGTTGGATGCGCACGCAACCTTGAAAAAGCGAGTTCGTTTGGCGAGGGCATAAAAGCTGTACAAATTTTTTTTTTTTTAGTCATACGGTAATTTCAAAAATATCTTTACTGCTTAGTGTATAGCGAATTATCTACCCTAGTTTCTAGAGGCAGGAAAAAAACATTCAGAGTCGTAAAATAATATCAAATGTGTATGATTGCTCGATTGCATTCATAGTCAGGCGTTATGTAAGAGAGTGAGTTTCACGTCGGATCAGTGTAAGTAGAGGCCTTGACACTGAGATTTCGCTCAACATTATAGCCCTCCTCAGATTTTGTGGAATAAGAGTAGTTTACAAAAAAAATCGTTATATCAACGACTTGAGCCGCCCAAAGCAATTTGCAAGGATTATTTTATTGTAATGTTGAGATGCAAGAACATTGTCCATTCCGAGGTTGAGAAAAACTGTGTCGAGTTAGGACTGTTTTAGAGGACATATTTCCAAGATGGCGTCTACTTCGTCCCCAGAACAGCCCCATAATGCACTGCAATGCCAACTTAACCCAGGCTTTGACTCAACGTTAACAAGGGCAGTTGACTACGAATCGTGTCTCCAAATCCATCAATACAAAAGAACGACAACATTAGTCTCTAGTAGGACGACACATGAAGCAATTCTTTCTCTGTTCAAAGCTCTTTGATTGTAGCACGTCATACAAGATAGGTCATAGGCACACGACACTAAACGGAGTCAAGGTATATTTAGGAATCAATGTATGCCATGGCAGAAAAAGAGTACTAAGAAGTAAGAATCAGGAAGTACCATTACATCAAAAAAGAAGAAAATAAAAACAAAATAATCGTGGATACAAACTGACACATTGTTGTGGAACTTCCACCTACTTGAAACGTGTTAGGCAACAATAAATGTTTATAAATCCTTTTACAGTGAGACAACACTGAGCAAGAGTTTATAGCTACACAAGAATCATCTTTGCTACCTTGATCTAGGTAAAACCATTTCAAGTAAAAATCATCTCATTTAAAGCACCAAAAAGGTCATCCCGATGGCTTTTTACAGTGGAAGGTAGATACATGTACGGTAATCTCGCAGTTCAGTTACGCCTGGTCGCTAGAGACTTGTTTTTCTTGTTCGACGTTTTCTTTTAATTCAGAGTCGCTTTCTTTTACTTCTGTTGTTTTCTCTGCATTTTCTCTAGTATCATCGTTTGTGACTTCTTTGTCTTCAACATTTTCATTTATTTCTTTTTGGGTTGTTATATTTTCAGCATTATCTTCGTTCATGGGCTCTTTACCTTGTTCGACGTTTTCTTTTAATTCAGAGTAGCTTTCTTTTACTTCTGTTATATTCTCTGCATTTTCTCCAGTATCATCGTTTTTGTCTTCAACATTTTCATTTATTTCTTTCGGGGTTGTAATATTTTCAGCATTATCTTCGTTCATGGGCTCTTTACCTTGTTCGACGTTTTCTTTTAATTCAGAGTAGCTTTCTTTTACTTCTGTTATATTCTCTGCATTTTCTCCAGTATCATCGTTTTTGTCTTCAACATTTTCATTTATTTCTTTCGGGGTTGTAATATTTTCAGCATTATCTTCGTTCATGGGCTCTTTACCTTGCTTGACTTTTTCTTTTAATTCAGAGTAGCTTTCTTTTACTTCTGTTATATTCTCTGCATTTTCTCCAGTATCATCGTTTTTGTCTTCAACATTTTCATTTATTTCTTTTTGGGTTGTAATATTTTCAGCATTATCTTCGTTCATGGGCTCTTTACCTTGTTCGACGTTTTCTTTTAATTCAGAGTAGCTTTCTTTTACTTCTGTTATATTCTCTGCATTTTCTCCAGTATCATCGTTTTTGTCTTCAACATTTTCATTTATTCCTTTTTGGGTTGTAATATTGTCAGCATTATCTTCGTTCGTGGGCTCTTTACCTTGTTCGGCGTTTTCTTTTAATTCAGAGTAGCTTCCTTTTACTTCTGTTATATTCTCTGCATTTTCTCCAGTATCATCGTTTTTGTCTTCAACATTTTCATTTATTTCTTTTTGGGTTGTAATATTTTCAGCATTTTCTTCGTTCGTGGGCTCTTTACCTTGTTCGGCGTTTTCTTTTAATTCAGAGTAGCTTTCTTTTGCTTCTGTTATATTCTCTGCAATTGCTCCTGTTTCGTCGTTTGTTGCTAGTATCTGACGTCTTTCTATATCATTCTGGCTTTCGTTCTTTGCATTATCTGTTTCGTTTGTTTTCTCGTTTTGTGTTTCATGGCTTAGTTCACTTTGTGTTTCTTGATTCTCAAACCGTTCGGATTCTTCGACTAGTGAAGCTATTTGCTTCTTCTCAGCTTCTATTTGAGTAGTCAAACTTTCCTTAATCGCTGTTGCAATGTGTTCACCTTTCGTCGTATCCGAAGCCCTCATCTCGTCAACCGCTATAGTAACACAGGAACCTTCACTCGTGGTTTCTTCATCTTTATCACAGTTTTCCTCATGTGTTGTTTCGTTGTCCAAAGTAGAAATGCTTGCTTCAAGAGATAAATTTGTCACATTTTCAATGCTCGGTGCATCCATCTTTGACGTTTGTTCATTTAAAGACACCATATTTTCTGAAGATGAAGTTGGTCCAGCTTTAGTATTTCCCGCAGATTCTGATTGAGTTGGCTCTCCCAGCAATGATTCCCTGTCTGCCAAGTGTGAATTACTTTTTCCTGGTTCAGCTTCCTTTTCTGGACACCCCAGTCCAGCAGCATCCTCAGGTGACTCCAGCCCATAAACAACTCTATTTTCCAGCGGAACAGAAGGAAAGCTACTATTCGTATTGGCAACATTGTTCATATCCTCCTACCGCCCTATCTGTCATTCCAACATTCTGTCCTTTAAGCGACATATTATCTCCATTTCCATCAAATTTATCGAAATTTACATTGCTATCGAAGTCTAAATCTAAGTTACTCGCGGTGAGAGAAGTTTCGTCTTCTGTTGAGGAGTCTGCACCCACACCAGCTTCTCTTTCTTGTAGCTTTGCTATCATTGCTTCCATTCTCTTACTCTTGCGTTTCTCGTGGATGTCATCACTGATCACCTCTAGTGACTTTAAACACGCTGAATAGTTCTCCTTGGCACCAGAAAGACCCAAATGAATCGAGTCAACCCTTAGCTTAAGTTGCTAAAAAAAGAAAAAAGATAAATGACTTCACAAAAATGTACATCAGGCTTTAAAAACACTTTTTTTTCCATTTCGAAACTTTTGGGTTGAGTTTGTTTGTATGAAATACATCCATGCAAGTGCATCTTCTCAATCATTACAATAAACAAAGAAACAATGCTCAAGGGGAAGATTAAATTACACCAATAGACAAATACATATTGACAATCATTTGGTTAGCATTTTACTTAGATATTCTGAAAACATTGCATTCACCTTTGCAATACCCTACTAGTCGTCTAGAAAAGTAGAGGCAATTAATAATGATGAAGATGTTTGGCTGCCCCTCACAGATAAAAATTGTGCATACCTTTTTTTGCACAAGTATTAGAGAATTACATCTAAGGAATTGCCCTAAACCCTTAATAAAAGAAACAAATGTGTTGTAGTAGATAATTTTATAACAGTAGATATGAAAGTTAGTACACTGACATTTCGGACGTTAGTCCTTTGTCTGAGTTTGACTCCGACGAACCTGACTAATGTCCGAAACGTCAGTCTACTAACTTTCATGATTCACTCTTGACGAAGGACAAACATCCGAAATGTCAGTCTAATAACCATCATACTTACGGTGATAAAATTATCTACTATGACACATTTGTTTCAGCTAAAAATCTCTGACGCAGTCCAAGCTACATGCAGTTCCAAAACCTAGTCATTATCTATATTTATCCTTAATGAAAACATTTGCCACAGCATCCAAAAACAATGAAAATTTCATGACAACCCCTACCAAATCTGCATCTGAAGAAACCAAAAACAGCGTTTTTCTCATCTACCCTCGCATAGAAGTACTTAAACCTACATAGGATAATCTACAAAATATCTAGGTCTGATACTTCTTTGGAGACCATGAATCCTTACCCAAAGATGCCGGTCAAATTCCTTTTTCTGTTCAAAATATGGTCTACAAATGAAGAAAACCAAATCAAATTTAGGTTTTGTAACGAAGATTTCTTAGTTTGAAAATGTTTCACTTACTTAGCTTTTGCTACAGGACTTTTCAGCTTCTTGTACAATTGTTTAACTTTTGCCTCCAAGTCTCTGTAAGCAAGTAAATCTTCCTGATGCTTCTTCCAACTGTCTCTTTTCAACTTTTCTGCCTCATTGACCTACATTTGGAAAAATATTTATGAATAAATACAGAATAATAATATTACATTATTGTATTTTTGTGGGAGACTCATCAAGACAAGCATATGAAATCTATTGGGAATCCTGTGGTTTTGCGATGTGGGGGTAAAAAGGTGGAAGAGAAAAGACTGGGATGAGCCACCATTACTCCTCTCTTCTACCTGTTTGTCACAGGAACACCAGTAGAAGTTACCTGCTGCAAAAGAGTTTGAATTGAACCTAATGTTTTCAATGACACAAAAGGTCAAAATAACTAATAATTCAACTCCAAAATTGCTGCAGGAAGAATGTTGGAAGAATGGTTATATGGATCCAAATGTTCAAGCACCGTGGTAATTCTTGATAGCTTATTGACAGGGTTTTGGTAAGCCTGCATAGCTGCTCTTGATAAATCATAATGGGATAGTGTAGTTGGGATTCATAGGGAGAAGAAGAGAATTGGGGACAGCCAAGGGCTGGTGATACCTCTATTGTTGCTTGATTAAGCATTTCTTGTATAGCAGGAATCAAAAGCTCTCTTTGCACCTCCACCAAACACCCTCCTCTCTGCCTCGGAAACTCTGTTTTTAGCTGCAATGTGCATACCAGTAGCCCGCTCAAACTGATTTGTTGACTTTTGAAGCATACTGTGTGACTAAAAAACAAATGGCACAGAAATGAAGAGGTAAGGAAAGGTAAGGTGTTAAATGAAACATAAGAGCAGCGATGGAGCATTTAGCAGCAAAAGTTTTCTTTCAAATACTTGTATCCACAATATATATAATAGAGTAGAGTATATAGGAGAGTGATTGTCTTTCTATCCCCCCCCCCCCCCCAACATCTTCAATTTTAATGCAAACAGAGTCATTCAAACATTCCTCATTGCATATTTTATTCCCAATAGCATTTTTCTATACATATATATTACCTGGCGTAGCTGTCTGTAAGCCTCATAGAATGGCCTGGACTTTTCAACACATTTACCTAGTTTATGAGCCACGCCATTCAACTGGTAAGTTGCACCAGCTAACGTCTGGCGAAATACTGCCCGGGCCTCCTAAAATCATAACAATCAAGCTTGTATAATTGCAGAGTAATAAAACAGTATAGGGGGTGACTCTCTTGAAAAGTGGGTAGGGGGCTGGACGGACCTTTTTGGGTTGAAAATGAGACCTCACGAATCTTTTAGGGTCTCTGGCTTACTTCCGGCTGACTCTGTACCTTTTAGGGTTAGAATTGTTCATTTTGAAAAGTAGCAAACGTCAGAGGAGAATATAATGGTTGGAAATGTTGTCATTTTAAATGTGGTCGTACCTTTTAGGGTCTGAAGTCAGTATCTCAAGTAATTTATGCATACCTTTCAAGATTATTTTAAAACCATCTGTCGAGCCCCCTACCCACTTTTCAAGAGAGTTCCCCCTAAGCATCCTTTGCAGACGTTCTTAGGGTCATCACGCAACATGACAGGCCCTAAGAACCGCTGCGAAGGAAGTAATCCACCCCCCCCAGGATGTGAACTTGGAGTACTGCTAAATATCCAAAGAAGTTAAACATCATTTGGAATTTTTGCATTTAGCATTTAAGCTTGATATAGATCGTATTAGCCTTTAATATTTCTGACTGGGTTTAGAATTTGGTCTCACAAAATATATAAATTATGTATAATAACAATAAAAGACTTACTGCAAACATGAATATAATTCCCTATTATATACAGTATGATGACACAAGTTTAGAGCAAAAACCTTTGTAAATCTTATTATATTGTCCATAACCTTTAAAACTCCTAAGCAAATATACTTATACGTACACAATAAATCAAACACAGTTGCTAAATATTCGTTCCAAAAACTCTAATAAGTTGAAATTCCGCTTGAAGCTATCAAAAATGAGATAAAGCTAAGCTAAATATAAGCTTAAAGCTTTTAAGCTTATATCTACATGTAGGCTTTACTTACGTCAAGCTCTGCTTCCAGATGATTTATGGAATTTGTGGCAGCATTCAGCTTCTCTAACTCATCCTTGACATACAAATTAAGAAACGAGAATCCAAAACAATCGTTAAGAACTAATAACTTTGTGATCAGTAAAAGAAATCAAGCAATCTTGAGTTTTGTGCAACTCCTTCGGGATCGAATGATACCTGTATTCTTGGATCCAGTTCTTCATCGTCGTCGTCATCTGAATAGCTCTCATCACTAACCAAGTTATTCTCACTCATTTGAAAACAAAAATAAACAAAAAAGACAGAAAATTGAAAAGAAGTATGTATTCACTGTCCTAGCTTTGATTCCATAAAATCCAGATTTTGATGTGATGTTCGGTTATGCTCGGCTTGAGCTCGGCTACTCGAGCTTTTTCAAATACTTCGAAGCGACAACTAATCGATTGTTACTTTGGAAACTAAAATAAAATTCTTCCCGTTGAATTCAAAAAATGAGTAATCATTAAATTGGTTTAGAAACAGAATATCCCTTTTTTAATGACTTTGTCAACAATATAAGATCCATAGTGTTAGTCGTATTTTACAATATCGAAGCTTGTTCAAAGGGCAATTATGTCAATCGATATTTTGTCGTTTAGTTTCGTAGCCTCCGCTGGCATTAACGAATGCAGTTGCCAAAATAACAACAAGAAGATGGCGAAAAGTGTTTGATGTGCTTTAATATTTTACCAAAAAACCTCTCGTTACATCCTTTCCATAATGGCTAGCATTGGCAAATGGAAGGCTTCATACTACTGCGAATCAAAACGAAGTTGGATACCCGGAATTTTTCAAGTTTGTCCTCAATTTGTTCGTTTTAATGAAGAGATTCCTAAGAGTACTAATGACATCATCGACCTCACGATTAATTTTGATGAATTCGTAGAATTAAAGAAAGAAACTACAGCAATATTTTATACTGCTTTGACTATAAGATGTAGCAATAACAAATACTGGTTCGCATCTTTTCCAAGCTGCTCACACGTGTATAATATCCTGGAACATTTTTGGAGAGAACGTTTGTTATCAGGGTAGGTATTTATACCTTATGAAGCGTATAGATATTTACATGTATGCTTTTGGTCCATTAAAATTGAGTGGAGACTGTATCCCCTCTTTTCCCACAAATATTTGCCATTCAAATAACACATCATCAGTTGTTTAACAGATAATATTTTGCTGGCTAGCTATAGTCCCCTTCACAATTCCCGGTGTCATCTTGAAAGGTAGCAGTGCCTTTGCATCGAAGCAAGACAAACGGTGAGCTCTCAATGATAGAGACATGCGAATAATTGTTCAAAATGTCTCTATCACTGCAAGCTCACCGTTCGTCTTGTTTCGGGCTACCTTCTAATATGGCACAGGAAAATGTATAAGGGACTATTGTTATTTGATCAATGAACAACTGTTTCACAATATTTTGGATTTTTTTTCAAGTGGTACTGCCTTACAGCATGTACTCAGCCATAGCCTTTTTTGCTCTGCCATGCCGTAGGTACAAGTAGCATTGAAATGGCTTTTGATTGTCTTTCAGACCAGTATGATTCATCCAATCACAATGCATACTTTGTATCATTTCCTACTCATACAAAATCGTCTCCACTAGATACATGCAGTACAAGCTCATTCTCACCAAGACTAATTGCATTGTTTACACTGTTCCCATAGTGACTCCTCTACACAACGAGGATCTGGTGGACAAAAGCTTTTAGAAATCCTCCATGATTCTGCTAATTGTCTGTCTTCCACTTCAAAAACCCTTGAAACTCAAGGGCAACAGATAGATAATGCCTGTAGGACTATGAACAAGTTGCATAATGATTTACGAGTCGCAGAAACCATCATAAGTAGCATGGATTCATGGTTGAATCAATGGGATCTTCATGTCCCAGAAGTTGTTATCAACGTCCCAAAGCAAGGTATTGAAATGGAGAATATGGAACTACCTGTATTGTATGCTGCTAGTGAAAAAGAAAAACACATCTCAGGCTCCTTGGTGCTTAGCAGTAAGGTGTTAGAGGTATTGGACATCCAGAGGATTCCAGTGTATAGTTTCACGGCCAGAGAGGTTTCTGAAGTAAGAGTCCACACACCCTTTGAAATGACATTGATCAAGAGTGAAATAGGAAAACCAGAGGTCTTCGTACATTTGATCTCTGCAAAACTTATCAAGGTTATGCCTCATATTAATGTTATGCTTGGGCCAAAGTTAAATTTTGATGAGCCTCCAGATAGTGTTGCCATGACAACTGCTAGCTCGCATAATGATATTGATGAATTATCAGCAAATTTAAAGCTAGATGGTAAGTTTATTATCAGTAGTGATATTATCTTTTAAATCTGTCATACAAATTATTTCTCTTGATTTAGTGCTTCTCAAAAGCACTTGCACAATCAAACTGCAACAAAATAGGGTTTCGATAGATGTCAGTCCAAGTGTTTCCTTGATATTTCTTAGTCACATGCTCTTAAAACTTTGTGTTTTCTGACAGTTTAATGGAAACACTTTGATTGTCGCAACGACAAATGGTACAATTTATTGAGTGTGATTGGCAATTATGTTAAAGAGATTTGCAGGATAATTAAATTCCCATCCTATATTATATAGTAATTATACTCTTGAGTAATCCAATACCAGACAACAAATCTTGTTATAAATAGAAAAATGACAAATTACATGTAGTGGTGTGAAACAGTTATAGAGTTCTGTTTTTCTTCGTCTTTGCCAGAAATGGAAAAGCAAAAGAAAATGCAGAAAGCATCATCTACAATGGGAAACAGAGGAGCTAAGACTGTAAGTGAGACAGAAGCAGCACAGATGACAAAAATTCTCCAGGACATGAAGTCGATGGCAGTTGGAATACAAGATGAGCAGAACAGACAGGTGGGCATGTTAGACTTACTGTCTGACTCAGTTGATAAAGCTAATGAAAGGATCAGAAAAGATGCAAGAACTATCAAACGGTTGACTTAGCTTCTACTGGGGGGAGGGAGGTGTTTATTAGTTTTCAAACCATATTTATCTCCATATTTTTCTCAATCTTAGCTTTATTTCTTTTATGGTGTTCAACTTATCTATAGAGAAAAAATATCGCTCTGGGATCCTCACGATTACCCTACATTTCATATTCTGGATGTGTTACCAGCGTGGTTGGTCCTTGTAGTGTAGTGGTTAACACATCGGACTAGAATACCGAAGACTGTGGGTTCGAATCCTGCCAAGGGCATTAATATTTTTCTCTTATTCTCTCTACTTCATTGTATACACACCGAACGCATAATTTATTACTATTTCTTTTATGATGTGGTGATTTTATTGGGCCTTCTATCAAATGTTTTACAGTTTCATAATTTATTTTATTTCACTCGATTAGACCAGATAATGAGACTTGCTGGTCTTTTTTCCTTCACGTTTATTACAACTGAGGTTTTGTTAACATTTTCATGAGTTTATCTTGTGTAAATGTGTAAATACTATATGTACAAATTAAAGAGAGATTTTTATCTACTAGATACAGTACAGTATTACTGTATGATGAGTTAAGGAAAACCACTCTGCTATTAGATATAGAGTGCATTAATGTATACTAAACACCATAAAGTTTCAGTGGTACATGTATTCAAAAAGTAGCAAGGCAGAATAGTTTATAACATACATAATAATAATAATAAACAAATATGTTTATGTTACTGTTGTGTGCTTTAATGTACTTGCACTGTTTCTTTCATATATTGTTTATAAGTGATTATTCATTGGTGTAGCTACACTTCATCATCATTTAGAAGCATGTTGGGGATACCATTTTTGACTGGAAACTTTCGCCCTGATTCAGGGCACACTAGATTTCCTTCCTGTACTTCAACCTAAAGAAAAAAGAAAAAAACATTTACTGCTATCTGTGTTAAGTTTGGACCACAAACGGTTTTTAATGATTTTAAATATTTAAGAATCATACAAAATCTAGGATTACACTTCCAAATCCAGCGGTACAGTTGTGGGTACTGGATATCCCCTCTTCTCCTGGGCTGTCTAATCAGGCCTGATCAAATGAGAACTGACCTCCTTTCCACAAGTCTGTGACCCTGAAATATGCTCTGACTTTTTCTTTATCATACAAAATCTATATAATATTATATAGACTCCTTGCATGTGACGTCAAAGCAGCTCAATCTTGGGGACAAAACAAAAGAATTCTAATCTGAGAATTTGGAACCTATTGTTTTGTCCCCCAGATTGAGCTGTATTCCAAAGTGCTGCAAGGGGTCAATAAAAAGATTTTTAGCTTTTCTTTGAGTCGCACTACCAATATGCTTTGCAAATCTTGATTGTTACTGGAATAATTTTTATTTCGTCAGAGAAAAGTATGATAATTGGTGCTAATTAAGCATGGAACAAACAAAAGGTTGCAAGGGATTCTGGTAGTGGGAGTCAAATAACTCCATCATGCACATAAACGTCCTAATCCCACGTCATTTCATTGCAACTTGACAAATGGTAAGGGAATCTGTAGTGGTCAATTCCATATTTTACATTTTATTCAGTACTTTGATTACCTCAAGGAGGACATGGTGTGCTTTTTTGAGAAATTCTTCATTGCTTTCGTAATCTGATATTACTGCTTCAGGTAGATCTTGTCCATGACCAATCTAAACACCCAATCCCATAAAAATGTATTAGTCAAATTTTGCGACCGCATAGAACATGACAGCAGCCATTATAAAAAGATTTACTTGATACGTTGTTCTGCCATCTAACACTTCACTATTCTTTTCCAACCTAACAATATTATTTTTGTTAAGACCAGTTAGGCGATTCATGTGAGTAATGTTATTTTGATTCAAACTTATTTGACGAGTCTGTACTTAGTAGAGAGCAACCCACTTTCGCAAAAAAATTTTCTGGTAGTCTGGGGGTCAGTATCACAGCGGAAAATGTCACACAATAGAATTTCTGACGGCTCCCGTACGAATTATTCGCAGTTGTTATTCGCACGGGAGTCTGTTCATCGAAATTGTCACAAATTCTATTGTGTCTGAGGGTCAGTGTCACGGCAGGAAATGTCACGCAATGGAATTTCTGACGACTCCGAATTGTTCGCGGTTGCTATACGGGAGTGAAAAATGTACGCAATAGAATACAGAAAAGAATACAGAGTTCCAGAGAAAATACAAGTCGCCGTATGGGTGACGTACGAATAGCCACTCCGATAAATTAAATTGAAGCTTATGAGCTGAAATCTGGTCATGTAGTAATAAGAACAGCCATAAAAAGCTAGTAATGATAAAGAAAATATAATCACTGTATCCTTACCTGTTGAGCAGCTTGTACAAGTGCTCCCCATTCCAGCTTGGCAATCATTCGACTGACAAATTCTGGGTTGAAATCCACAGTATTTACAACAACATTTTCTGGCTGAAAAAGAAAGATTTCGTCGATCATACACATCAACACGTGCACGAGTTCGATCATGGCGAGAATTAAGCTTACTGTAAAACATCAATATTGAAGGATTAATACAATGAATACCTCTATAGACAAGGGAAATCCATTCTTGACCCCTTTGACGTGGGATTTTAGCATGTTATGAGTTAGTAATCTCATGATCAAAGAAAAGAAATTTTAACAGCTGTGGTAAAAATACTTCAGAACACTTTGGATGAAACAGACTGGGGCGAATAACACAGGAGCCCCGTGACGGGAATAACGCGCTACCTCTTTACAAAACAGACGCTAAACAACAATTGGTTTTATTATGCTTTGGTTTCGATTCTATAAAATATCTTATTATTAATACATTGACAAAAATCTGAAGAAAAAAATATTAATTTTTATCTTTTTAGTCTATCGTGTCTCGTGTATTTCCAAAGATATGGTATTGGGAACCCTGTGGTGTCAAACGGCCATCTTGAAATTCGAGGTGTCAAATCTACTGTTCTTTATACAGGAAGATGACATTTTTTTAGAAAAGAAATAGCAAATCAAGAGAAGATTCCTCTATAAAATGGCAAATATTGAAGAGGTGTTGAAGCTACTATGCAGTCATGTCAAACTAGAAAGAGATCGCGGGATTTCTTCGTTAGAAAAACTGCTTTCTGAAGAAGAAGGCTTGAAAAACAACCCAGAACTAATATCTTCGTTCTCAAATTCACTGACATCTTTAGTCCAATCTGCTGATAAAAACTGGGAAATAAGACATGGTGGACTCCTTGGGGCAAAGCTTGTTATTCTGGCAAAAATTGTGGACGAAGAATTCCTTGAAAATATGAAAAAGAATGCTTTAATTTTGATTCATGATGAGGAATTTCGTGTGAGAATTTTGGCTGGTAAGTTAACTATAAGTAAATTATAATCTTAATGCTCAGTTATGTGGAACAGGGATGGTGGAATTTGTATGGTACCCCATACAAGAAAATGATCTGACTTGTCTGTGCACCATTGTTCTCCATCTCTGTTTTAGATTATGTATATATATATATATATATATATATATACTGTTGCTGTCATTGTAAAATTTAAGTGCTGTGTGACTTTTTTTGTATCCTCCCTCCTGAACCTGATTCTTAAAGATTAACCCTCCCCCCAGTAAAAAATATACAATCCCTGGCATACAGTGATAGAGCCATCTTAATGTAATTAGAACCTTGTGACAATCATTTTACATTCTTGCAGCAATTTTTGTATGTTTTTGTTTGATGGTAAACTATGCAAATTACTCATAATTATATGAAGGCATTGCATGATCACATGATGGTAGCCATGTTGGATCCATGTCACCCGGAGGGTACTCTTGCCCATTTACGGTAGGGATGTGCCGCTGAGCTCTCTGAACCCTGACCCTGTTCCAGAGTAAAAATCGCTTAAATTCATACCTTGTTCCAGAGCGAGTTTGCTGAAAACCCTGTTCCAGAGAGGAGAGAGCATAATTTCATATACCCTGTTCCAGAGCGAGCGCAATTTTATATACTATGTTCCAGAGTAGAATTGCTGAAAACCATACCCTCTTTGGTGGCACATGCCCATATAGCAAATATTGGGGAGTACCCCCACAGGCCATGGCAGGTACAATGCAACATTGATCTTACAGAAAGGATGGGTTCTGTTGTCTTGCTATCTAACACGTCTGCTAGCTGGATCTCTAATTTGAAAACCCAAAATCTCCATTCATCAGAACACTCATGATCAAAAGAATGCTATATTTTTTTAATATATCTATTTGACTTATCTTTTATCTGTCAAAAATTGTACAGGAAATATATTAATACATTGATTTCAGGTGAAGTACTTGGTGCTCTTTGCCAAGTTCAAGGGACAAAAGTTTACATTAGCTGTAAAGAGGAAGTTCTTTCAAGTGTGTCAAACAACTTGGAAAGACAAATACATGGACCAGATGAGCCATCAGTTACAGATCAACTTCAGAAGAAAATGAACGGAAATCAACCTGAAAAGAAAACTGAGGTATGGGACAATATATGCCTGTTGGCGGTTTGCAATAATTGCAATTATTCATAATAATTATTTAGGCCTAAGAAAATTTTAAGAAAAATGAGTTTTACTGGGTTGCCTTTGTCAGTTGTAAAATGCCTTTGCTTTTTTTATCTCCTCGCAAAATGTGCAGTTCTTGCACTTAATAAGAGTACCCATATATGGATTTAAATGATGTGTTCATAGATAAATGGCTTACAGGTTGGCTTAGTAGCTGAGGATGTAATATGATTGAGTCAGTAAAAGAAAACTTTCTAGTATTGTATTTCAGATATTTATTAGCATTAGTACAGCTACACAGTCGGCAGTATTCTAAAGGAAAATATGGCTTTCAGTCTCTAGTCCATCTTGAAGGCATATACATAAATATATTGTTAAACACTACGTGTTAAAAGAGCTGGTAACTTTGGCCATAAATACTTATTGCTATTCATTTTGAATCATTTTACCGAGTTTCCATTTCCACCACACTGGTTTGGATATTTAAAAATATATATTTGAAGAAAATAATCAATAATGGAGAGATCGAGAACTTCAGAATGGTTTGTGAAAAACAAATAACCATTTAAAGATATTTCTAGGTGAATTTATGTTCACTTGTTAATTATTTCGTCGGCACAGACACAACAAGTCTTCAGGTCAATTTTTAAAATCTATCAGTTTTTTTCTGTAATCACAGAGTGGGACAATCACGAAAGGAACCCTCAGAACCATGCTAGGTGAAAGCCCAATATCGAATTGGAATTTAGAAGTTGGTTTTTGTGGAGGGAGGAAAACCGGAGAACCCGGAAAACCCTAGAAGCACAGGAGAGAACCAACAAACAACTCAACTCACATACAACACCGAGCTCATCGGGACTCAAACCCGGGTCGCATTGGTGAGTTAGAGGCGAGCGCTATCACTGCTATGCCACCCATACCACCATTTTAGTTGTTGCCCAACACTTACACTTTACCAAAATTTCAACAACACTCAATTGTATTTATGAAAGATTGCTCAGATGCTGCGTGTTGAGCTGTCTGGGTCAGAGAAATATGAAAATGGTTGTGTGCAAATTGTGGCATGAACTAAAGACTTGTCTTGCATGTTATTTTATCTAATAGGCCAACAAACCAGCAGATGCTGCAAAGATATTCCATGATACTGCTGGATGGAAGAATCTAGAGACTAGCATGAGGTAAATATATAATATATAGATCCAGTGAAGGGGAGGAAGGGGTGGGGTGGGGGGGGGGGGTACATTAGGTGCTAGTTTTTTTTTGAGTTTTAAATTAAGTACTGTAGCATTATTTTCTAAAACATACCACTTATATTTAATGGATTTGTACTAATGTAGTAATGTTATCCCCTTCAAATCATCATGATTACAATGTATCATTGTCATCACCATTGTCGCGAGTTTTATTTTGAACATCATACTTTTCAGATAGTTCCTTGTTGGTTGGTGTTACATTCATAATAGTTTGTTTTATCAACAATAAATTTAATAATAAAGCTCGCATCATATTTATTAAATTTATAGTTGATATGACAAACTATTATGATCATACTTTTCCATTTTAATCAATGTTGCATTTTTTTATAACCAGGTGTCTTCAGTCATTGATAGAGGGATGTGGTGAAGCCTTCAATGAACATATTTCACAGACTCTCCTTGATCTTATATTCCAAGCACTCAACCACACCAACAGATTTGTCCGAGAAACTGGTTACCAAGTTTGTGGATCTCTGGTCAGTCTGGGGAGACCACAAGGTGCGTTATACTAACTGTATTCAAGAAGTAGTAGTAATAATAATGACTTGATGTATTAAATATCAACTAGATAATTCTCACAGGTTTAAGAAATATGTATTACAAAATAAATTAAAAAGAAATAAACTTCACAGTTATTGACTCAAAACCATAATGTATTGTTTGCTAATGGTGGTTTTCTTATTTGTCATGTTTGGCATACTTTTTTCCTTACAATACAACTAGCGTAACACTGTAATATAATGTTTTATTGATTCAATTTGATTGGCTCTCACTGTCTGAGTGGCCCTGGTTATACAGCTGTAGTGTAAGTGTAAACTAACCTACGGTCTTTTATTATCAAATTTTAGATGAAAGTCTTGAAGCTTCAAAAAGCAGTATTTCTATTGAAAATAATGCAATTGTGCAACATGGGGATCAGTTTAGCAGCTACCTTCAAAAAGGCCTGGCCGATAACTGGAGTCAGGTACATGAAAAGGATTCTGGTGTTTTATTTTTACCAAATAGTGAAAAAATTATGAGGAATTATTCTCAATAAACGATATATGAGAAGCTATGAATGGTTTCAAAGTATGATAAGAATAATGCTACAGATTCTATCCACACCTTGAAATAGCCTCCTTCTGATCAAAGTCAGGGCACAGCTAGTTAAACCCCCCGGATCAGATTATAATTTAGCATGTTAGGTTCTGCAGAGGGAGGCTACCCTGGAGAAAAAACCCCCAAATCAAGGGAGAGACCCAACAAACTCTACTCACGTGGTATGGAAATCAAACCTGAGATCCCAGTGGTAAGAGGTGAGTACATTGCCCCTATATCGCCCTTGATTCACCAAATGGAAATGCTTGCAAGCAGAGTTTAAAAAATTATAGGGATGTGAAAGAGGTGATATAGAAGTTTTGCCATTTATATTTACGAAACCTTATTTACTGTACTTGTAAGTCCTTTTTTTCAAATTACGTTGTTTTGCTTCTTCAAGGTTCGTATGGCAGCATCAGTAGCAACAAGGCAGTTTCTCCAAACTCTACCTCATCAAGCAAGAGAAAGATTCTATCCTAAAATACTACCAGCAATGTGCTTGAATAGGTATGTATGTACATCTATGTGTTATGCCAAAAGCCTTAAATGAAAGTTGAAAACTTGTAGTTTGGGAGAGAGTTGGGGGGTGGGGGGGGGGGGAAGGGGGGGCAGATAGTTACATGATTATAATTAAATCAGTGAAAGTATATTTCATTTATCTATTCATATTTTATTCCACGATTTGTTAGTTCATTCGTCCCTCCTTCCGTCCGTCCCTCCGTCCGTTCGAGCGTTCATGCATTCGTCCATCTGTCCCTCCGTCCGTCCGTCCGTCCATCCATTTATGCATTCATCCGTCCGTCCGTCCGTCCGTCCGTCCATCCATTCATTCACCCATTCATCCATTCATCCATTCCTCAATTCATCCATTCATCCATTCATTCATTCATTCATTCATTGTATAATTGCAGGTATTATGTTGCTGAAGGTGTAAGAATATATTCCCAGAAAAGCTGGAAAATGGTCATGGGTAGTGAAGGCAAGCAGTTGGTAGAGAAATACATCAAAGAAACGGTACTGTATGTGTGATGAGAACAATGTGGTTTGTTCCATCATAAATTATACCAATTACACTAGGTATCTTGGGGTTCCTGTTGCATAAGAGAGGGAATTGGTAGGTCAACACTCCAGATGATCACAAGTAAACCACCACGAGCAAAGCCCAAAACACTTAAAAAGAACAAA